>CM076574.1:701364074-701926574 GCA_034641835.2 Pinus albicaulis
ACAACTTTGAAAATTACTAGAGTGATAACAGTATGGAAATAGTATTTAATCAAGAGCACCAAACCCTTTATGTACCTTTATGTTAGTGGCATTAATTGTCGAACTCCTCTATCATGACCCTACTAAAAATGCACCAATCACTCAAACAATATCCTAACTTGACATGCTACATTTTTTCTATCTTATTTTAATGCTTGGATGGTGATATTGATGACAAAGATCCCAATATGGGTAATGATTTTGATGATATGTAGGTATTTGTTGTAGCGTGATTTCTTTTTTGATGCTAGAGGCCATCTAGGGCATGTTTGTTGATGTATTTTCGATTCAGAGATAGATTGCACTCGATGCTATTTTGGTTATGTGCACCCTTACATGCTATATAAATGAGAACTTTTGCTTGTTTGTGGATAAATGGTTTGGATTCATATGGATCCATATGGATATATATGTTTTTCCTTTAAATTTGAATATTTTAGGTGTTTTTGGTTGACTTGTCTTTTGGTCCCGTGTTTTTACCGGTTCCAGTCCAATTTCGACCGATTCCTGATTCATAGGGTTTTCCAATTTAATAACCAATTCGGTTCCGATAAAATTGGTATTTAATATAGTCTATTTTGCTTAGCACTATGTAGATTCTAAAATGATGAATGATGAATTTCAATTTTAAATGAATTTACATTCTAGAATGATGAATGATGAATTTAAATTTAAATCGATGTAATTCTAGAATTATGAATAATGAATATGGATCAATGTATTTCATTATTGAATCTCGTGGTGTATGGATGAATGATGAGTATGAATGATGCATCTACCAGTATGAACAATGAATATGGATCAATGTATTTCATTATTTAATACAATTATGTATGGATCAATATATTTATCCTTTCATTATTGAATATGAATTTGAATTATATATATATATATATATATACCCCGGCGTCTCCCTTTCCCTTAAATTTCCCTAAAATTTGAGGGTACTTCCACACGTCCCTCCTATGCATCTCTCACCACCCGCTTCCCCCTGTCTCGGAGTCTTGGTGGAACATTGGTAAATTCCCATGGAAATTACACTGGATAGTTCATCACAACATATCTAATAAAGATACACTGAAATCTGAAATATATACTATAAGGGTTACTTTTCCTTAGATTTCTAGATTTATTAACTGTTGTTTTGTTGCTTGTGCATGTAAGAGATAAAATGCAGAAAATAGAGAACATTGAAATAAAATCACACACCGGCCCAATGAACACAAGACATGCTCTTAGAAACCATTTCAGGAGAAACCCGAGCTAGAAGGTGAGGTTGCTCTGCTTTCTTTTGTCTTGAATGGAAATGATGCAAGTACAAAGGAGAAGACACTCTCTATGTAGTTTCCTAAGACATGTGGCTTGTAGGCTTCTACTGAACACAAACCCCCTTTGTTATGCTATCTCTCTATCCACAGTTAGTTAAGCTACTCAGCATGAAACAAAATTCCAGAAAATAGAATGGAATCCCTTTTCCTCCATATGGCCCAATTATAACACAGACTAAGAGCCAACCAAGGGTAAAATTTGACCCATTCAACCCTAAACATGAGTTACAACTCGACCTTTCTAGAGTCCTCTTCATAGTGGCCATGTGGCTAACCCGTTTTCCATGAGTAATCGGGGTTGGTGTGACATCCTCTCAAATTATGGTGGTTAATTACAATAGGTCGACTTCTAGGAGGCATAACTTTTGCATCTAAATTCTAATTGTCATGATTCTTGCATCGGGGAATGGTCTTTGAATGCAGAATAGCCTCATAGAGTGGTAAGGTTAAGCGGAAAAGCTTTACACCCAAAAACATCATTCAAGGACTCAAACTGCCTCCAGAAGGTTTCAAACCCCATTAAAACTACTCTAGTAAGCTGATTTTTTACATTTTTCACCATCAAGATGGATGACAAACAATATAATTATCCAATTCACATCATTATGAGGATGACATATAGGGATGTTGATGGTATTGAGGTATACACCTATTTTCTAAACTGATACTATGAGAGGGTCGGAACTTCTAGTAGGTGGGCCAAAACTTGGATGTCGACTTTACTTGGATAGGCCGAGAATTCCAGTGCGCGATTTGTATCGCTAGGAGAACCGAATTTTGTAGGTACAGGTCAAGATATACCAGGGTCGATTCATCTTCCAAAGTAGCCATTTGTAGAGGGTCGAATTCTTCCCTAGGCCAAAAATCTTGGGGCCATTGCCAAGTTATAATATTGCTATATTTTCTAAGTAATTTCTTTGTGTCTAGGCCATAAGTTTTCCAGATTTCATAAAAAGTGAAGGGATATTTATTGGGCTCAATTTATGTTGTCCTTTGGTGATTTCCTCTTTATTTTTCCGCTGCAAATTTACTGTTTCAAAAGTTACGAACACCAATGTGTTTAATTTCACAGTTTCAATTTTTAATTTGGGTAAAAATATTTTTTAGGGTATAAATAATTGTGAGAAAAATAAATCGCATATGGTGTTAAAAGTTCAACATGATATTGGGGCACTAGAAACTCTGAAGAAGGGAAGATTGTTAGCACAAGGCTATAACAATAGATTTTATTTTAGCAAAAGGGTTTTGTGGCTAAAGGTTTGATATGAGAACAAAGACCTTTACCGTGTTGAGATTTGAAGATCGGCTAGAAGGGGCATTGAATTTCAGTCCTTGGAAGGAGAGAATTTCATAATTCTCATGAAAAACTGCCTATGGGAATTCATTGATACTGATATAAAAGCTCCTTCGGATGCCACAACACAAGCCATTGATGTGAAAGCTAGATGCATCATTTTGGACGAAGTGTAAGATCATATGATCCCTCACATATCAAGAAAGAACACTACCCGTGAGAAGTAGAAAGCTTTGACAAAATTGTACCAAAGTGATAACCATAACCGAACGATGGTGTTGAGAGAGAATTTGAGAAACACCAAGATGAATAGATTAGACATAGCGGCATCATACCTCACTAGGATTCAGCAAGTTCAAGTTGAACTTGCAACTGCTAGGTAAGTTGTGTCAGAGGATGAAATTAATAAGATAGCCTCAAGTAGGTCTTCCAAAAAATGGGCTACCTTTATGACAAGGATTCTACCATGTGACAAGCTTCCTAATTGGAACAGGCTATGGGGCAACTTCACTCAAAAGGAGATTTAGGAGGAGTCATTGTCTAGTGGACAACATAAGGGTGGGGATGAGGAGAACCTTGCTTTTGTTGGGCAAGAAAAGAAGGGCAAGGTGAAGGCCAAACAAAACTCATGTGAAGGAGCATCTTCACAAACTGATAAGAACAAGGACATCATCAAAATCAAGTGCTTTACACGTCACAAATATGGACACTATGTAGGTCAATGTCTGAACAAAAAGAAGGGCAAGTAGAAGGGACCTATGTTTGCATCTGCGCAAATGGATGAGTTAGCCAATAAGTTTGAAAAAGATTCTTCATCGGTGTCTTATCCTTCTGGCACCATACACAAGGGGTGTCGTTTGTGGACAGTGAAGCATCTTGTCATATGACGAGATCTTGTGACCATTTCTCTAGTATGGCTAAGGAGCTCAAAGATCTACATGCGGAGCTTGGTGACAACGTTAAGTATGCAGTAGAGGGTGTGGGAAGCATACAGATCTTGTTGGATTCAAGGAGTCCAATGGAGGTGAATGAAGTGTTGTATGTACTAGGGTTTGAGAAGAACTTACTCTTAGTCCCAGCTATGGAGGATAAGGGTTTTGAGGTTAGTCGTACAGGTGGATAGGTATTTGTCAATACGAGGGGAACTAATCCTAGCATGAAGCGAGTAATTGGAGGAAGAGAGGGTAAACTGTACTTGTTGAGAGGACAACTAGTATGAGCCCTAGTGCATGATAGTGACAACCTGTGTGAACTATGTCATAGGAGGATGGGTCAGTTGCACTATAGAGATTTACCATTATCAAGGGAGATGGTCCCTAGTATTCCAAAGTTGAGTGTGGAGTAGGATGGAGTGTGCAAGGGATGTGCACATGGCAAGTATGCCAAAGTTGCATTTCCAAGCAGCAAGAGCAAGTCCAAGGTTGTGTTGGACTTGATTCATTTTGATGTGTGTGGTCCCATATCAGTGGAGTTTGTAACAGAATATTGCTATGGTGTGACATTTATAGATGATTTCTCCAAAAGGGCAGATATACTTCCTAAAGGCCATGGTTGAGGTCTTGAGTCGATTTCAAGAGTTTAAGGCTCTTGTGGAGAACAAAAGGGGAAGGAGATCAAAGTTCTTAGATCAGAAAATGGGGGTGATTATACCTCCAACAAGTTCAATAATTTCTGCAAGGAGGTCGCAGTCAAAAAGGAGCTAGTAGTGCCATATAATCCACAGCATAACGGAGTGGTAGAGAGGAAGAATAGGGCCATCAAGGCTATGATTCATGATCAAGATCTACCTACGTTCCTATGGGCAAAGGCATGCAACATGGTTGTGTATTTGCAAAACAAGAGTCCTCACAAAGTTTTGGAGGATAAGACTCCTGAAGAGGATTTCATAGGAGTGAAATTTCCTTAATTGCAGCTACTAGAATTTAATCTTCTATCTACTAGAGATTATTTAATTACGAAAAATAACGATTAATTCACTACTGCAATCTTCACTAATAAATACAGGAACTGAGAAATAATGCACACAAAATAATTGACACCAGTATTTTTGGAAAAATTGTCCCTAAAAAAACCCCAAAGGGAAAACCAGTTCTGCATATAAGGGTTTTATTAGGTCTTCAGCAAAAATTGAGAATTACAATTTGCTTGCCTTTCACTGGCAAAGCTATGGAAAATATTTTTCTCTTCACAAAAATTATCTGGAAACACAAAATTCTCCCTCTGCAGATGAATTCGAAACCTTTTTGCAACTCGCAATTCTCCCGACAACTCGCATTGGCTCTGCAACTCACACTAGCTGCTCCAAAAATTTGCATTGCCTTAGGGAAATTTTTTCTGCAAGCAAAATTGCCTCCAACACCTCCTCTGACCAACACGTACAGACACCGAGTGATAGATTCGGCACTGGCAAATTGAAACGAGTTCCTCTTTGTCACTCACACTGGGAAACTGAAACGAGCTCCTTATCACTCGCACTGGCCAATTGGCTACTCACACTACTAAATTCGGCCTCCTTTTCTGCTAATGAAATAGATCTCCTTCCTGTCACTAGAAACTGGAAATCACTGTCGCAATCTTCTCCAAAAATTTTCTTCGCAATCTTCTCTGTTGAAACCCTTCTGTCGATGTCTCCCTCACTCAAACTGCGCCCTTTATATCACTGTCGGTGTCTCCCTCACTCAAACTGCGCCCTTTATATCACTGCAAACTAGGTTATTCGAACTCCTTGATGTATCTCCAACTGACCCATCCATTTGCTCTTATAATCTCTTGCTAAGCAACCAACGACCATGATCTATCTAAATCGATGGCTAAGGTCATCTTGAAGTCTCTAGAACAAAATTGATTTACCTCAATTAACCAGTTTTCCTAAGTTAGACATAGGAAAATAATTAATAATTGGCTAATTAATCTAATTGATGCATTTTCTTGTGAAACCTTTTTTGGGTATTGGAGAAAATGTGTTCCTTAGCCTCATATACACCATAAAGACTATAACACTTGTCCGTTGTTGAGATTTTGGGTAGCATCGGGTGTGCTCTAGCTCTGAAACTTTGTGGAGGAGCTAGACCACATGAGATTTCCAAGACCCAGAAAGCGTTTGGAGATATTCCATCTGGTGTAAAAGTTATTCAAATAATTAAATTTTTTAATGGGGACCGTAAGTCTAACTTAGGGAAATTAAAAAAT
This sequence comes from Pinus albicaulis, assembly GCA_034641835.2. Taxonomy (NCBI): domain Eukaryota; kingdom Viridiplantae; phylum Streptophyta; class Pinopsida; order Pinales; family Pinaceae; genus Pinus; species Pinus albicaulis. Next base: position 701,369,925 of record CM076574.1, read on the forward strand.
TAATGTGAATTAATTTACACGTGTGATGAGAACATTCTAAGTGATATGGATCAAGCTTCTTTTAATCTTAGCCATTGATTGGAGATTAGATCATGGTCGCTAATTTGTCAACGAAAAAAGTATAAAGGAAGGGCTTGGGGTCAGTTGGAGAACACATATAGAATCTAAGAGATCGAATTCTTCTAATGGAGCAGTGCTCAGACGAAGATCAAATATGAGTGATTCAGAGAAGCAGTGAGGGGTGGATGCGGTGATTGGTCGGAGGACCAAGAGTACAATGCAGAGCAAGGGCAACAGAGACGCAGTGGAGGAAGCGTAGCCATCAGAGGGTGTGACGCAGACTCTAGAGAGGGTGACGCAGACCCACATAGGGGTAGCGCAAAGCCTCCAAGGAAAGTCTGAAATTTAGCTAGACATTGGGGTTTCTGAGTCGGCAGGGCTGAAACCAGACTCCGAGAGAAGCTAATCAGCGCAGAGCAAGGGTGACGCAGTCCCTCAGTCAGGGCCACACAGCGTTACGCAGTGGCAGCGTAGAGACTGCATAGAGCTAGTTGGGGTTTCACTAGTGGCTCATCCGGATCAGCCGGGACTTGCGGGAGTGAGGTAAAACTCACATTTTTCTCTATAGTCGAGGTTTTCTCTAGTGGGTGAGCCGGTTTATGGCACCCTACATGTATTGAGAATACTGCCGCTTAATAATAATAAACCCTCAGATCTGCTGCACCAGTTTTTCCACAATGGGTTTTTCCGAGGACATTTGTCTGAAAAATCATGTGTGTCCTTTGTCATATGTGCATGATGTTTAGTAAATGATCTATATTTGTGTAGGCTGCTAGTTGTGTTTACTTCGACGTTTTTCTGAATATTTTCAGTTAAACAACTTGTGTATAATAAAAACAAGTAGGAGAAGTATACCGACATTTAGTAGTAGGATTTCTGTGCTCAAAAATTTTCGCATGGTATCAGAGCATTGCAGATCAAACTGAACCATCAACAAAGGGGCTGAATATTTTTGTTGCAAGAAGGGCAGCGGAAGCAACACAGATCCGGGAGAAGGCAGCGCAGCACCAGGAGGGACGCAAACCCAGCAGAGGAACACAGAGTCAGTCTGCTCACGCAGAGCTGATGCAGGCCCTATTGGGTGACACAGATCCTGTCAGGCTGACGCAGTGGCTGACGCAGGCCTAAAGGGTGACGCAGTCCGAGTTGGAGAGACGTGCAGTTTGATGGGGCTAGAAGTGCAACTTCTGATCTTCAAAAGTTGTTGGTGAGGCATCGGTTCTGTCAGTGCAAAACAGTGCCTAGCAAAGGTGACAAAGTGAGGAGAAACAGTCCCTCAGCGAACTTTTTCCAAGAAGTCTGAGATTCGATCATGAGGGTGATCGTAGAGGGTTGATCAGTAGAATTGGCGAGGGATTTCTGGGAGGGAAATCAGTTGTCAGAGTGAGCAATTTCTCTAGAGGATTTCGATCACCAAGAAACCTAGATCCAGTCTTCTATTGAGTGCAGCAGCAGTAGAAGGGAGAAGAGTATATGTTTCGATTGTTTGAGCAGAGATGGGGCCCCATACGAACTGAGAGATCAAGATAGGTTGGATGGTGTGTCCAACTTTGCGATCTGGAAAGCCAGATTACTGACAATCCTCGAGGAGTATAGTAACAGTATCAAAGACCACACAAAAAATGTCCTAATTGTGCTGACCAATGAGGATGCTTTGAAGAAGTTCAACGAAAATCAAGCGCGGTCAAAGCACTTGATCATGGATGGAGTGAAGGATCATGTGGTCCCGCACATTACCAAGAAGAAGACGACAAATGATGTGTGGACAGCTTTGACCACTATGTATCAAGATAGCTCCGTCCAACAGAAGATGCTTCTAGAGAACCAGATGAGGATGTTCCATATGCATAAGGGAGAGGAGATTGATCCCTTCCTCTTTAGATTGCAGACTATCTGGGATCAGTTGATTGCCATGAGGGCAACTCCGGATGATGGGCTCATGGTAAGGACTGCCATGAATGCGGTCACCAATGAGTGGGAGACCTTTGTCCAAAGCATCTTGGGCAGAGCACAACTCCCAAATTGGGGTGACATGTGGGCTATCCTTCGACAGGAGGAAATCCGGAGGGTGACCAAGAGGGAATTCAACAGCAAAGTTGTCAAGGTGAAGAAGGAGCAGGAGGAATATGCAACCCTAGCATCTAAGGGACAGCAGCAGCAAGAGAAAAAGAAGGACTTATCCAAGGTCCGGTGCTTCAGATGTGGCAAACTTGGATGCTTTGCCAACACTTGTCCTATGCGAAAAGACAAGGAAGCTTCAGATTCCAAGGCAACAACAGCGAAAGCGGACAATAGTAGTGAGGATGATGTGGCCATGAGTGCTCATGTGGCTAGGGAGAAGAGGTGGGGAAATATAGATATGTAGAGCAGCCACAGATGATGTTGGCGGGATTCTTGAGGTGCCCAAACTCTTCGATCAACCACGAGCTACGAGAGCCTTAAGACAGTAGCAGGATCACTGGAGTCAGTGGGTGCAGAAGATCATGGAGAAGTAGAGGCGGTGCTAGGACGCTAAAGTCTGGAGCAACGCAGAGGAGAGGCAGCAACAGCATGGAAGCAGCAACCCAGAGGTTGATGGGATTCCAGCAGTGCATAGGCAGTGATTACGCAATACAGTCTAGTAGACAGCGCAGAGCTTCAGAGAGACAGCGCATAGCAGCAGCAGATGGTGCTGCAGTGATGAGATGCAGCCTGAATGACTTGTCTATCAGTGATTGGGTGATGGTCCTCCAGTTGCTTACTTCTCAACAATTGAGTTGCAGTGCAACAACTGGCAATGGCAGTGCTATAGGCAACATGATGCAACAATTTGAGACAAAGCTGCAGTACGGATGTAGTAGTGTGACTCAGTGACAGTGACATGGGCAACAGTACAGAGAGCAGTAGCACAGTGGATGGAGGGCAGCAAGCCAAGCATCAACAGCGCGGAGACCGATGCCAGAGATTAGGGTGACGCTTTACTAGGAAAACATTGCTAGAGCACACTCCTCGCTAAGAGGGAGTGTTGAGATTTTGGGTAGCATTGGGTGTGCTCTAGCTCCGAAACTTTGTGGAGGCGCTAGAACACGAGATCTCCAAGACCCAGAAAGCGTTTTGGAGAAATTCCATCTGATGTAAAAGTTATTCAAATAATTAATTTTTTTAATGGGGACCCTAAGTCTAACTTAGGGAAATTAAAAAATTAAAGTGAATTAATTTACACATGTGATGAGAACATTCTAAGTGACGTGGATCAAGCTTATTTTAATCTTAGTCGTTGATTAGAGATTAGATCACGACCGTTGATTTGTCAACGAGAAAAGTATAAAAGAAGGGCTTGGGGTCAATTGGAGAACACACACAGAATCTAAGAGATCGAATTCTTCTAACGGAGCAGTGCTCGAACGAAGATCAGATCTGAGTGATTCAGAGAAGCAGTGCGGGGCAAATGGTCGAAGGACCAAGAGTACAATGCAGAGTAAGGGCAGCAGAGATGCAGTGGAGGCAGCCCAGCCATCAGAGGGTGTGACATAGACCCTAGAGAGGGTGACGCAGGCCCACGCAGGGATAGCGCAGAGCCTCCAAGGAAAGTCTTAAATTTAGCTGGAGACTGGGGTTTCTGAGCCGACGGGGCTGAAACCAGACTCCGAGAGAAGCTGATCAGCGTAGAGCAAGGGTGACGCAGTCCCTCAGTCAAGGCCACGTAGCCTTACACAGTGGCAGCTTAGAGACTACGTAGAGCTAGATGTGGTTTCACCAGTGGCTCATCCGAATCAACCGAGACTTGCGAGAGTGAGGAAAAACTCACATTTTTCTCTATAACCGAGGTTTTCTCTGTTGGGTGAGCCGGTTTATGGTACCCTAGATGTACTCAAAATACTATTGCTTAATAATAATAAACCCTCAGATATGTTGCACTGGTTTTCCCGCATTGGGTTTTTCTGGGGACCTTTGTCCGAAAAATCATGTGTGCCCTTTGAAATATGAGCAAGATGTTCAATAAATGATCTGTATTAATGTAGGCTGCTAGTTGTGTTTACTTCAATGTTTTTCTGAATATTTTCAGTTAAATAACTTGTGTATAATAAAAACAAGTAGGAGAAGTAAATCGATATGTAGCAATAGGATTTCTGTGCTCAGAAATTTTCACATCTATTGCTACCAAAAACTAACATGGATGGTCCAACTTATGTCTATAATCACATACCATCTAAGAAGAGCACTAAATTGGAGCCCTCCGCAGAAAAGGGCATCTTTGTCAGATACAACAAGATTTCAAAGGCCTAGAGGGTCTACATTCCCTCACAACGAAAGATAGTGGTTAGCAGGGATGTCAGATCTAAGGAGTGTAGCGACCTTTAGGAGGTCACATGAGACATATCTATTAGCGGCAAAGGATCAAGGGCGAGAGGCTCCAAATATTCAGGAGGGACTAGCAACACTAGTAGTAGAGACAGTCTTTTAATCAAGAGGAGCGAGATATTCCTTTGAGCTATATTAGGAGGTTGAGATGGGTAGAGCAGACTTTGAGGGATGCTAAGGAGCATGTGGAGGCTCCTAGCAGCACTTTCAAAGAGAGTAGACCGCTAAGAATATTTTCTAGCTACATGGCCTTGATGAGCAGCATTAGTGAGTTTGAGCCTTCTACTTTTGAGGCAACAAACCAATAGGTTTGGATGGATGCAATGGTGGAGGAGCACAACTCCATCATGAAGAATATCGATGCCTAAAGGAAAATCAATGGTCACTTGTCAATGAATCTATAAGATCAAACATGCAACAGATGGCAATGTCGAGAAGTATAAGGCGACGTTCATGGCAAGAGGGTTCTCCCAAAAGGAGGGAGTAATCTATGAGGAGAATTTTGCTCCTATCGCCAGATATGCATTGATCAGACCGATCATTTCCATTGCTTCTGAAATGGAGTGGAAGAGATATCAGATGGATGCAAAGACTAACATCTTCAATGGGGTAATTGAGGAAGAGGTGTATGTTGATGTGCATGGGAGAAAGTACCATGTATTCAGGTTAAAGATGGAATTATACGAACTTAACAAGGCACCTCGAGCATTTTACTCAAGGATTGATTGGTTCTTGATTGGCTTGGGTTTCACCAAGAGTAAGGCAGATTCCAACTTGTACTATGTACTTGTTGATGGTGAACTGCTCAGCTTAGTGTTCTATGTGGATGATCTCTTTCTCATAGGATCTGAGAGGCTCATAGAGATGTACAAGGAGTTGAGATGGACTTAGGGATGATGCGCTACTTTTTGGGATTGGGGGTGGCAGTAGCCAGGAGAGATATTCCTTGGGCAGGACAAGTATGTGGTTGACATCCTGAAGTGATTTGGGATGGAATATTGCAGGCCTATGTCGACACCCATGATTACCAACTCGAGGAAGCTTAATGCTTTTGAGAGTGAGTTGGTGGATCTCACATTTTATAGGCAATTGATAGGGTCCTTTATGTATCTAGTAAACAATAGGTCAGATATTTGTTTTGGTGTGAACGCCCTAAGCTAGTTTATGGTGGAGCCCTAGGAGGATACATTGACTGGAAGTGAAACACGTGCTTAGGTACTTGTGAGGTACAATGGAGTATGGACTCAGGTATGTCAGAGTTGGTGTACATATTAATTTATGACCCTTGTACAGGTTGGAGTCCCTGTGCCTTAATGACATGGTCTACGTCTACTACAAACTCCGATTGTGGATGAGGGAACTTGAGAGGACACTTGGTGGAGGCCATCTCATTGGATGGGATTGACACCACTGTTGCATGGAGGGTTGAGCCCAAGAGGCCTATCATGGAGTCTTCCCCTGATTGGTTAGAAGAGGAGGTAGTGGAGGGGGTAGCGGATACAGAAGAGGAGGAGGTGACACCACCTACTATGGTCACCAGTAGAGGACATGGTCTACCTCCTATAGCTACTAGTTATTTAGCTTTTAGAGTACAGCAGATTCCACTGCCAGCCCCAGGGCCTTCTTCATCTAGAGGGAAAGTTGTTATATTTTCTCGCAAGAGGGGCAAAAGAAATCAATAGTACTAGTTACTTGGTTCATTTTATTGTATATGATATTATGACTCATGATATGAGATACATTATTATATTTTTTTTTGATATTTTGAGGCTGAGTCAAGACTTAGGACTCAGTATTCAGGACATGATTCATTGTTATGTGTGATGTAGCACTAGACATATTACACATCTTATATATTAGTTCTCTTTTCATAACTATGTGTCAATGAATTTAATTTATGTTGTGGATGCTTTAGATATTAAAAAAATTGAAAAAAAAATGCAAATTTTCATATTTGCCGATTTTTTGTCGATTTTTACCGATTTTAATGATTTTTTTCTGATTTCGGACCCTCGCCAATTTAATCCTAATCACGGTTATCACAACATTGTTTGATATATCATTCTTTTTTTTATCTCGAACAAGAGCAGGTCTTCTACATGTATTCTTCTTATCAAACTTTCCAATATTCCTTCTTCCTTTTCCTTTCCTTGTATGAGCTGCAAGGGCTTGTGTTTCTTCATCCTGTAGATTCTGCAAGCTATTCTTGGACAACAATTTGGCCTCTTCTTGGCCACAACCAATCCATAGCTTATCAAACGTGGGTAGTTTTTCTCGTGCACATATTCCCTGAATAAATGACTCCCATGAGGAAGGAAATCCATTGAGAGTCACTATAACAAGCTCTGTATCATCAATGGTATCTCCAATGGCTATAAGCTCATCTCTAATCTAGGAAACGCTCATAAGATAAGAGACTGTAGAATCTGATATAGTCATCATGACATTACGAAAACAATTTCTCAAGGTTAACTTCTAGTTAGTGTTGTTGCTTTCAAACAATCCTACCAAAGCATCATATACTTCCTTAGCAATGTTCAATGCAGCAACATGAGGAATCAAGTAGTTCTTTATAAAATCTACCAAGATTCTCTAAGCCTTGGCTTCATTCTTTCTATACTTGTCTTTCTCCTCAACTCCCTCTAGCTCTGGAATAACTTTTTCCACATGATTCTAAAGCTCATTCTCTTCCAAGATAAGGAATATCCTAGTCTTGCAAGATATGAAGTTGATGGCACCATCTAACCTGTCTTCAACTCTGAGACTTGGTGCCATTTTGACAAAAGATTCAAAATCCAATCAAATTGTTGCATATTGTCTCTTAGGCTAACTTCAACAGTTGCTCTTTCAACAAAGCTCCAATACCATGTTGAATTTTCTACAAGATGTTCAGTAGATACAAATTTTCTGCCTAATAATTACTTCGTAATGATATTCACACAGTATTCTTATGTGTTAATTTGGGAAACTAGGTCCAAACTCCATGTCGTACTGTTCAGATGATTATGCAAATATTTTTATTGGATTCCTCCTTCGGAGAGGTGCAAGATCGATCTAAAGATCATGTTGATCGGATGAGAAGAACATGTATTTTGAATTGATTCCACTTATGTGCAAGGTCAACCAGATTTGTAAATGTAGGCTTGGAGCCCCAACAGATGTGTCACACACCCCCACAGATGGATATATATTGGAGAGACTTGGAAGTCATTTCATTCATAATTTTGGAGGCATTTATCTTCTCTCTCGCATGGTGCAGCGTTAGGGCTTCTCATGGTGCAGCATTTTGATGACCTGTCTTGGGGGTTGTGTGACACATTTGGTTGGTTGACCTAATCGAGACTTTGTTGTTTGAAGCATCCTGTTGATTGTCGTAACGCCACCATTCTCCATCTTTGTTTGTCAAAACAATTAGTATATTATTGGCTTGTCTTCCATCGATCTACTAGTATGTTCTATCAGCATTTTACTTTCATGTGATTGCTATTTGGGCCCTAGAAGTTTAAAGTAAATTTGCATCTAGCATAGAACATCTTCAGAAATGAACATGGTATCAGAGCAAAGGTGAAGACAAAGCCCAACTTGTGTTGAGAGCAATCACCGATCTGGGCAAGGGCACAAGTAATGGAAGGTTAACTCTGAAAATTAGTGTGGGTTACCTTGTGGAGGATGCCGCAGGCCTGAAAGCTTGGAAGACCTGTTTGGTGTGCCTTGTCACTAGGTTTGGATGCGTTCTTGCTGTGGATTGGAGCCGTTGTCTCAGAGGTAAGTTTGGGGTCTGTTTTGTGTTGTTTTGGTGCATGTTTGGTGTTCTATTTGGGACACAGGGTCGCTGAAGTTACCGCAGCTTGTGGAGGGTTGTTTGGAGGTAAGAGAAGGCTAAAAAAGCTCCTCCAACTCAGTCGTAGTCATCACTAGGAGACCGCAGCTCAAATAGGGCCTTCTTCCTTGATTTTGAGCTCAATTTGATCTGCTGCTAGGGACAGCCACCTGTAGGGTACCTTGTGTGGATATTACAAGGGTCATAATAGTGTTTGAGGGCAGCGTGTTGCATCAGAAGTGTTGTGTGGTAGGTCGCAGGCGATACCACAACAGCAAGGCTTGCGTGGGCTATTTTAAGGGTTGGTTTTAGCCCTTACCCTCGGCATGAAGGAGGAGTGTCTCTCCCAGCCAAAGACCTTAAGGAGGATCGAAGTTGGAGCATTTTTATGGTCCTTCCAATGTCTGTATGAAGGCCGAGTTTGCCCAGATTAGAGGATGAGTTTTTGTTTGTTTTTCATGCCTTGAAGCAGGTTTGTGCAAGCATATTTGAGGTCATTGTCTTTGAGATATTATGTGCCCTTGTTGGGGCTCCTTCTAAGCATATACAGCCATCCATAATTCTGTCTTGAAGTCTGGTAAATTCGCTCTAATGTTCTGTGCTAAAGCAGAGGGTTGAGACCCTGAAAAGATGACAATAAGTTATGTTTTATCTCTGTGATAGGGTCACAGAGCCTTAATAGAATTGCGCACTAGTTCTGTGGTATTGTCTGATCCAAAAGAGGCAGATTCATTGGAGTTGTTTTGGGAAAGTATGTCCTTGAATGTTGAATAGGACAAAGTGATTTAAGGCCTAATGTATAGTGATTTTGTGCATATAAACGATTCACCCAACAGAAGCATTGGATTGAGTCCATTTCAAATTGTCTATGGGAAGCATCCAAGAGGTATTTATGAATTGAGGAACCTGGGAAAACAAAAATTCAGAAGTGCAGATGGTGAAGATTTTGCAGCCAGTATGCAGGAAATACAGACAGAGTCAAGCAGCAGCAAGTATAAATGAAGAGCAGATTCCAAAAGAAGACAGTTAGACTTTAATGTTGGAGACCTGATTATGGCACACCTTCGGAAAGAAAGATTTCCTAAAGGGGAATATAATATGTTAAAACTGAAAAAGATTGGACCAATTAAAATTTTGAGGAAATTTTCCTCGAATGCTTATGAAATAGAACTACCCAAAGGATATGGCATTTCACCAATCTTTAATGTTTCATATCTATACCCCTTAAAGGAACCAATGAATGATCCTACAGATGCACCTGTTAGCGACAAAGTTCAATGGGAGAAACAGTTACCTTCAGCACCAGCAAAGCAGATTGAATCCATCGATCAAAGAGTGGCTAAAAGGACCAGAAAGAAAGAATATCTTCAATACTTGGTCAAATGCAAGAATCAACCAGTCGAAGATGCTACTTGAATTACAGCAACAGAGATTTCAAAATATGGTACCAGCATTGAAGAACTTCAGAAGCAAAACATATGATTGTATTGTTTTTCTTCCCCGGTAGTATGATGCAGGAGCATCACATATTTTATTTGTTGTAATTATTTAAAATGAGAAATTTATAATTTTTTAGATCTCACGAGTCATTGAAGAATTAATTCGGAGATTAAGAAGTTAGGATAGGATTCCTAAAGTTGAGAGGATAATTCTCAACTTCCTCCAAATATCTAGGAAAAAGTTTATCTTGAAGTGATTCGAGAGATTGCTTCCATCCTCAATAAATAGCCACGTAATTGTTTGTAATGTTTGAGCTTTGGAGTGTGAATTTATAAATAAATTTTTTGTGTGTTTTAGTTGTTAATTCTCTGCACCACAATGAATTTGTATCATGAATGAGAATTTGTTAAAGAAATATCTAATTTTTAATATATATATATATATAGAATGTGTCCTGTTATGGGGGGGTCAACGTGTCCGTGTCCGACACTCGAATCCTCGTGTCCTTATGTCCTGTGTCCCCGTGTCATGTGACTTAGGTTTTGAGCTATTATTGCATATATATTTCATTGTGTATTAAGTATTCTGTTGGAGATCTACACTTTTCCTTGCTGTAACATAACAGATCTGCAAGTTTTTCAAGGTCCCTAGCGTCATACAACTAATCTTCTACATTGGGACTTAACAGATAGGTTCTATAATAAATTATATATTTATCTTTCATTTATAGAGCTTAAAAATCATTATTTCCTAGTGGGATTTGATCCCAAGGCCCCACAAATTCAATTTCGAGCTTGCTGAAAATTGCAATTTATTGTCAGTTAAAGGCTTCAGAATTATCCTAAATGGTTAATCTAACATCTCCTAGCTTTCCCACCCCTAGATCTTGGATCTAGAGTGCTTTGGCACTACTTGGGTGGTCATTTCAAAAGGAATTGGCTGTTGTCCCTGCATTTTCTCCAAATTTCACAGTCTGTAATCACAGGACAGCAAGCAAATTAATATTGGAACCCCTCTAACCAACACTCCAATCATAGAAATAACAGTAGATTTGGTTATTATAATTTCTATATACTCATTTTGATTACTTACATGATATATCTTGTGCTTTTGAGTGTTTTATCTTGCTGGTTGTGAGTTTTTACTGCAGATTTGTAGAGAGAAACCAGTGTAACTGCAAAGAATTAAATCCATCTTATCCTTTCAACCCATCTAAGGCACTGGTTGCTTGGTTTGTTGAGGCACTCAACGCGAATCATCCCATAGCCCTTTCAAAGAAAATTGGGCTTAAATAGTGGGGATTTGGGCCGAGGTGACAATGGGCCCTTATCCTTCATGTGCCAATCATAGTAGATTGCACAAACCTTAGCAACCCTACTGAATTGATTGGTAATAAGCCTCACAAGGTGGAGTGTTTTGCTAAATGCATGAATATGCATGCAACAAGTCCTCCAAGCTCAAGCTCCAAATTGTACAATATCTTAGATCCATGAATAAGGGGCTACTCCATCATGACAACACATGCTAAGCCATCAAGAACGGGAACGCTCCACTCAAACTTCCTCAACATGTGTGCAAGGTGCTACATCCAAGGAAGAATGAATATCAACATCAACCATATCCCAAGTCATCCAAGTGATCAACAACTCATCAAGAAGATGGACATCTGTTATAAACATAAATAATATAAATAATAATTCATAATTCATAGAGGCGTAACAAATGTGTGTATGCGCCTCCACATATGAGCCAAAGAAGGGGAGCACTCCACATAAATGTAGAAATTTCCGAATCTTAATTCTTATGCAGAAATTATATCTGTTAATCCGGTTAAGCTTCTCCTACTTATACAAGTTATCAACTGAATAAATGCGAGTTAACATCAAAGCAAAACACATAACATATCTCTACCAATTCAGATCTAGAATAAGCACATGCACACATAGACAAAGTGACAGTTATTTCTGGACAAAACTGTCCCCGGAAAAACCCAATGTGGGAAAACCGGTCTCTGGCTGCTGGAAGGCTCTATTATTAAGAATATTTCTGAATACACAACTCTGGGTTCCAGATCTGGAAAACCCTACAGAGAAAACTCTAGATCTGCAGCACCTGGCTAATCTAAGACCAACAATACTAACTGATCCACACCCTCAAACGGGATTTACAGAACTCAACCAGATCTAGGCCTAGAAACCCCACATCTGCCCCTGAAAGACACTGCGTCAGCCTCTAAAGCCCCTATTAGGCTCTGCGTCAGCCTTGGCTAGCCTCCAAATGTTCAGCGCTGTCACTGGAAGGGACTGCGTTACCCCAGACTGGGTGACGCAGTCACTACGCTGCCCCTATGGGTCTCTGCGTAACCCCTGAAGGGTTTCCTGAAAATCACGCTGTCCTTCCTGCTGTTGCTGCGGATGCTACTACTACTGTCGTCTGCTACTGCTGCTGTTGTCATCTGTTGCTGCCTTCCTCTGCGCTTTCTTTCCTGATCTCTTCTCTGCTTCTTGTGTATCCTAGACCCCGAGATCAGATCATCCCCTTGGTCTAAATTCCCCTCTCTGCAATTGAAACACTTCTTAGAATTCTTAGCAATTAATTAATTTAATTTAATATCTCCAAAACCAGATGAAATTTCCCAAATCCATTTCTAGGTCTTGTAGATCAGGTGAACTCTAGTCCTTCCTCAAAATTTGGGACCTAGAGCACAACTGATGCTACCCCAAATACACAAAATCTCAACACTCCCTCTTAGCATCAAGGGTGTGCTCTAGCAATACGTCACACTTATGCATTACATGATTTTGGGCACTGGTTCTGTGTTGTTGAATCTTGGCCTCCTGCCACTCAACTCTACACTGCTGCTACCATTCTGTACTGTTGCCCATGTCTCTGCCACTGCCACTGCCACTGCAACCACTGTACTGCAACTCCCTCTTAATATGTTGCATCTGTGCTGCTCATAGCACTGCCACTGCTAATCTGCTCCACTGCAACTTCAGTTGTTGAGAGAAACAACTGAATCTCCTGCCCAATCTTTGAGAAACAAGTTAGATGGGCTGCATCCTCGTCACTGAAGCTCCATAGGCTACAGATCTGTGCTAGCATCTAAAGAACGATGCACAGCTATAGCTTTGCCTGCGTAATCAGACTCCCTCTGCACTACTGAAGTCACATCAGCTCCTTGTGCTGAAATCTATCATGATGTTGCTGCACTGCACTATCCCTCTGAAGCTATATGCTCTGCTGCAGCTTTGCACTGTGTAAGCAGTACTGCACTGCATTGCTAAAGTCACATCAGCCTCTGCGCTACTACTGCTTCTACGTTGTTGCTGCTATGCTCTGCGCTGCTCCTCCTAGCCTCCAGATCTGCCTCTGCTTATGCCTCATTTGTGATCTATGCACCCAATGCTCCACTTGTCCCGCTACTGTCTTAAGGTTGTCGTAGCTTGTTTGTTGATCCAAGAGATGAGCTGCTCAAGGATCCCGCCTTACTTCCATGTAGCTCCTCTACATGTCCATGTCACCCCACCCCCGTGGTTCATGAGCGCTCATGGCCACATCATCTCCAGACCCATCATCTGCCACCGCTGCTTTGGAAGAAGATGCTTCCTTGTCCTTCTTCTTTTCTGGACAATGGTTGGCAAAATGTCCCATTTCGCCACACTGGAAGCACTTGATCTTAGAAAGATCCTTCTTCTTCTTCGGCTGCTTCTTTGATGTCAACGCTGCATCTTCCTACTCTTCCTTCTTAACCTTGCACAATGCAAGGTTGTGCTGCTTCTTGGTGAACCTTCGTAGTTCTTCTTGCCGCAGGATCGACCACAAGTTGTCCCAATCTGGGAGGTCCGCTCTGCCCAAGATACTTTGGACAAAGGTTTCCCACTCATCCGTGACTGCATTGAGGGCAGTCCTGACTATCACTGCATCATTTACGGCTGCACCCGTTACAGTCAGTTGATCCCTGATTGACTGCAATCTGAAGAGGAAATGCTCGATGTCTTCTCCCTTGGTCATCATGAATGACCTCATTTGGGCAACAACATCTTTCTTTGAATTGATTTTCCCTCATATAGGGAAGTCAAGGCCTTCCACATCTCATTAGCTATCCTCTTCTCAGATATGTGTGGCACCATATGATCCTTGATAGTAGATACTGTCCATTATCAGCTGCTTGGCATGCCCAGCAGCTTCTCTATGCTTCCGTAGAATATCTGCATCTATCGACGTGGCCATGGTCTGCTCTGCATGGTCTCTTAGGCCATATGCCTCGAGGACAATCAGGATCCTTGCTTTCCACACCGAAAAGTTTGAGAGGCCCTCTAGCCTATCCTGATCACGCAGTCCATGAGGAGCCATCTGCTCAGAATGTGTCGGAGCTCCTCTTCTCTATGCTAGAGATCTTGGATCTAGGGTCTTTTTCGAACTGGGAACCCTCTGCTCCCTCTAACACTTGATTTCCCTCCTTGGAAATCTTCCAAATCAACTATGATTCAGCTTCTTCTTTGACCCTCTGACCAAACTACGAGTTTCATTTGGCAAGAAACTCTCTGAGGAGCTGATCTCTTCCCAAACTTTGTCACTTGTGCTAAGGTTAAAAATCTGAAAACTTCAGAAGTTGAACCCCACCATCTCTTCTGAATTTCTGCAACTTTTCTGCAGACTTTTTATGGATCTGACAAATTCAGATCTGAATCACACTGGCTGGCTTCAGACCTAACCAGCGTTGTTTCTGAGCTGCCTCTGCAGAGTAATTTCGTGGGCTTGGTAGGACACAGCGCTGGACATCGTAACCCTTCCCTTTGCGTGAATCTCCTCCTCAAAACTGCGTTGTCCCTTCAGATCTACTTTTCTGCTGCCTTTCCAGCTACTTTCTGCAGCTAGATCCTTCAGATGCTTCAGCTGGTGACCCTTCTAGGTCTGCAATTGCTCTGATACCATGTAGAAATTTTTGAATCTTAATTCTTATGCAGAAATTATTTTTGTTAATCCGGTTAAGCTTCTCCTACTTATACAAGTTATCAACTGAATAAATTCAAGTTAACATCAAAGCAAAACACATAACAGATCTCTACCAATTCAGATCTAGAATAAGCACATGCAAACATAGACAAAGTGACACAGTTATTTCTGAACAAACTAACCCCGGAAAAACCCAATGTGGGAAAATCGGTCTCTGGCTCCTAGAGGGCTCTATTATTAAGAATATTTCTAAATACACAACTCTGGGTTCCAGATCTGGAAAACCCTACAGAGAAAACTCTAGATCTGCAGCACCTGGCTAATCTAAGACCAACAATACTGGCTGTTCCACACCCTCAAACGGGATTTACATAACTCAGCCAAATCTAGGCCTAGAAACCCCAGATCTGCCCCTGAAAGACATTGCGTCAGCCTCTGAAGCCCCTGTTGGGCTCTGCATCAGCCTTGGCTAGCCTCCAAATGCTCAGCACTGTCACTGGAAGGGACTGCATTACCCCAGACTGGGTGACGCAGTCACTACGCTGCCCCTATGGGTCTCTGCGTAACCCCTGAAGGGTTTCCTGAAAATCACGCTGTCCTTCCTGCTGATGTTGTTGCCTTCCTCTGCGTTGTCTTTCCTGATCCCTTCTCTGCTTCTTGTGTATTCTAGACCCTGGGATCAGATCATCCCCTTGGTCTAAATTCCTCTCTCTGCAACTGAAACACTTCTGAGAATTCTTAGCGACCCCGCCATAGAATCTCAGCTTAGCTTCAGTGCTCTGCCTCTGTGTGTCTTACAAATGACCCCAAGCCTTACCTTTATACTTTTCTTGTTGACAAATCAACGGCCAAGTTTAAATTTTTAATCAATGGCTAAGATTAAAAGAAAGCTTGATCCGTGTGACTTAAGACAATTTCATCACATGTTTAATTAAAATCACTTTAATTATTTTATTTCCCTAAGTTTTAACTTAGGAAATACATTAAAATAATTAATTAATTTAATATCTCCTATACCAAATGAAATTTCCCAAATCCATTTATGGGTCTTGTAGATCAGGTGAACTCTAGTCCTTCCTCAAAATTTGGGACCTAGAGCACCACTGATGCTACCCAAAATACACAAAATCTCAACAATAAAGTCGTGCTCCACATAATAAGCAACCCATCCATGTGAGGAAAACATCTGTAAGAGTTGGGATATTGAAGTAATGGGCCTCTAACAAAACTAAAACCCACTCATCAAAGCAATAGCTCATATGAAAATGAAGGGGTATATAAGCGCTCTGTGCCATAATGATGCCAAGTATAAGAATATAATGAGATATAAGCAAATGGGCTGTGAGGGAGCAGCGTAGATCCTCTAGGTTGATGCATATGAGGAGGGTTGCCATGCGTGCTAAGGAGAGTGGAGGGAAAGAGAACTCTTTGTCAACTCATGGTTGTCTTCAAGTTACCTCAGCCACCATCCAAATGTGTTAACAATTGTCCAAAAGCAAGTTGTGTGTGATTTCCATGAGGGACAACATAGCATGTAGAAGAAGCTACATATAGGCTGTGTGAGCCAAGTGTAGAATCGAAGGGGAGTGAGGTGGGAATGAACTGCCCTTTATTTGACACACCACCACAAGTGGGGAACTCAGCCCCCTAATGAGGAACTCAACCTCCTTAAGTTGTTGTAACAGGAAGCCAATTCATGCCTCCACATGGTAGTCAACTCAGCCCTCTTATGTGGCCTCTAACTCATGCTTGAACTCAACCTTTGATTGCCCTGTCACCTCACTTGACTGGTAATGATTGTAGTCAATTCAAAACATGTTCCCAGACTGTCCCCATTTTTTTAATGACTGTTTTTATTTGTCTTTTCCTCATTTTTATTAGTAAAAGTGAACTTCCAAGGGGAAATATTTATTTTTTTGCACCCCAAAAATGGGTTCTCTGAGTATGAATTTTGAGTACTAACATGCCATACAACATTTCCTATGTAGAAATTTTTGTTCCCAACACCGGTTTTCAGTTTCTCCTTATTTCTCCCATAAAGTTAAATGCCCATTTCCATAGCCATACATTTAACAAGCTGGAAAAATACATATTTTCTGAAAACACACATTCTGGAAATTTCACAGTGCTGAAAATGCAGAAATAAAACTCAGAAAAATAAATCAGCCACACACAGAAAATAGACACATTGATTTTTTGTCAATATGACCCTGGAAAAACCCCCTACAACACTTGGGGAAAACCAGTTCGAAAGCTCTTCTTATTTCTGAAAAATAGCTTTAACAGAGAAATAGAAAAACACAGAAAATTCCAGCAACCAGTGTTTTTACCTATCTCGAAAACCATGCACAAACTTCGCCTCGATTTTCGTGCCAAACCGAAACAGAAATTTACAGCAGAAAGTACAGCATTAAATGTTGTACGAACAGCACCGAAAACAGTGTCAGAACAGCTATACAACCTCCTCAAAAACTGTGCCACTTTCTACCTTGAAAAACGTGATGTACGGCTGTTGTACAGACCAAGATTTGTGTGTTGAAGTACTATTATACGAATTTCAGAAAACAGCCATGTTTTTGCAGTTGTAGGGACCTCGGTTTCCATGCCTCCTTAACTGTTGTACAGACCTCGAAATATGTGCTGCATTAGATGTTGTTTTTCCTCCTCGAAATTTGTGCCACTTGCTTTGAACTTCGTGCTGCTGCTTACTGTACAGATTTGCTAAAATCTTGCTGCCTCGGTATGCATGCCAAGGTGTTGTTCTTCCCCCTTCTTTGCTCAGAAATATCCTTTGCTCTCTTGCTCTCCTTCTCTCAATCTGCTCATGAAAGAATGAATGATCTTTTCTCTCATTTTCCTCCTTTAACCTAACCCTGAATGACTTTTGAGGAATCCCTAAATCCAATGGCTAAGATAGCTTCACATCTAGGGTTGAGATTAAATGTTCATTTAAATCTCACTTTCTATTTTTTAATTCACCTCACTTTAATAAAGACCCTCTTAGTTATTTATTTCCAAAGTCACTTTTCACTTTCTAATTTCACATTGACTTTATTAAAGTCACTTTAAAATTAGACTTAGTAACTTTATCACTTAAAGTCACTTTTAAATTAGATTTGACTTTATAACTTTATAAAGTCACTTTAGAAGAAAAATTAAATTCTTTTGGACAATTTTCCCTAGGCCAAAGATCAAAGCCTTAGGGAACCACCTGTCCTCCGGTAACCAAATTTCAACACTCCCTCTTACCGACGAAGGTGTTCCTCACCACACCCATCTTGTCTCTGAAGTAGACATGCTTGCCCCGTGGTAAGGTTTTGGTAAGAATATCTGCAACCTGCTCATCAATGGGAATATACTCAAGCTTCACAGCTCCCTTCTGAACATAGTCTCTAATGAAATGATATATGATGCTGATATGCTTTGACCTGTCATGAAATACTGGATTCTCCATGAGTTTAATGCAACTCTAATTATCACAATATATCATCAAAGGTCTCAACAGCTGACCAAATAAGCCAAACAACATCTTACGAAGCTATATGGAATTAAAAAAAAAAATCATAACAGGTTATTCCTCCACTTTGATAAAAACCAATTCACCTATATGGAATCACTTTTTAAAAACATCTTACGAAGCTATATGGCCTCACAACTAGCTAGACTGGCTGCCATGTACTCTGCTTCCACTGAACTCGATGCTACTAACTGCTGCTTTCGGCTGAACCATGACACAATTGCCGAACCCAACCCAAAACAGCACCCTGAAGTGCTCTTCCTATCAGAAGCACAACCTGCCCAATCAGAATCAGTGTAACCTGCCAATCTCACTCCATCCCCCTGCCTGTAGTCCAGACCATAATCCACTGTCCCCTGCAAGTACCGCAAAATGTGTTTTGCGGCCACCCAGTGAACCTTCCTAGGCTCACACATAAACTGACTCATCGTGTTGACTGCAAAACAAATATCTGGCCTAGTGTTGACCAAATACATCAAGGAACCAATCAGCTGTCTGTACAATGTGGGATCCACCAACTCGGAATACGAAGCATGAAGCTTCTTCCAGTTGGTGATCATCGGTGTCGACATGGGTCTACAATCCTCCATGTGGAATCTGCCAAGGATGTCCACAATATACTTCCCCTGTCCCGGGAAGAAATGCCCCTCCTCCTGCCACACCTCCAAACCCAAAAAGTAATGCATCAAGCCGATGTCCTTCATCTCAAACTCCGCCGCAAGATCTCTCTTGCAGTGCTCTATGAGTCTCTCTGCACCTGTAATGACCAAGTCATCCACATACAGCACCAAAATGAGAGGCTCCTCACCTATCACAATATAGTAAAGGTTCGGATCTGCCTCACTCTTTGTGAAACCCATCTTCTGCAAGTAAGTATCTATCCTGGAGTACCAAGCTCTGGGAGCTTGCTTTAGGCCATAAAGGGCCTTCTTCAGTCTGCACACATGGGACTCCTTCCCACGCACCTCAAAGCCCTGTGGCTGCTCAATGTACACCTCCTCCTGTATGAAGCCATTGAGAAATGCGGTCTTCACATCCATCTGGTGGATCTTCCAACCCATCTTTGCTGCTATCGATATGATGGAGCGAATCGAAGTATATCGAGCCACGGGAGCGAAGGTCTCCTCATAATCTACTCCCTCTACCTGGGAGAACCCTCTAGCCACAAACCTTGCCTTGAATTTCTCAATGTTGCCATCTGCAGCATGCTTTACCTTGTAAAGCCATCTGGAAGTAACCACGGATTTGCCCTTAGGCCTTGGCACCACCTCCCAAACATCATTCTTCATGATAGAAGAACACTCCTCCTGCATAGCCTCTCTCCAGACCTGCTGGCTAGCTGCCTCCTCATAGCTAGAAGGCTCAGAGTCAATGATGTTGGCAACCATTGCCATATAGCTACAAAACCTCTCAGGTGGTCTGCTCTCTCTGACCGGCCTCTTTGGCCCAGCAACAGATGTGGCCTCTCTCAAGGTATCTTGAAGCCACTTGGGCTTCCTCTTCCCTAAGCACACTTCTCCCACCGGAGAATGAAACTCCTCCTCCTCATCATCGGGAGCCTGAACTCCTGACTGTTTGTCTGATGTCCTCCTGCCTGAACCTAAACCTGTAGAAGCTGAAATACCGTGTGAACTGTCCATCAGTGGACTCCCTAGTGAACTACTATGTGGATTGCTCTGCATGTTGCCCGAAGCAACACCCCTCTGACTCTGCGAGCCACTGCTCACTGATGGACCTGACACCGTAATCGATGTACCTCCGGATCCTCCTGATCCCTGCCCACTGGATCCTGCGACTGACTCAACTGCTCCTGAGGGTCTGGCTGACCCAGATACTCTAACTCTCGTGACCTCCTGAAAGCCCTATCCTCCTCAAACTTCACATCCCGCCTGACAACAACTCTCCTCTGTGCGGGGAATATAAATCCGAAAGGCTTTCGAGGTCTCGCTGTAGCCCACAAAGATACCCTTCTCCGCAGTGGGCTCTAGCTTGGTCCTCTTCTCCTTGGGTACGTAGGAAGTATGCAATACACCAAAAGATACAAAGATGACCAACATCATGCTTCTTCCCAGAAAAAGCCTCCTCCGAAATCACATGCCCCAAGGCACGATGCAGACTCCTATTCTGCAAATATACAGCAGTGTTGTAGGCCTCTGCCCACAAAAACAATGGTAACCCCTGATCATGTAGCATGACATTGGCAGCCCCTCCGATGGATCTATTCTTCCTCTCCGTAACCCTGTTCTGTTGGGGGTTGTAAGGAACTGTGAACTCCCTCCTAATGCCTGCCTCCGCACAATAATCAACAAACTCACCAAGGGTGTACTCCCCTCCATTGTTCGACCTCAGGGACTTGATCTTCCAACCTGTCTGAGTCTCCACAAGAGCTCTGAACTCCCGAAACCGCTTGAAGACCTCACTCTTGGTCTTCAAGAAATAAATCTAGGCCCTCCTGGAGTGATCATCAATGAATAAAACATAATACTCATATCCACTCAAGGAAACATGAGACATCCGACTGCTCACATCGGAATGAATCAAATCAAGTATCCCAGTCAATTTGTTGTCACTGCAGGGGAAAGGGGATTTGGCAAACTTGCCCATCGCACATCCTCTGCGTGTATCTAGGTTATCAGTACTGAAATCTGGCACAACTGTAGTGATCTCCTGCAATATCCTCAAGGCGCCATGATACATGTGCCCCATCCTACGGTGCCAAATCTCGCACAGCTCTGAACTGCTAGCTCTGCTACCGATACTACTGCTCAATATCAAAAGGGGCTGAAATGCAAACTTGTACACCTTTGCATGGCGTACACCAATCACTCTAGCTGACTCAGCTGGAGCGCCCCTGGGATATATAAGCGTCCTCTACTTAACAATATCTCATACCCTCTGTCCTCCAATGCTGAGACGGATATGAGGCTCTTCCTCATCCCTGGCACACATAAAACATCTGCCACCTTCAAGGGAGGTTTGGGTTCCCTATCAAATGTGAATGTCCCCACACCGACTGCTCTAACAATGTTGTCCTCTCCGAGTACTACCTCTGTAGCAGTGCCACTCCTTGAAAGCTCTGAGAAGTACTCACGGATTCCTGTCATATGACGTGAAGCCCCACTGTCAACATACAAGATACCTGAAGATGCTCCGCTAGTGGAGGGAAATGCACACTCCCTCTCACCCTCCATGGCAGGGGATCCTGCACTAGTGTACTCACAAACAATGAACCCAAACTCCTGGTCAAAGTTATCCAAAAAGTCATTTATCTTTGCTAACGCTGCCATGGTCTTGTTCTTCCCCTTCTTCTTCTTCTCCGGACACACAACTGCATAGTGTCCCATCCTCTGACAATTCTAACACTTCACCTTGAAATAGTCCTTCTATGTGTTCACCTGATTACCTTTACCTTTGCCTTTGCCCCCCACCACCACTTGTGAAAGCTTGCTTCTTTCCCTTGCCTTTCTTGCCTCCTGCTAACAATGCTACATCTTCATCCTGCTCAACAGGTTTGGCTACCCCAAGCTGGCTCTTTCTAATTTTAGTTTATATGCAATCATCCCAGAACCTCTCCCAAGTGGGAAGGGTCTCACGTGCACAAACCGCATCAGCAAAGTTCAGCCATGAACTAGAAAGGCCATTCACTACAATCCGCACCAACTCAGTGGGTGGAATGACCTCTCCAACTGCTGCCAACGCATCTCTCACATTAGTGATCTTTGTGAGATATCCAGTAGCACTATCAGTGTTAGCCATCTTAATGGTCTTCAGCTTCTCCCTTAGGACCATTTTCCTGTTTTCATTGGTACTCTAGTAGAGATTGGTCAAGGCTGTCCACATCTCATGAGCAAATCTCTGTCCTCTCACATGAGGAACGACATGGTCTTTAATACCATCCAGAATCAGTCTCTTACCCTTGTTATTTTTCTTATTAAAGTCTGCCAGCTGAACAGGGTCAGCAAGCACATTAACAGGTTGTTGTTGGGTATGCACCATTATACCCCAGACTTATGCCTCCTCAAAGATGCTCCACGTTCTTTTCTTCCATACACTATAGTTACTATGCCCATCCAACCTATCCTCCACCCTCAAGCCCAAAGACATGCTTGTTCTCCTAATAAACTGAAAATAACACTGCTATAGTAAAGGTTCTGATTTCTGTGTGTAAAATCAGCTTGCTGTAAATTTTTCTTCTTGTTGTCCCAAACTGCACTTTTCAGCGAACTAGCTCCGATACCATGTAAAATTTTCTCTTCCCAACCCCGGTTTTCAGTTTCTCATTATTTCTCCCATAAAGTTAAATGCCCATTCCCATAGCCATACATTCAACAAGCTGGAAAAATAAATATTTTCTGAAAACACAATTCTGGAAATTTCATAGTTCTGAAAATGCAGAAATAAAACTCGGAAAAATAAATCATCCACACATAGACACGCTGATTTTTGGTCAATATGACCCTGGAAAAACCCCCTACAACTCTTGGGGAAAACCAGTTCGAAAGCTCTTCTTATTTCTGATAAATAACTTTTACAGAGAAATAGAAAAACACAAAAAATTCCAGCAACCAGTGTTTTTACTTATCTCGAAAATCATGCACAAACTCAGCCTCGATTTTTGTGCCAAACAGAAATAGAAATTTATAGCAGAAAGTACAGCATTAAATGTTGTACGAACAGCACCAAAAACAGTGTCGGAACAACTGTACGGCCTCCTCAAAAACTATGCCACTTTCTGCCTCAAAAAACTTGTACGGCTGTTGTACGAACCTCGATTTGCGTGTTGAAGCACTGTTGTACGAATTTCAGAAAACATACTTCTTTTTGCTGCTATACGGACCTCGGTTTTCATGCCTCCTTAACTGTTGTACAGACCTTGAAATCTGTGTTACATTAAATGATGTTTTCCCTCCTCGAAATTCGTGCCACTTGCCTTGAACTTCGTGCTACTGCTTGCTATACGGATTTGCTGAAATCTTGTTGCCTCAGTATGCGTGCAAAGGTGTTGTTCTTCCCCCTTCTTCTCTGCTCAGAAATATCCTTTGCTATCTTCCTCTCCTCTCAATCTGCTCATGAAAGAATGAATGATCTTTTCTCTCATTTTCCTCCTTTAACCTAACCCTAAGTGACTTTTGAGGAATCCCTAAATCCAATGGCTGAGATAGCTTTAGATCTAGGGCTGAGATTAAATGTTCATTTAAATCTCACTTTCTATTTTTTAATTCACCCCACTTTAATAAAGACCCTCTTAGTCTTTTATTTCCTAAGTCACTTTTCACTTTCTAATTTCACATTGACTTTATTAAAGTCACTTTAAAATTAGACTTAGTAACTTTATCACTTAAAGTCACTTTTAAATTAGATTTGACTTTATAACTTTATAAAGTCACTTTAGGAGAAAAATTAAATTCTTTCAGACACTTTTCCCTAGGCCAAAGATCAGAGCCTTAGGGAACAACCTATCCTCCGGTAACCAAATTTCAACATCCTAGTACCACTTTCTAACTTATTACAAAGAAATTTATTAAAAATTCCCGTTCTACAGGAAATTTTTAATTATTAAAAAATCCTAGAAATACCTAATGCAATTTCATAAGACTTTGAGAAATGCCTAGTATGGTAATATCTAAGAAACCGGATTCGTACTGTGGGGCCCACATGTCCCAAATCCATCGTGTCGGACACGACACGTACGGATTCGAATCCTTTTCGCCAGATTTGATCGTGTTCGTACAGGACACGTCGAATCCTGATCGTGTCTTGTATGGACACGATCGAATCCCGTACAGTCGGACACGTGCAGGGCTAAAGTGCGATTTTGAGGTTATAAAACTCGATTTTGTCTCATTCTTTCTCACCAAAGTTTGTTTGTGAATTAAGCAAGGAGCAACGGTTAGCAAGTAGAAAGGGAGTGTTTTCAAAGAGATTCAAGCATCCAGTAAGTGCACTATCTCTCTATGTTTTTGCATTTAGTTTGTTGTTAGTGTTTGCATGTGCATATGTTTTCTATATTTGGTCATTTTCGTTTATTTTTACAATATTCATGGCTCAATCAAGGGCAACAAGGCAAGGGCAAAGAAAAGGGAAGAACGTCCCCATTGGAGATGCCCCTCAAATCCCTATTTCATCAGGGTCTGCAAGTATTCCATCTATTGGAAGTGGGGCTGCAATAGCAACTTCAAATGTTCAAGGAAAACAAACTCAAAGCCCCAAATACCCATTGTGGAAATATGAGACAAGAGAGGCATGGCTAGGCAACAAGGCAAAGGGAGGAGGCAATGTTGCATGGAAATGCAATTTTTGCCACAGCCATTTCATGAGCACATATTACCATGTGAAAGCTCATTTGTTGGCTTTGCCAAGTTGTGGCATTTCAGCTTGTACATCAATTGAATCGCCACAAAGGAAGGAATTGGAGAAAGAGGCATTTGTTGGTGCGGCAACTATAGCATCAAAATCAAAACAAAACAAGAATGATGACCCCCTTCCATTCTTAAGGAAAAGCAGCAACAAGTTCCCTTTTGAGAGTTTTAGTGACGAACAATCAGCAAAAAGAAAGGCAACTGCAGTTGGTCCAATGGACAAGATTTTCCAAAAAGAGAAGAGGGAAGAGCTTGACCTCACCATTGCATTTTTTTTTTTCTATCAGAACTTCATATCCTTTAATGTTGCACGATCACCTCTATTTATTAAGATGTGTTGAGCTCTTAGTCATGGGGCTCAATCAGGGTATGTGCCTCTTGGGTCAGAGAAGCTCAGGACCACATTGTTGACAAAGGCAAAGAAAGAGGTGGACAAAATGCTTGAGCCTATTAAATCAGCATGGCCAACATCTAGGGTTAGCATTGTTTCTGATGGATGGACAGATCCAGCATGCCACCCACTCATCAACTTCATGGTGTCATCCTTGAATGGTCCAATTTCTTGAAATCAGTGGATGCACTTGGACAATACAAGGATGCACAATATATGGGTGAGGTATTTATTAAAATTATTGAAGATGTAGGTGTCGATTCTTGTGTGCAAATCATTACAGATAATGCACCTGTTTGCAAGGCTGCTGGCATGATTGTGGAAGCAAAATATCCACAAATATTTTGAACACCTTGCATTATCCATTCATTGAACTTAGCACTGAAATCTATTGCCTCTGATGTGCTTTGGATTGGAGGCATTATTGAGGATGCATAGCATATCCGCAACTTTGTACAAAACCATACAAATGCCCTCACTATCTACAAGGAGTACACCAATCTATCATTTTTGAAGATTGCGGATACACGGTTTGCCTCTTCATTCATCATGTTGAAGAGGTTGAGGGAAGGTCAAGATCGCTCTTGGGGCATTGTTATTTCAGACTTTTGGCCTTTTTGGAGAAAGACGGATCAAGCAGCCTCAAAGAAAGTGAAGGACACAGTGTTGGATGATGTCTAGTGGGGAAGGTAGATCTAGTTATTCAGATCATGGAGCCTATCATTTCCTTGTTTCGATTTGCAGATACAGACCAACCCATCCTAGGAGAGGTTTATGAGGGATGGGATTGTTGAGATTTTGTGTATTTGGGGTAGCATCAGTTGTGCTCTAACTCCCAAATTTTGTGGAGGGACTAGAGTACACTTAATCTACAAGACCCAGAAATTGATTTGGGATTTCATCTGGTTTAGGAGATATTAAATTAATTAATTATTTTAATGTATTTCTTAAGTTAAAACTTAGGGAACTTAAATAATTAAAGTGAATTTAATTAAACATGTGATGAAATTGTCTTAAGTCACACGAGAAAGGTATAAACGAAAGGCTTGGGGTCATTTGTAAAGACACAGAGAGGCAGAGCACTAAAGCTAAGCTGAGATTCTAGGGCGGGTTTGCTAAGAATTCTCAGAAGTGTTTCAGCTGCAGAGAGGGGAATTTAGGCCAAGGGGATGATCTGATCCCAGGGTCTAGAATCAGCAAGAGGCAGAGATCAGCTCAAAGAGGCAATGCAGAGAAGCAAGAGGGCAGTAGCAAGAGGGCAGCAACTTGTGCTACACAGGTGCTGCGCAGTCCCTCAAGGACAGCGTAAATTGCTGTAGGAAACCCTCAAGGGTTACACAGAGACCCTAAGGGGCAGCGTAGGGCCTGTGTCACCCAGTCTGGGGTAACACAGCCCTTTCTGGAGCAGCGCTGAGGGTCAGAGGGGCTTCAGAGGCTGACATAGAGGCTTCAAGGGTAGTGTTGGCGTTTCTAGGCCCTAATTTTGGCTGAGTTCAGTAAATCTCATTTGAGGGTGTGGATCAGTCATTATTTTAGCCCTAGATCATCCAGTGGCCTGTAGATCTATTATTTCTCTGTCGGGTTTTCCAGACCTGGAACCCAAGCTTCTTCTATTCAGAAAATTCTTAATAATAAAACCCTCCAGCAGCCAGAAGATCGATTTTCTCGCATTAGGTTTTCCCAGGGACTATTTGTCCAGAAATAACTGTGTCACTTTGTCTATGTGTGCATGAACTTGTTCTAGATCTAGATTGGTGGAGATCTGTTATGTGTTTTGCTTCGATTTTAACTTGAATTTATTCAATTAATAACTTGTCTAAGTAGGAGGAGCATAACCAGATTAACAGTAAATAATTTGTGCATAAAGTGTAAAGATTCAGAAATTTCCACAGGGATTCCATGATTGAGTCTGTGAGGACCATTGTTTTACAGAGTGAGTGCCCAGAGTATGAGACATCACCAGAGGCCTTCTTCTCCAGCATACAGGATATTCTTGTCAGCAGATGGGAAAAGAATTGCACACCTTTACATTGTTTGGCTCACTCCTGGAACCCAAAATACTACAGCCATGAGTGGTTGAATGGTGGACCTTCCCGCAGATTCCCTCCTCACATGGATGGTGAAATCTCATAGGGGAGGAAAGATACATTCAGGAGGATTTTTCAGGAGAGGGCATCCCTTGATGAGGTGGAGGATGCCTTTGCAGAGTTTTCCACTGGCACTGGGCAATCTGCAGGCTATGATGTGATTCGAGACAGTGTGGCTAAGAAGCCCTATTCTTGGTGGGCAACTCATGGGGCAACAAGCCCTCCTCTACAGCAGTTAGCCATGAGGCTCCTCTCTCAGGTGACTTCATCCTCTTGTTGCGAGAGAAATTGGAGCACATATGGGAATTTGTATAGTGTGAAGAAGAGCAGGCTTGAGCAGTCCAGGGCAGAGACAATGGTGTATGTGCACACCAACCTTCGTCTCATCTATAGGCAGAGGGAGGATTGGTTGAAGGGAAAGACAAAGATGTGGGATGTCTTCCCTGATGATATGGGTCTGGACAACAGTGTTGAGTTAGCATGGCCAACTTGGATCTCGATGTGCCAGTGCTTAGGGCTTTGTCACATTTGATGATGGCAATACGGTAGAGGCGTGTCTCCACACCGAGCGAGATACGAGAGATGACGAGAGGGGAGAGCAATGGTGAGCATGATGATAAGGATGAGGACAGTGATGTTGATTATGATGATGAGGATTGATGACTCATTGAGGCTTGTAGTCTTGTAGACTTGTAGACTGTAGTTGTTTTGTATTTTCTATTTCTATTTGCCATTGGCAGTGTACTACCTAGAGCCTAGAGGCTAGTACTCATGTAACACATTTTGATTTTGATGACTTAATGAGAAAACTACAGTACCTTACTATCTTGTCTTTCTGAGTTCCTCTTATTGGATCATTGATGAATATGTCTATTACTAACACTTTGTAAATTTGTAATATGTATGATTGACAATTGTATGATGTATCAATGTATCAATGTATCATGTATGAGTATCTAAGATCTTAACTCTATGTTTGAATCAATGAATTTGTATGAATTTGTGTAAAAAATATCTAATTTTTACTATATATATATTTTTTTAATAAAATAATATATAACTTGTCCGAACGTGTCCTGTTCCGAGGGTCACCGTGTCCCGAATCCGACACTCGAATCCGCGTGTCCATCGAATCCCGTGTCCCCGTGTCAGGTGACTCAGGGCAATATATATTGACCCTAGACTTAGATAACCACTCAAGGCCCAATTATTAAGACGTGTGAAAAATTCACTACTGAAATCCTATTGCAACAACTGGTATTATTTCTCCTAATTGTTAATTATTTTAACAATTTATCTGCTACGGCAAATATCGAAATAAGCACACTACAACCTTCACAAACAAAATTATACGGAAAAAATAAAACACTGGACGCTGAGAAATGCTAGCACACACAGAAAATTTAACACAATTATTATTGGACAAAAGTCCCCAAAAAAACCCAATGCGCGAAAACTGGTGCAACAATGAGGGTTTTTATTATTATGCAGTAGTGAAAATATGAGTACAATCTAGATGCCTGAAACTGGCAATCCACAGCAAGAAAAAATCTGGGAAAAATTATTGAAGGGAATTACCCTTCCTCCATAAGCGATCTCGGCACAACCTGCCTACAGAAAACTCGGCCTTCTGAAGCTTTTGCATCGCACTGCCCAACTCCTATGACGTCAAGCCTCCAACCAGTCTCTGATGAAGTCATTTTGCCTTCTGCAACTGAGGAGATCATCTCTCCGGCCCTCTAGAACCTATGCCCACCCTCTGGAACTGAGAACGAATTTATCTCCAATAAATCGAACTGCCCTCTCTGAAGCAATTGCACAGTTCTCTACGCTGCCTCATTGGGAATAACTCGACCATCTTGCTCTTGCCTCTCTGGATCTGGAAATCTTCCTCCGGATCACTGTCCTTGCCCCTCACTCACTGTTGTGATCTCTAGCTCTCTCCAACAACTGACTGTTGCTACTCTGGAAATCGATCAGCCAAGGAAATCGAACTGCTCAAGTGTATTCTCCATCACCACATCGATCTCTTCTTATAATCCACTATTGGAGCAAAAACAGCCAAGATTAAACATAATCAATGGCTAGGATCATCTCTGGATCGATCCTTGTGAGTTTCTAAGTGATTCTCACCTTATCTCAATTAATATTGATTAATTAACCATATTCCCTAAGTTTAGACTTAGGAAATATTTCAAAAACAACTAATAATGTAATTGAGATACTTCTAGGTAGAATTTCCAAAAACGATTTCTGGGTTTTGGAGATCTCATGTATTCTAGCCTCTCCACCAAATTTCGTGACTAGAACACATATGATGCTACAAAAACTAACACTCCCTGTTTGCAAGGAATGTGTTCTAGTGTTGCACACCCTGTCAAAACACCTTGTCTCTGCATCATCTCCTGTCATGCTGCTAATGTCTGGTTGTTGATGCCCACCAACTGTTGTGCAACTCTGATATGTGTTGCATTTGTGCTGCTACTGACCCTGTTGTACTGTTGCCAACACTGCATCTGCACTGCAACTTTGTTATTGTTGCTACTACAACATCTGCAATTGAAAAACATCCAAAATATTGAATCATTTGTGATCAATATGATGCATCTATCACCTGAGTCTCTGACTGCTACTAGCTACTGCACAGTCCACTAAGGACTCTGCGTTGCTGCTGACAATGCACTGCTGCCAACTCTGCATTGCGCTCCCCAACATCTTACTATTGCTAGTCTACTATTGTCACTTTGGCATCTGACTGCATCAACTGCGACTGATCCATCCTGCTACTGATTTCTTTGGGCTCCCGTAGCCAGGTACTGATCCATGAGGTGGACTCCTCAAGGACCCTGCCCAAATCTGTAGCTCTCTCGAGCTACAACTCCAAATAACCCCACCTCGCTCCTGGAGGTATGTGGGAAATCATAGCGAAGTCTTCCTCTAACCTGGAGGACAGCTTGTCGACCTCTGTTGAAGCTACCTATTGGTCCTACTTCTCCTCTTTGTCCTTCTTTCTGAGAGGACACTGAGTACTGTAGTGACCAAACTCACCACAACTGAAGCACTTGACCTTTGACAGGTCCTTCTTCTTCTGCTCCCCGTGCCCCTGACTGGGACCCTTAGATGCGAGGGCCACATTCTCCTCCTCCTTCACCATATTCGATACGTTGGTGCTACTCCGACTGATGAAGCTCTTTATAAGAGCTCGTCTCAACTCCTTCTGTTACAAATCAGCCCACACCTTGTCCCACTCTGGTAGTCTATCTCTACCCAATATGCTTTGGACAAAGACTTGCCAATCCTCTGAGACATTGTTTAGTGCCAATCGCACTAGCTCCGTGGGTTGAGGCATTGCCCCAACAACTGACAGTTGGTCTCGGACCTCCTGAATCCTAGTAAGGAAGGGATCTATGCCTTCCCCCTTCTGCATTTGAATGCATCTCAGCTTCTGCTCTAGGAACATCTTTCGTTGCTCGAAAGTACCCTGGTATAACATGGAGAGAGCATCCCACATCTCTTTGGTCGTTGTCCTGGCTATATGGTCTCGGACTCCATCCAAGATCAACCGCTTCACCCGCGCCATATCCTTCCTATATTACTTCAGTTGATCTGCATCTTGAGGAATGGCCACTACATTATCAATGTACGGTTTCAAGCCATATTCATCTACAAGGAAGGACATCCTAGCCTTCCAGATGACGTAGTTGGATGATCCGTCCAACCTATCCTGATCTCAAAGCCCTACAATGGCCATCTCAAAGAATTGTCGAAAACTCCCTCTTTCCCTCTACTTGGTTGTTGCTCTGCTACTCGCACTCCCCGTTGGAATGTGCGGATCTACTAGCTACTACTACCAATCTTCCTGGAAAATTCGAACTTCTGAGACTCGAAGTTCCTTGGGGAAAATTTTCCCTCTATTGTGTGTGTTTTTCTCTCTTCCACCCAACGTTGTCTTTTCTCTAGCAAACTGCTGCAAAACCCTCTGCATCCAGCCAGAAATATGCCCAGCGAACAATTTTAGTTGCTCCCTCTGCCTTTGGAATCACTAGATCTAGAAAATGAAATTTTTTTGCCTCTCTACTCAAAAAAACCAAGCTTCCTCAAGCAATTCGACCTTCCTAGCAATCGTTTGTGTTGCTTATGGGAATTTCGGCCTGCTGCTCTCACTGAACAGTGAAATTCCTTCTTTCACTTGTGAGTTCCTAGGCTGATCAATCACGCTCTGATACCATGTGAAAATTTCACTACTAAAATCCTATTGCAGCAACTGGTATTATTTCTCCTAATTGTTAATTATCATAACAATTTATCTGCTATGACAAATATCAAAATAAACACACTGCAACATTCACAAACAAAACCACGGAAATAAAATAGCACTGGAATCTGAGAAATGCTAGCACACACACATTAAGTATGACAATTATTTTTTAGACAAATGTCCCTGGAAAAAACCAACTTGGGAAAACCGGTGCAGCAGTGAGGGTTTTTATTATTATGCAACAGTGAAAATCTGAGTACAATCTGGATGCCTAAAACTGGCAATCCACAGCAAGAAAAAATCTAGGCAAAATTATTGAAGGGAATTACCCTTCCTCCACAAGCAATCTCGGCACAACCTGCCTACTGAAAACTCGGCCTCTTGAAGCTTCTACATCACACTGTGCAGTCTCTATGATGTCAAGCCTCCAACCAGTCTCTGATGAAGTCGTTCTTCCTTCTAATGCTGAGGAAATCGTCTCTTCAACCCTATGGAACCCCTGCCCGCCCTCTGGAACTGACAACGAATTTCTCTCCAGCAAATCGAACTGCCCTTTGTGAAGCAACTACGCAATCCTTTGCACTGCCTCACTGGGAATAACTCGGCCCTCTTGCTGTTGCCTCTCCAAATGTCGAAATCTTCCTCCAGATCACTGTCATTACAACTCAATCACTGCTTCGATCTCTAGCTCTCTTCGGCAACTGACTATTGCTACTCTAGAAATCGATCTGCCAAGGAAATCTAACTACTCAAGTGTATTCTCCATCATCACATCGATCTCCTCATATAATCCACTGTCGGAGCAACAACGACCAAGATTAAAACATAATTGATGGCTAGGATCATCTCTGGATCGATCTGTGTGAATTTCTAGATGATTCTCACCTTATCTCAATTAATATTGATTAATTAACCATATTACCTAAGTCTAGACATACGAAATATTTAAAAAATGGTTAATAATCTAATTGAGACACTTCTAGGTGGAATTTCCAAAAACGATTATGGCTTTTGGAGATCTCATGTATTCTAGCCTCCACCAAATTTCGTGGCTAGAACACATCCGATGCTACAAAAACTAACAAGACGCATTGTTGAAATTCTGATGTTCTATGCTGAAACAATTACTTATTTCAAAGACTTCTTTCTGCTGCAATATTAGTTAAGTAATTGTAGATAGAACATAAACCAAATGCACAATAGAAGACAACCAAGAACAAAATTTGACAAAGAATTTAAGTCCAACGACCAGGGCAAAACCCACAAGGGGAAAACCCAACCAGATTCTTCTTCTATAAGATATCAATTGTTCCGCGGAGATACAGAGTACAATGAGAGATCAAGAGAATGACTAAGTTCACCCAAATCTGAAGAATAAATAAAATAAAACATAAAAAATAAAAATAAAATAAAATAAAATTGTAACATGAAGATCACTGGTAGCAGTAGCAGATGGAAACATTGAATCAAGCTTCCCTTCAACTGAATCAACACGGAAACACTAAAGCATTGAATCAACCTTAGATCACCAAGTTCTGCTCTACTCTCCAAGTCTCTCTCTCTCTCATAATCTTCTTCAAGTCTCCCCAACTCTTTCTCTCAAGTTTGAATTCTTCTTCCACAATGCGCAAGTAGTAGTAGTCAGGTGAGAAGACATGAGACACATTTATAGGAGGAGCAACAAATTCTTGTCATAAAGGAGGAGCAACATGCATGCCTTGATGAAGAGTAACATATGTCATTTAGGGGACTGTAACTCATATCATTAAGAAGAGAAACACATGCTTTAGAAACTTATGCCATTAAGACAGGCATGCATGCCTTTAGTTAAGGAGACTGTAATATATGCATTAAAGAGAGAGTAAGAGGAATCTTTTATGACATGCCTTTAATGAGTGTAAGAGAAATATGCCATGTCTTTAATGAGTGCATAAGACAGAGTGTAATGTATAATTAAGAGAGAGAGAGAGAGTTACTAATGCCATGTGAGTCTTCAAGGTGAGAGGTGCGAAGTGACTAAGGTGATGAAGGTAAGGTCGCTTGTAATTCTTTTTAATAATAATATCATAGTATCATAAAGCATAAAAATAATAATATTAATAATGTTGATGATTGAGTCGAGATTGAACTATTAGGATTGATTAATGATAAGTTAAGTGATTTTCCTTCAACTATACTTGATTACCAATTGATGCAAAGTGATTTCCTATTTTTGGAAAGTCATACTGGAGATGCTAGACATAACTTTCTATTTTCAGAAAGTCACTCCAAAGTTGTCATAAATGAGATTTTATTTCAGGAAATTCATCCCTGAGTTGCCAATTTTCAACACGCACTCCAGCTTTAGAGGTTACGAGTGAAAAATTCAATTAGTTATTTATTGTTGAAAAACAAAAAATAATTAATCAAGTGAAAAAAAGACTATGGAGCAACTTTCTTAGTAACCAGGCCCCAAGGGTCTAACTCTGTTACATAAGTTAACCATGCTAGTGTCATTTTATACAATTCCCCTATGGGGGTATGGAAATTGCATAGAGAGAAGAAGATAAAAGAAAGAGAAGAAGGGGCAAGATTTTCCCTGTTGGACTTTTGAATTCTAAAAATTTGATGGTGCCTTGCACATTGGGCCATGGGGTCTTCATTTCTGCTAGGTACAACTCAGCAAGTAACACTCCCCATGATAACGTGGTTGTTCAAATCTTTTCCAGGTGTTAGGTCTTGTTAATAAAATAAATAGTGATTCCTTGTTAATGTGGAGGTGGTATTAATTGTGGTCCTATGCTAATATGGTCTTTATGGATAAGGTCAGGTGCAAGGCCTAGATGAATTTAATGGAATAGATTCCCCTCAATTTCAGTGTCATAGTCAAAAGTCATCATGTTGTAAAATTGTTATTGTAGGGAGTTTCGTAACCTCTCTAGTGTAAAGGAGTTTATCAACCAAAAAAAAACGACCTCTACTAACCATAAATATAAAGCCTGTTCATAACAGATAAAAACCATATATACAATATTGTACCCTGAGCGATGTTGGTCATCTCCAAGCCCTCTCTCAATGATAGGATGGGCTCCAAGATCCGAAAGTCTTTTGTCCAGTTTTTTTGCTACTATCTGCATACCAACCAAAGCAGGAGAAGTAAGTCAGTCAATGTTGACCTAAGAAAATTTATTAAATATACACCACTTGAACTTGCTCCATTTAGCCACAAGTTCAACATGAACAATGTGTAATTGTACAAAAGATTAAATGTGAATTACAAGTGGTTTTGATTGCAATGGAAGCTTGCATGAACGGAAACTATAGATATATTAACATAGGCCTTAAACATATTTAATCATCCATATCACTTTTTTTAGAAATGCATCATATATTACTTCGTGGAACAAATTATTTCAATAGAGAACAAAGAGATTTACAATAATCTAACAACACGACATCAAGGAAATCCCTATCCTAGAAAATCCCAAAAAGAAAGCATATAAGTTTGACCACCAATAGGAAGTGTTACACCATATTGTATCGAGTTTCTAAGGACCACTTTTGTAACACCTTACAGCATGAAACCTATGGACTTTCTATGTATTATTTGCAAATCATGATGCATTATCATGTACACATGTTATCCTTGGTGCTACCCTTTGTTGAGTTTTTTAGTGTTGGGGTAGCATCGGATGTGCTCTAGCTCCCAAACTTTGTGGAGGGACTAGAGTACATGAGATCTCCAAGAACCAGAAAGGGATTTGAGGAATTCCATCCAGTTTGGGAGATAATTAATTAATTAATATTTTTAATTAAGGACCCTAAGTCTAACTTAGAAAAATAAAAATACTAAAGGCAATCAATTTAAACATGTGATGGAAATGACTTAAGTCACACGGATCAAGCTTTCTTTTAATCTTAGCCATCGATTCTAGATTAGATCATGGGCGTTGGTTTCCCAACGAGAAAGTATAAAGGAAAGGCTTGGGGTCAGTTGGAGAACACACACACGGAGGCAGAGCACTGAGACTAAGCTGGAATTCTAGGGCGGGTCTGTTAAGAATTTTCATAAGTGTTTCAGCTGCAGCGAGGGGTAGTATTGGCTAAGGGGATGGTCTGATCCCAGAGCCAAGAATCAACAAGAGGCAGAGAAGCAGCAACTAGGAGTAGCGTAGAGAAAGCAGAGGCTACGCAGCAGTTGCGCAGCACAGGCGCATCGCAATGGGTTTCAGCCGCAATGTAGGTGCTACATAGGCCCAGAAATGGCAACGCAGAGGTAGCAGGAGGCCATCCAGGCTTACGCAGGGCCATCCAAGGTAGGGTAAGGACTGCATCACCTAGTCTGGGGTTACGCAGCCCTCTCCTGAGCAGCGCAAGGGCACGCAGA
This sequence comes from Pinus albicaulis, assembly GCA_034641835.2. Taxonomy (NCBI): domain Eukaryota; kingdom Viridiplantae; phylum Streptophyta; class Pinopsida; order Pinales; family Pinaceae; genus Pinus; species Pinus albicaulis. The sequence continues at coordinate 701,405,523 of CM076574.1, forward strand.
GGCTAGCAGGGCTGACGCAGGCAGCTTCAGGGCAGTGTTGGGGTTTCTAGTGACAGAAAGGGGCTAAGTTCTGTAAATCCCGTTTAAGGGTGTGAATCAGTCCAGTTTTCAGTCTCCAAAACAGCAGGTATAGCTGCAGATCTTATTTTCTCTGTCGGGTTAACCAGTAAGGTACCCAGATTTGCTGTATTCAGAAACTACTTAATAATAAAAACCCTCTAGCAGCCAAAAGACCGGTTTTCCCGCATTGGGTTTTTCCGAGGACGGTTGTCCAGAAAATATTGTGTGTCACTTTGTCTGTGTGCATGTATTTATGCTTAGATTTGAATCGGTGAAGAACTGTTATGTGTTTACTTCGATGTTAATCTGAATTTTCAGCATCAATAACTTGATTAAATAGGAGAAGTATAACCAGATCTAACAGTAGGGTTTTTGCATTAAGTAATATTCATAAATTTTCACATGGTATCAGAGCGATTGCAGATCTAGCAGGATCACCAGCAAAAGATTAAGAATCCCTGCTGCAGAAAGCAGCAAAGAAATTAGCAGCAGTTGCAAAAATTCGAACCAGAAGGGACAGCGCAGCAGCAGATGGAGCAGAGCCATGCAAAGGCCAGAGTGACGCGGTCTCCATGCAGCCCCACGTACTTACTGCACACAGACAGCACTGGGACTGTCTGCTCACGCAGAGGCCAACAAGGGTGACAGAGATCTGAAGTCGTTGTTGATTCAGAGTGCTGGAAGCAGTGCTGCAGAGCTTCAACAGTTGCCGGTGGGGTTAAATTTTCTAAAGTTGTAGAAATTGACCTAAGCACTTGTTGACAAAGAGCAGGAGGAAAATCAACTTCTCAGAGGGTTTCCAGCCAAAGAAATCTGCAAATCGATCAAAGGATTGAAGAGAGCTGATTCGTTTTGATTTGGCAGACTTCCAAGAGAGGAAGCCAGTTGTCAGAGGGAGCAAAGGGTGCCTTCCTAGCCAAGGACCCTAGATCCGAGTCTCTAGCATAGACAGTAGGATTCGTTCCGACAAATTTGCTGAGCAGATGGCACCTCACAGACTAATTGATCAAGATAGGTTGGACAGTCTGTCCAACTTTGCAGTCTGGAAGGCCAGAATCCTGGCAGTCATGGAGGCTTACGGTCTGAGGGACCATGCAGAAAAAGTCATGGCCACGCCAACTGATGCTCTTCTCCTACTGAAGCATGAGGAAGTTGCCGCACATGCCAAACGCTTCATAATGGATGGGGTTAAGGATCATATAGTTCCACACATAGTCGACAAGAAAACGGCTCATGAGATGTGGAAAGCCTTAACTGCCCTATATGAGGGAAGATCTGTCCAAAGGAAAACGCTTCTGGAGAACCAGATGCGGTTATTCATGATGGCCAAGGGAGAAGAGATCAAGCCCTTCCTTTTCAAATTACAGGCGATCAGGGATCAGTTGTTTGCCATGGGAGCAAAAGTGGAGGATTATGTGGTGGTGAGGACTGCACTCAATGCGGTCACAGAGGACTAGGAAACTTTTGTCCAAAGTATCTTGAATAGAGCGGACCTTCCCAACTGGGACAATATGTGGGCGATCCTTCGTCAAGAAGAACTCTGTCGATTCACCAAGAGGCAGTACAGCACGGGATCAAGTAAGGTGAAGAAGGAAGAGGAAGAAGATGCAGCCTTGGCATCAAAGAGGCAGCAAGGGAGGAAGAAGCGTGATCTATCCAAGATCAAGTGTTTCCAGTGTAGCGAACTAGGACATTTCACTAGCAATTGTCCTCAGAAGAAGAAGGACAAGGAAGCTTCTACCTCCAAGGCTTTCATGGCGGACGATGGCTCCGAAGATGGCGTAGCCATGAGCGCTCATGAACCACAAAAGTGGGGCAACATGGATCTTTAGAGCAACTACAGAGTGGTGGCGAGATCCTTGAGTAGCTCAGCTCTTCGATCACATCCGTGCTACGGGAGCCTTAAGACAGTACCAAGACAAGTGGAGCAGTTGGTGCAGAGAATCACGGTTGAAGCAGAGGCGGAGCTAAAAGCTGAAGGGAGCAGCACAGTGCAGATGCAGCAGCAGCGCAAGGGCTGATGTGATTTCAGCAGCGCAAATCAAGCTTGCTTACACAAAGCAGAGCTGCAGCAGCGCAATAGCTTCAGGAGAACAGCGTAGAGCAGCAGCCGATAGAGCTTCAGTGATGAGGAAATAGCCCAACTGACTTGTTTGTCAAAGAATGGGCAGGAGTCTTCAGTTGTTTCTCTCAGCAACTGAGCTGCAATGCAGCAATTGGCAGCATGATGCAGCAAATTGAGAGGGAGCTGCAGTACAAATGTGGCAGTGGTGGTGGCAGCGTCATGGGCAGCAGTACGGGAGAGTAGCAACAGCGCAATGATGAAGGGCAGCAGGCCAAGCCTCAGCGTAGAGACCTACACCAGAGATTAGTGCAGAGCTTCAGGATGAAGCTGCGTTGTACTAGAGCACATTCCTCGCTAAGAGGGAATGTTGAGTCTTTTAGTATTGGGGTAGCATCGGATGTGCTTTAGCTCCCAAACTTTGTGGAGGGACTAGAGTACATGAGATCTCCAAGGCCCAGAAAAGGATTTGAGGAATTCCATCTAATTTGGGAGATAATTAATTAATTAATATTTTTAATTAAGGACCCTAAGTCTAACTTAGGAAAATTAAAATATTAAAGGCAATTAATTTAAACATATGATGGAAATGACTTAAGTCACACGGATCAAGCTTTCTTTTAATATTAGCCATCGATTCAAGATTAGATCATGGTCGTTGGTTTCCCAACGAGAAAGTATAAAGGAAAGGCTTGGGGTCAGTTGGAGAACACACACAAGGAGGCAGAGCACTGAGACTAAGCTGGAATTCTAGGGCGGGTCTGCTGAGAATTTCCAAGAGTGTTTCAGCTGCAGCAACGAGTAGTATTGGCTAAGGGGATGGTCTGATCCCAGAGCCAAGAACCAGCAAGAGGCAGAGAAGCAGCAACCAGGAGCAGCGCAGAGAAAGCAGAGGCTACGTAGCAGCTGCGCAGCGCAGAGGGTTTCATCCTCTACGCAGGCCCAGAAAGGGCAGCGCAGAGGCAACAGGAGGCCATCCAAGCTTACGCAGGGCCAGCCAGGGCAGCGTAAGGACTGTGTCACTCAGTCTGGGGTTACACAACCCTCTCTTGAGCAGCGCAGGGGCACGCAAAGGCTAGCAGGGCTAACGCAGGCAGCTTCAGGGCAGCATTGGGGTTTCTAGAGGCAGAAAGGGGCTATGTTCTGTAAATCCCGTTTGAGAGTATGAATCAGTCCAATTTTTAGTCTCCAAAACAACAGGTATAGCTGCAGATCTTATTTTATCTGTTCGGTTAACCAGTAAGGTACCCAAATTTGTTGTATTGAAAAACTACTTAATAATAACAACCCTCCAGCAGCCAGAAGACCGGTTTTCCCGCATTGGGTTTTTCCAGGGACAGTTGTCCAGAAAATCTTGTGTGTCACTTTGTATGTGTGCATGGATTTTTGCTTATATCTGAATCGGTGAAGAACTGTTATGTGTTTACTTCGATGTTAATCTAAATTTTCAGCATTAATAACTTGATTAAGTAGGAGAAGTATAACCAGATCTAACAATAGGGTTTCAAATTTTTGCATAAAGTAATATTCAGAAATTTTCACACCCTTATGGTTCATCCAACCCTTGGCCAACTGGGGTGAGGTGTCAATCATGGAGGATGACTTGGCATGATCAATTTGTTATGCCCATTTCACTCCTTTTAGCAAATCAAAAGGAATAGTCATATTTGTACCATTGGTGGAGGTTGCTTCAACAACATATCATGTATCTTTAATCTTCATGCAAAATATTTTCCATGATTGATCATTCTTGAGGAGACCTCAAATTTTGTGCCAGACACAGCAAAAACTTTCCAGAAATTTCATGCCTCAGTCTGTGACCAATCTGCCTTGGGATTCAGGCTGTAGGTGTCTCAAAACTCGTGCTCAAACCACAAATTAGCAACAAGACAGTCCTCGAAACTTGGCCCAGCTTCTATGACTTTGGCAGATTCGAGCAGCTCTACTGCTCCACAAAAAATGCGCTAAGAATCACTCTCAGCCACCCTCCTAAATAGCACAAGGTTTCACTGGAGTCTCGGACTGCTAACCTCTTCAAACTCGGCCTGCTAACCCTCCTGAAATTCTCACAGAATCTCTGCCTCAAAACTGTGAGACTCACATTGGAAAAAGTTGAGTTATAGCGTTGGTAAGGTCTGTCAAATTTAGAATGTGTCCTATTCTCCAAGCACAAAACTTGGGCCGGAGCTGAATGTTCTCTAGCTGTTCGATTTCCCTCCTGAAGCAATACTTTGCAATCCCTGCCTCCTTCTCCTTTGCTAACTCGAGCTCCTCTCGTCTTTTCCTTCTCCAAAGTACACATTGAAGAATAATAAATGAATCCATTGACTTTTCTCTTTTTGTCTTTCATTAGAGCAGGAAAACCCTAACCCTATTGTTGAATGGATGAGATTAAATCTTAGCCCATGAGATCAATGGATGAGATCAAGTCCCCCACTTGACCCCCTCTCTCATGTGGTCCCCCTCACTTAATGAACTCCTAGTCACTTCAATATGTTTTGTACCTTGTGCACTTTTTCTCTTATAAAGTCAATATTAAATTATAAAGTGGCTATAATAATAAAAAGCACTTTGTATTTTTTTCTCCCTAAAGTCACATTTAAAACATAAAGTGACTTTATTAAAAAGTACCTAGTACATGTACCATCTCATAAAGTGAATTTACTCCATGACATTAATATAACTCATAATATCTCATGACAAAAAGGTCATTAAAGTGTTTTTCCTAGGCAAAAAGGCCAATGCGCTAGGAAACACTTCTTTCGTACTATTTTTCTCAACATGGTATTGTTCACACCTAGTTTCCACTTTGCTAAGTATTAAAGAGACGTTGAGTTAATTCACCCTACCTTTGGGATTTGTTGCACACTTCCATAGCGCACACTATCTCATGAGAAATATTTTATGGTTAACTTACCTGGCCAATGTGGACTTGATGCACATTCTCCTATGGATTACTATTTTGAGATGGTTCTCGAGCCTTGCAAACCACTCTTTCGACCACCTATGCTATTTTTGGAATATTCTTGGAGGGAACATTCTGCCTAGAGATTATTCTATTATAAAGTGGTTGCAACCACTTTGACTCTCTCTCTTAGGGCACCACTCTAATGATAATTATTTAATGATTTTTGTTTGATAGAGCCTCTTGGGGTGCATCATAGCTCTCTTGGATCTCTCATGCGGAGAGATATAATACTATTTCATGACCAATTCATGTCCATGTAATATTTTAGTATTAATTAGACATATCGATTTTGAGCATTACTTTGACATGTCAACTTTCATCATTGGGATATTGTTATTCTATTATGAGGTGGTTGGGCCTAGAATTCCATAAATTAGAGCTTCCACTCATTTGTAACGGTTGTTGTTGAGAGGGTAAAGTTTAAACATCAAAGCAATATATTTTCTTGGAACAAATATTGTGGAAAGTATTTCTTTTATGTTGTGTGCAGATTTCATGTGAATGAATTTTTAAATATTGGAGCTATTAGCATGCAAACAAGGAACTAAACCTAGGCCATTCAAGCAAGAAACCACTTCAATTGACAGAACTAATCTAGGTGTAATATTCCTCCGTGGACTTTTATTGTTTGCTTTAGATTTTTCTACTCAAGTTTCTTGAAATAGTTGTGACTAGCTCTAAGGACATTTAGGCAAGCAAAATCCTGGTTTAGTTCTAAAATCAACACCTGCTAGGTGTGATTTCCTTGCATACATTCTAGTTTAATAAGCAGCCATATATGATTTTTGTAGCATGCATTTAGGTAGCCTTTTAATTCTTAAATATAGATGATATTAAGCCCTCTTCATGAATTGTGAATGATTCCATCAACCCAAGGAAAATCTAGGCATTAATCAACTTTTCTCATCCATCCATCCATTAAAAATAACAATAACAAATTTTATTTCTAGCATTTTCCCTTTTTGTGTATTTTAGAGATTCATTTTTTATTTTTATTTTAAATTTTCTGCATCAATATTTATTTGAGAAATTTTAATTTTCAGCAATACATATTAGTCTAGGATCATCATTTAAGACCCTAAACTAAACTAATTTTGATGTTATGCATGCCAGAAATTTGATTTTAAGCTTCTCTTTGTAAATTTTGTGCAATTTCAGCACTTTACAAACTTTAGAACTTTTATTTCCAACATTGCATTTTTATCTAGGAACCTTACCATTTACCTTAAACTATGCAAACCCTTTGTTTAAACATTTTGGAATTTGATATTATGTTCTGTTTTCGGCTTGTTGAAATTTCCAGCAACTAGTTTACTACAGAAAATTTCAATTTTCAAATTGTTTTGAGTCTAAATGCACCATTTTCAAATCTAATATAGACTCATCCATTTCTTTTTTCTTCCATGTAACAAAGCAACCCATCCTCCAGCACGTAGGCAAGGGTAAGATATTCTTCAGGGTGCAAGGTCATTCAACAACAAGGCTCAAAGCCATTACAACAATCTACTCAATACGAGTTCATCATGTCACTTGCCGGAATTGAACTTGGGTGGGAAGGATAACAATCATTCCTCCCAACCACCCGACATAAACCCAATTGACTAGAATCATCCACTTGCAATCTGGAAATTACATTTAATTTCTGCATTAAATTTTATGCACTTCTGCGACTAATTTACAAAAGAAACTTGAATTTTCAGATTTCCATTTAAGCATTTGCACTCTCATTTTACATGTCAAACTTGCTCAAACACTTTGCCTCTATAAATTTGAACATTCCAAGCTATATTGACATCAACAAATCACATTTATACCGAGTTTACACACTCAATTGCACTCACCTATAGTAGGCTTATCACTGGTTTGTAATCCTAAACCTCATATTGATCAAACACACAAAACAGATTTCAAGCCAAATTTGACTTGGGTCCTTGAATACATTATTCACACCATATACCTTGGACACAGATTTACTGTAGGGAAGCCCCCCTTGTGCTAGAGAAAGACAGGCCAAAAGTGAGAGGAATACTTATTGTGGTGATACCGGGCAACCTTCCTAATATTCAAATTGAGGTTACACCTTGGTCATTGATACCTCTCTACCTTATGTGTTAGTTTTTGTTGTAACATCTTGGTGCCATTGTCAAAGATGATGTCCTTTTCCCCAAGTTTAAAACTCTTTGATTCACAACCTTTGATAAGCACAAACCAAAACTCTAAATCGTTCCTACTGATCTAGTGACTCCACTGAGGGAAGTTGTGCCCAAGAGGTATCCCACTAGAACTTCGTCACAAGGCCTTGTTCACCTAAATCTAGAACCTAAGATATAATTTAGAAAAAGGGTAAACAAGAATATGAACTCAAACAGTCTAAACCTTGACCACATAGTTGAAGACTAAGTTTGAGTTAACATGGCTACACCCTGATTGGATGAGGTTTGCAAACCCCTTGATTTTTCACAGATAAATACCGGTGTTACATGGGGACTCGCCCCCCCCACCTAGGGGTCTAGAATCCTCACCCACTTGCGCTCCGGGGTCTTGGGGACTTCTAAGGGACATTTCCCGACGCCCCCAAAAATCAGGAAATTAAGGGGGGCGTCAAAGGGGACGTTTCCTCAGATTGGGGGGTCGAGGGTGCTTTAGGGAGCGTGAGGGAGCGTGAGGGGACGGGAGGGAGCGGGAGGGAGCGTGTGGGGCCCACAATTAAAAAAAAAAAAATGAAAAAAAATATATATATTTTAATAATCGATTGTTTAATTAAATTAATTTTTAGGTTTCATTTGTTTTCATTGTATCATCCGCACTTAGCACTTGCCGCAGCCGCCGGAAGAAGCCCGCAGCACCCTGCAGCCGGAAGAAGCTATATTTTCTGTTTTATGTTTCACTGTTTTAGACATAAATTTAAACTTATTTGCTTTTAAGTTTTAATATTTATGTTTCAGACTTGAGTTGTAAACTTCAGTTTAAAGTTTATTTTGAATCTTGATATAATATCATATATGTCATGACTCATATGATATCTTAAACTTTATTTTCATTGTACATTGCTAGTAGTTACATTAATGATTATACAGTTACAAAGTTACATATGAATCTATGATGTATGTTTTAACTTTTAACTTTTAAATTTGTTTCAGTTAGATAATTCATCATTCATCGATTTATAATTTTAAATTTTATCATTTATGATTTATCTTTCATGATGTAAGTGTATGATGACTGTATATACATTCCTTGCAAAAATGAAAAATACAGTTGCATTATAAATATTTATTATTAAATTTTCAATGATATATCATATATAATATTATAACATTATATATATTTTTATATTTTATAATTTTTATGACCCCAACATCCCCCCACGTTTCCTGAAAATTGGTAGGGAGCTTTTGCATAGGCCGCTCCCTTGCCCCCTCGCTCCCACCTCCAGGGGACTTGGTGGAACATTGATAAATATGTATCTACATGACTGGCTTGAAAAGATTATAGAGTCAATGCTACACTTATAGTGATATTATTGGAATTATCGTGATAATATTGCCAAAACCAACCTCAACGATAATATCGACAGTATATATCACAATAATTTCCCTTTTATAAATTATCACAATAACTTCAATTTATCGTGATAATTTAAGTAATTATTGCAATAATTTGGAAATTATAAATCTGTCTCTATCAATTTTACCTTACAACCAAATTTTTGGTCAAATAACCCTCATTTTTTAAAGCTAACAGATTGAGCTCTAAAGATAATGTGACTATGTTCTATCAAGCAAAACAAGGGAAATATATTGTTTTCATTTCATAAAATACATACCCTAGTAGTTAATGGTAATATTAAATTCCTAAAGTAAAAATGGCATTCTCCTTTTACATAAATTTTTAACATTATCATTAATTCTTTCAAGAAGTTTGAGAGTGGTTCCAACCTCGTTGGATTTCATATGGAAAAAGTAGAATTTTAGATCCCATTCAAAATTCAGTTGACTTAACATTTTTTACGACTTTAGGATTGCCAGGATTGAAACGTTTCCACGAGATTCTTTCGTGTATGAGGGTATGGAAAAAACATTTAATCAAAATCAACAAGCCTATACGTACCTTGATGTTCGTGGCATTGATTGTTGAACTCCTTTGTCATGACCCTAGCAAAAATGTACCCCTTACTCAAGCAAAAATAAAATCACTGATTAGGCATGCTAAGCTTTTTCTATTTTATTTTTATGCTTAGAGAGTGGTATTGATGATGAGGATCCCAATATAGGCAATGATTTTGATGTTATGTCATTTTTTGTTGTAGCATTATTTTTTTGGACTCTAAAGGACATTTAGAGCCTCTTTATTGATGTATTTTGGTTCAAATATGGATTGTATATGCACCCTTACTTGCTATATACATTAGACACTTTGCATATTTGTGTGTAAGGGTTTGGATTCATATGGAGGCACATTAATATATATATATATTTCAAAATTTGAATATTTTATTTATTTTTTGGTCAACGAATCTTCTAGTCTGATTTTCTTTTAGGTTTTAGTCAAGTTTTTGCAGTTGACACAATCCAATTCTAATAAACATTGTTCAAGATGATGTAACCATTCTCCATCAAGCAAACAAGGGGAAATTTGTTGTTTTCATTGGCATGATTCATCTTAGGAGATACATTTACTTTTGTTTTGATGTGATTTCATATCATCCTGTCAAAATGTATGACTTAAGATAGATATCACATTTCAGTATCGATACTTGATGTACCATTTGATATCTTATAGATCTTATATATCAATTTTATTTCTATATTTACGTAGCAATGTGTTTGTTTGATGTTGACGTTGCTCTAGAAGTTTAAAAAATTGAAAAAATTGATTTATTTTGTATCTTTTCAAGTTTCCCAATATTTTCGATAATTTAAATTTGGGACCCCTAACATTAAATTCTTGATCATGATAAATGTAACAATGTTATAGACAAACTACCCACTTTTGAAAGAAAAATGTTATCTTAGAAAGGGGCATTCGAAAGCTTCTATGATTTTGGTTGTTAAACATTGTACTGCACATATGGACACTCTCATGAAGTTGTTTCTCTATCACTTGAGGATGATGCCATTAACTGATTGTAATATTCCAAACGGGATATTTTGCTAAATGTGAATAAATTAAAATCAACCAAAATATCATCGTAAAATCACCATTCTTTTAACAGAAAATTGCCATGTAAAATAGAACAAGACAATGCATGCAATTCAATCATACAATGAGCAGAAATAATCTCAGTTTTTATTATAATATATAAACTAGGGTTTTACATGCTGAAATAACAAAATAGTTGAGATAGCTGAGATAGAACTGGCCTCAAGGATCTGCTCCAATGCTGCACAGACCCTCCACCAAAATTGAATTGGACTGCTACTGCTAAGCTCTCTTGTGAATTCTGGATGAATTCACCAAGGGGAGATGGGTACACGCTCAATCTCGCTGAATCAACCGAGGGCTTCCGTCCTGGGGCTACTGCTGAAGTGGAGAACCGGGTTCTCAACCTCTCATACAAGAAGAAATATCAAATCCAAGATGTCCTTTAATGGCCTCCTCTTTTTATAGATCTGATGGACCCCTCTAGAATCTACTATTTTAATATTATTTTAATCATTCAACAAATTTCCCTTAATCAAAATATTATTTTTAATGTGGGAAATGGTAAATTGGCCACCATGCCTCCTCAGGTCACTAAAAATCACTTCTAGCCATCCCATCCTATAGATCTTCTCGTTTCGCTTCCAACAAGCTATTACACTAAGGTGTTCTGCCAAGCATTCCTCCTGAAAGGCCACCCTAGGTGTGATTAATTGAGTTAGGCCCATTAATAACTCAGTTTTTCGAAAAAATAAAAGAATGTCACTTTTGGAAATGACTCCCCTGCTATCATTAAGGGTAAAGGATCTGTTTTTCTAAAAGAAAAGGTTAAAGCTAGTAATGTTATGTATGTTGATGGATTAAAGCATAACTTGTTGAATGTTAAACAAATGTGTGACCAAGGAAATGAGGTGATCTAAAGATCAAAAGAATGTGTGGTTCGTGAAATTGACACAGGAAAGACCATAATAAAAGTAGCAAGAACACCAAGCAAACTGTATATATTGAAAGGTGGCCAAGAACAATGTTACCTAGGCAAAGCTGAGGAAAACTGGTTATGGCACAGAAGGTTGGGACATCTAATTTTATTCAAATAAGCAAATCAAGCAGGCTCAAAGTTGTTCGTGATCTACCCAACATCACCCTAGCATAAAGTACCATATGTAAGTCATGTCAATTCGGTAAGCAAACCAGAGTTCAATTCAATGCCAAAGAAGGATCAGCAAGTAAGCCTCTTGAACTTATACATACTGATTTGTGTCGACCTGTAAAGAAAAAGTCACCTCGTGGAGAACAATACTATATCTTATTCATTGATGATTTTTCTAGAATATGTTGGATCGGTTTATTGAAACACAAAGATGAAGCATTTGATAAATTTAAGGTCTTCAAAGCATTAGTTGAAAATGAATTAGATCTAAAAATCGAATGTCTCAGATCTGACCGAGGAGGAGAATACATATCGAATGAATTATTTGATTTCTGTGAACAGCATGGCATAAAAAGACAATTTTTTTGTAGCCAAAACTTCTCAACAAAATGGCGTGGTAGAAAGAATGAATAGAACCGTTCAGCAAATGGCTCGTGCTATGCTTGATGAGTCTAGAACTCCTGACACCTTCTAGGGTGAAGCTGCACATACCGCAGTAAATATTCTCAACAAGGCCCATGTTCATGTAAATAGTGATAAAACTCCTTATGAACTCTAGTATGGTAAGCCTCCCACTATGAAGCATTTTAGAGTTTTTGGAAGCAAATGTTTCATCAAAAATAATGATGAAAAACTTGGTAATTTTGAAGCTCGAGCAGATGAAAGAAAACTTCTTGGTTACTCTTGTCGAAGTAAAGGATACAAATGCTACAATAAGAGACTTCGAAAAATTGTTGAATGTATTGATGTTGTGATTGATAAAGCATGCACAGTGTTGGTCCAATTTATGAGTTTAAATCAGATCATTAATTCTTTTATCAATCCAGTTTTTGTAATCTTAGAAGCACTCTACCATATATGGTTTAGAGGTAGTTTCTACAAGTTTAACACCTAACTAGTTGGAATCCTTGAGTATTTTTTCCAAGCAAGCTTCATTCTCCCTTACAGGAGAAGGATTCGAAAAGCCTTTAGTGTCAAGATTGACACTTCCAAATTATCAATTTTCCTTATTGAATCAAATAGCAGCAAACTAATCAAACATGAAATGACAAATTTTGACAAGTTCAGTCATTGATTGTGAAAGAAATATCAAGTCCTCTTAGGAGTCAATTGATAATATCTCTTAAGGAAACATATCAATAATAACTTAATCAAAATATAAATAAGATGAGCAACCTTGGATAAATCTAGCCTACTGACTGTGAAAGAAATACCAAGCTCTCTTACGAGAGGTCAATTCATAATATCCCGTTATCAAACATGTCAATAAGAAATTACCCAAGAATTGAATACTGAAAGGAAGTACAGCAAATTGAAATGAAGATACAGCAAACTAAAATGAAGGTACAGAAAACTGAAATGTAAAGTATAGCAAATCAAAATGATACCAAACAAGAAGAGACCAGTGCACAGGCTCAGCAATGGGGGCCCTCCACGCTTCCGCTGTGCACCTTAGATGAATATCAACTCAGAAAGATTTGTAACCCAGATCAAGCATCATCCATAAAACATAATAGAAGCAAAAGAACTCTGAACCAATTCTTCAAATTCACATAGTTAAAAGAGATGTTTTCCTCCTCTAAATATCACATATTTATACAAGTCTTTTGTAACTAATTAACTAAAAGTGCTCAAATACATTTATGATATCTTTAGATAAGGCCTATAGGTCGAATTCGGTACTCCTATCTCTAAAATTTGGGAAAAATCCCTTAAAATCATATTCTGCCCATATTTCATGCTCAAATCAGGGGATATTTCTGAACAGCTAGTCTAGTTTGACTAGCGTTGACCGGCCCTAATCTAGTTGTTCTGGTGCGAAACAATAGGTGTTCACCCATACTTGGTTCCCATAGTTTCCAGTTGTGCATTTGGTTTGAGCCCAGGTGTCCTGCAACCATTACTTCAAACAAGCTATTACAGGTTTTTCCAGTTCTGTCATAATTTAATTTTAATGCTTAATTTTGACTAAAACACTAAAATAATTAAAAGACATGATTTAGCTACCTTGATGTGCAAAATGAGTGACTCCGATGATAAGATGATGAGAAAAAGTGATAAATGATGAAAATGTATATGGTAAAAGAAGCCAAAATCAGAAGCCAACACACAGCTCCCAAAGGGGAAACAACAACAAAAAAGGATGATGATGATGAATGCTTTCCCACATCAAATTACAATGATATAGAAGAAGAAACTAATGAAGCATCAGAAGAAGACACATCAGATAAAGAAAAGGCTCCATCCAGGTATGTTCAAAAGAATCATCCAGAAACTCAAATTCTAGGAGAAAAGGTATCTGGGGTACAAACAAGAAGAACCCTTGTAGGATCTCCTAGTTATCTAGCATTATTATCCACCATTGAACCACAAAATTTAAATCAAGCTAGTAAAGATGAATGTTGGGTTAAGGCCATGGAAGAAGAACTTGATCAAATTGAAAAGAATAACACTTGGGAATTGGTTCCCAAGGCCTCATGATAAAAATGTTATTGGGACAAAATGGATATTCAAAAATAAGTTGCATGAAAATGGAGATGTAATTAGAAACAAAGTTGGACTTGTTTGTAAAGGTTATGCTCAACAAGAAGGTATACAATTTGAAGAAACATTTGCACCAGTAGCCAGACTTGAAGCCATAAGAATGTTTCTTGCATTTTCAAGTTTTCAACGTTTCAATTTATCAAATGGATGTAAAATTTGCTTTCCTTAATGGAATCGAAGAAGTATATAGTATATATAGAACAACGGAAAGATTATTTTGAAATATTGAAAAAACTTTATAAACTCAAAAATCTATCTGAACTCATTAAATATGAGCATATAGTATTATCATTTTAATAATCTTCAACGAGCTTCACAAAAAGGAGATCTGCAGGACGATGCTTTGTACATAAAAATTGAAGATGATAAATTATTAATTATTGTTGTTTATATTGATGACATCATTTATCACTAATGGCGAAATCTGAATCAAAATTTTGCTTGTGTTATCGGCAGAAGTTGTGATTCGCATATTTTCTTAGTTTACAAATTACAACAACAAAAGGTAACATCTTCTGTTAAAATATGCAACTGATTCTAAAGTATGGGATAGAGAGACTACAAACCTATATGCTTTCTGGTGACAGATGTAACCTCGAATTCTACGCAAATAATTCAACATGGTAGCAGAATACATGTCTATGATTTGGAGTGCATCTGGTGCTAAATAATATCATTGCATGATTGATTCTTGATTTCCGTGGTGCATCAGGAATCACATCTTAGGAACGCCAATAAAGATATTCAAATGTCTCCAAAAAATTAAATTTTGGCGTTAACTAAAAGTGCTCAATACATTTATGATATCTTTAGATAAGACTGCAGGTGAATTGATGCTCTATGATTGGGAAAATCCATTAGATATTATTTCTATTTTAGTATGAATGGAGATGTTTACGAGCGACTAGTCTAGTTGATAACAACAACCTAAATAAGATTGCGAACGAACTTAATGAATATTACCTGTGGATTCCTGGTTTCGATTATGCATTTGAGTTTAAAATGGTGTATCACTACAACCATTACTTCAAACAAGCTATTACAGGTTTTTCCAGTTCTATCATAATTTAATTTTAATGCTTAATTTTGACTAAAACACTAAAATAATTAAAAGACATGATTTAGCTACCTTGATGTGCAAAATGAGTGACTATGATGATAAGATGATGAGAAAAAGTGATAAGTGATGAAAATGTATATGGTAAAAGAAGCCAAAATCAGAAGCCAACACACAGCTCCCAAAGTGGTAACAACAAAAAAAGAGGATGATGATGATGAATGCTTTCCCACATCAAATCACAATGATATAGAAGAAGAAACTAATGAAGCATCAGAAGAAGACACATCAGATAAAGAAAAGGCTCCATCCAGGTATGTTCAAAAGAATCATCCAGAAACTCAAATTCTAGGAGAAAAGGAATCTGGGGTACAAACAAGAAGAACCCTTGTAGGATCTCCTAGTTATCTAGCATTATTATCCACCATTGAACCACAAAATTTAAATCAAGCTAGTAAAGATGAATGTTGGGTTAAGGCCATGGAAGAAGAACTTGATCAAATTGAAAAGAATAACACTTGGGAATTGGTTCCCAAGGCCTCATGATAAAAATGTTATTGGGACAAAATGGATATTCAAAAATAAGTTGCATGAAAATGGAGATGTAATTAGAAACAAAGTTGGACTTGTTTGTAAAGGTTATGCTCAACAAGAAGGTATACAATTTGAAGAAACATTTGCACCAGTAGCCAGACTTGAAGCCATAAGAATGTTTCTTGCATTTTCAAGTTTTCAACGTTTCAAAGTTTATCAAATGGATGTAAAATTTGCTTTCCTTAATGGAGATCTAGAAGAAGTATATATAGAACAACCAGAAGGATTCATTTTGGGGAATGATGAAAAACTTGTATGCAAACTCAAAAAGGCTCTATATGGGCTAAAACAAGCTCCACGGGCATGGTATTATCGTTTTGACAAATATCTTCAACAACAAGGCTTCACAAAAGGATCTGCAGACAGTAACCTGTACATAAAAATTGAGGATGATAAATTGTTAATTATTGTTGTTTATGTTGATGACATCATTTTTGGGAGTAATGACGAATCTATGAATCAAAAATTTGCTTATGTTATGCAGCAAGAATTTACTTGGGGAACTAACATATTTTCTTCGTTTACAAGTGCAACAAGCAAAAGGTGGCATCTTTCTCTCACAAACAAAATATCTGAAGCAGATTCTAAAGAAGTATGGGATGGAAGACTGCAAACCTATATGTACTTCAATGATGACAGGATGTAACCTCAATTCTCATGATGATTCTCCCACTGTAAACCAACCAGAATACATGTCTATGATTGGGAGTCTGCTTTATCTAACAGGTACTAGACCAGATATCATGCATGCAATTGGGATTGTTGGACGTTTCCAAGCCAATCCAAAGGAATCACATCTTCAAGCAATAAAGAGAATATTCAAATATCTCCAAGGAATTCAAGATTTTGGTCTATAGTATCCTAAAAATGTCGATCTTACTCTTCATGCTTACACAGATCGGTGTGGAGGTGCATTTTATATGGGGCCCCGATTAGTATCTTGGTTCAGCAAAAAACAAAGTTCCATTGCCTTATCTACAACAGAAGCAGAATATGTGGTTGATGCATCTTGTTGCACACAACTTCTCCGGATGATGTAGACATTACAAAATATTCAAATTAAATGTTCTCCACCCATCTCCATCCTATGTGATAATACAAATGCTATTAGTATTTCAAAAAATCCTGTTATGCACTCCAAAACCAAGCATAGTCCTATTAAGTATCACTTTCTACAAGAACAAGTGCTTGAGCAAAAGGTTAAGTTGGAGTATGTTACCTCCAAAGAACAAGTTGTTGATATATTTTCTAAACCTCTTCCTAGAGAAGCATTTGAATATCTTAGACAGAAACTGGGAGTTGTCTCTGCCTCATTGTGTTGTTAAATTTATCTTCTCTTCAGATGAAATTTCAGAAGGTTGATTTTGATACCCAGGTTTCTTGAAACATAGTCACGTATATACGCGAGATTCTTTGCAGACAGTCGCGTATGGCTCTCTCTGACATGAAATCAGTTGGTCAGCCTCCAAGACAGACTATGTCATGTTGCTGACAGTCATGATTTGGTTCTATTGATCAGGTGTTGATGGGTACAGTCTGCTGATATGGCTTTTGAGTTTTATTTTCCCCTTCGATATTTATTTGCTTGATAAAGATGCTTTGATGAATGAGTTGTTGAAAATGTTCAGGTAGCACAAGTCCAGGGGGAGCATTAGCCTTACAGTGTATAACGCATTGTTGGCATTATGTTTATAATGATTGTTGAATTATATCTCTCTTTATTGAGGTTCTTTGGTCTTGGTTATAGAAGCCATATCTGTAAATTGATGTAAAGGTCATGTTGAGACCTATGATGTAATAATTGTCATATTCTGTCATGTATGGACTTTGAGGTCATCCTACTTGGTTGGGTGGTTGTGTCAAATATGTAACCCACTTGGTTGGGTGGTTGTGTCACAAATGTAACCCCACTTGGTTGGGTGATTGATGTAAGTATGAATCCTTCGTGATAGGAAAGATCAAACTTAGTTGAGTTATAGAGTCATGTTCTTCATTGAAAATCTATTTGAAGATTCAGCATGTGCTCAGGGGGAGCATGGTCAGTATAGTGCAAATCAGATCTACAGAGCTCTTATATCTACAAAAGAAACCTTGTTTAAGCATTGGTCTGCCCTTTTCCCTTGATGTCAAAGGGGGAGAGTAACTTGGTGTTTTGAATAATGCTTATGTTGATGTGTCTATCAAGTATCTACAAGATGTGGTGATTATGATCAAACACCAACATGGTTTCCATCAAGTCTAGAGGGGGAGATTGTTGGCATTATGATGCATGTGTTGTCCTTGATGGCAACCCACTTGTAAAAGTATATGGTAACTGGATGAGTTCAAAGGTAACCAAGTGATGGAACAGAATGACAGAAAGTTGGGACAAAGTTTGCAAATCAGAATCAGAAGATGGGTAAAGATAAATAATTGAAGATCTATACCCGAGTTGGTGAAGGAAAAGTCGCGTATGTTGAGATTTTGTGTATTTGGGTTAGCATCAGTTGTGCTCTAGCTCCCAAATTTTGTGGAGGGACTAGAGTACACTTGATCTACAAGACCCAGAAAGGGATTTGGGAAATTTCATCTAGTTTGGGAGATATTTAATTAATTAATTATTTTAATGTATTTACTAAGTCTAAACTTAGGAAAATGAAATAATTAAAGTTAATTAAATTAAACATGTGATGAAATTGTCATAAGTCACACGAATCAAGCTTTCATTTAATCTTAGCCATTGATTCAAGATCTGATCATGGTCGTTGGTTTCCCTTTCCCAACAAGAAAAGTATAAAGGAAAGGCTTGGGGTCATTTGTAAAGATACACAAAGGCAGAGCACTGAAGCTAAGCTGAGATTCTAGGGCAGGGTTTGCTAAGAATTCTCAGAAGTGTTTCAGCTGCAAAGAGGGGAGTTTAGACAAAGTGGGGATGATCTGATCCCAGTGTCTAGAATCAGCAAGAGACAGAGAACAACTTCAGGAAGGCAGCGCCGAGAAGCAAGGGCTTCAACAGGAAGAGCGCAGTAGTTGCGCAGCGCAGCTGTTGCGCAGTCACTCCTAGGGGCAGCGTAAGGCAGCTAGAAACCCTCAGAGGTTACGTAGACACCCTTAGGGGCAGCGTAAGGCAGCTAGAAACCCTCAGAGGTTACGCAGACACCCTTAGGGGCAGCGTAGGGACTGTGTCACCCAGTCTAGGGTAACGCAACCCTTTCCAGGCCAGCGCTGAGGGCCGCAGGGGCTGCAAAGGCTGACACAGGGGCTTCAGGGGCAACGTTGGGGTTTTTAGGGCCTAATTAGCTGAGTCTTGTAAATCCCGTTTGAGGATGTGGATCAACCATTATTTTGGCTTTAGAATAGTCGATGAGTTGCAGATCTATTTTATCTCTGTCGGGTTTTCCAGATCTAGAACCCAGATTTGTTGTATTCAGAAAACTCTTAATAATAAAACCCTCCAGCAGCCAGCAGACCGATTTTCCCACATTGGGTTTTTCTGGGGAATAAATGTCCAGAAAATCATTGTGTCACTTTGTCTATGTGTGCATGTACTTTTTCTAGATCTGAATTGGTGAAAGTCTGTTGTGTTTTGCTTTGATATTAATCTGAAATTTTCAATTAATAACTTAATTAAGTAGGAGGAGCATAACCAGATCTAACAGTAGATTTTTGCATAATTGTAACATTCAGAAATTTTCACAACATATACACGCGGGTACGAAGAAACAAAGTCGCGTATGTGCCAGCGCACAAATTTTATAATACCAGTGGTCTTTACCATGGTATTAGCCCACAATATTGAGAGCAGTAACGGTTATTTGATCCCGTCCAAGAATACCATCGACACTTGTGTGGTTTTGGCTCATGGTATTAGCTAAGGCACAAACTATATGAGGAGGTGAAAATCAAAGTGCTAAGTGTGCATGAGTAATGTTAATGAATGATTACTTCAATCCGAAGTATATTTGCATGGTATGGGCTAGAGTTGATTCATAGATCTGATATAATGATGCACTCATGAATAAAATGATGGATCGGGATCTTTAGACCTGAAATGACTATGTATTTGCATGATCTGTTTATGAGTTGTTTAGATATGTGGTCTGGAGCATGTTTGTTGCAGTGAAGAGTATGATCTGATTAAGTTTGAAGTTATGAAGTAATGCTCAGTCCTGAATTATTTACAAATCTATACGCGGGTTTGACACGAGGAAGACGTGTATACACGTGGGGTTGGTTCTGCAGAGGCGCGTATATATTCAGTAAAAATATTGAGATCTATACGCGAGTTGGTTTCGGGATAAGCGTGTTCATACGTGAATAAGTCTTCTAGAAGGCGCGTATGCAAGCCAGGGTCTTTGCTGAAGAATGCTAAAGAAAATGTCTGATCAGTTTTCCTATGTTTTTGTTGTCTGTCAATGATGTCTTCATATAGATGTGGGTTGTTTGAGTATTCATTATGCTGCCAGTTGATTGTGATTAAAGATCAGTAATTGGTTGGTTGAAAAATGATTGATGATGCTTGAAGGTTCTGTTAGCTGCCAAAATATTTCAGAATATCTCTGGTCAATTCTATGACCGAGTCAGAATTCTAAATTTTGGTATATTAAGATATATATGCAAGTTGTGCCACATAAAATCTCGTATGCACACAAGTTTCATTAGCAATAGTAGCGTATATAATTTGGCACAAAAATTATCAGGGTTGCAGTTTATTCTGTGTGATGATGTAGTATTTTGTGTTCAATTTTGTGGTCTGGTTACAGTGATCTCACCGTTCTATTTGAATTGGGTTGATGTTTACTTCAGTTGATCTACAAATTGTGATGTGTTAAAGCTGTTGGATCCAGTGTGAAAATTTATGAAACGTGGTCCGCGGTGGTGCTGAGGGTTGGAGCCTTCAATGAAGAAGTTGAAGCTTCCTACCAGTAGGAGCTGGTGATCAGATCAGGGGGTTGTAGCTCCCTTCCAGTGGTAGTTGGTAAACAAGATCAGGGGGTTGGAGCTCCCTTTCAGTAGCAGCTAGAGAACGAGTGAAGGTTGCAGCCTTCTGCAGGTGGGTGCCTACATGTTGGTATGAGTCTACTCCAGAACAAGATTGTAAGCAGTTTTCTATATAATAAATATTGAAGATAGAGACGACAGCAGCGATGGTTTTCTCCCACATTGGGTTTCCACCTTAAATCCTAGTGTTCATGTGTGTTGCTTATGTGCTATGGTTTATTATGTTCTTACTGCAAATGTTTACTGCTTACTAAATGTCTGATGAATCATTAATGCACTGGTCTAAGTAAAGTTACTGAAGATTTATCTGAATTATAGATTCTTTGGGCATACGCTACTTTCCTGAATGAAAATCACGTATATACGCTAGTTGGCTTAAGTAAAGTCGCGTATAGAATTTAGTAAAGAAAAGTAAAGGTCTGTGTGAACTTTAAATATTGATTCACCCCCCACCCCCTCCCCTCTCAGTATTTTTTCCAACAACTTTTATTTTGGTTATTGTATTTTTTCATATAACCCCTTTGTATTTTTTTTATTTTTTTTATTTTTTTGACTAAGTTTTTTTATAACTTATATATATATATAAACTTTTTTTTTTGGGGGGGGCATTAATAAAAAAAATAAAAAATTAAAGATATAACACCTTTTTTATTTTTTTTATTATTATTCTCTCTTTTTTTTAATCCTTCCTTTCCTTTTTTTTAATGGCCAAAGGCCTGACGGAAAAATTTAGCAAAATGGAGAACCTCCAACTATGTAGCGAAATGCTTGAATTGTGACATCAACAAGGCTAACGAAAATTGATGGCCAAAGGCCGAATCAGATTGACTTTGTGCAGCGGTTAAGCGGCCAAAGGATCAAAGAGGATCTAACAACTATGATACCAATGTAACGAACAAAGTTCGTATACTCAAAGGAATGCTCTAATACCAATGTAACGAACAAAGTTCATATACGCAACAATAATCTTCAGAATACTTTGAGACAAAGACATCCATTATAGGACAAGTAATTATATATAAGAATTTTAATACAAGTGAGATGATGTGAATGTTACAAATGAGGCATGCTTATATACCTAGGCAGGTGTGTCTTCATGAATGGTCATGTCTTTAAGACATCCCTTTTCATTACTAATGAGTATTTAGTTAACCTTGTTATGATTATTTTTGTTTACAATAATTTTATTATTTTCATATAAATTATATTCATAACATATATCTTACAAAGAGACTCCACGAGAGAAGGGTGAAGAAGAGCATCTTTCAAAGACTCCAAGCAGCTGACAAATTTTGAAGACATTTATAGACACAATAGTGACAAAGATACATTTTCAAGGCAAGGTCATCAGTAAAGGATAGATTTGTATTGCACATTCTTGGCAACCAGCAGAAGTGGCATTTGAGGTATGACTTGTTTCCTAAGAGTAGTTTTGTAATTGATTACACATCAATAGTTTGATTAGATCAGCAGTTGATCACTATTGTACATCTATCATCACTTTGAGTTTTTTTTAGTTCGAACTGTTGGTACGGGAGCACTTATATGTGTGTGTGTGTGTGTGTGTGTGTGTGTCAAATCTTGTTAGAGTAAAAGGGGCAGAGATAGTGTAAAAGAGTGGTTACAGTATTGTGACAATAATTGTAGTAACATTAACAAGAGCTGCAGGTTGTAAGGCATTTGTAATGATTGGACCACGGCTGCGGGGGAGCAACTCCCCCCCACTTCGAATTGCTCCTGGAGCACGCTCCAAGCGAGAATGAATCAGGAGCGACCCAGAAGCGTGCTCTCAAAATTCTCTCCCGCTCCCGAAATTCGCTCTCATCGCGCTCCCACAAAAAAAAAATCGCACCCTGGTTTTTTTCACAAAAAATTTGTCACAAAGATGTTCCAAACGCAATTTTTTTTCAAAAAAACAAGATTTTTTAGTAGGGCAGAATAATATTCAAGCTTATGGCCCTAATATTGATATGCAATTCATGGTAATGTTAAATTCTTAAAGTAAAAGTGACATTCTCCTTTATCTTTCATTTTCATCCTTTTACTTAGATGTTTAACATTACCATGAAATGACAAAGGATGTTTGAGAGTGGTTCCAACCTCATTGGATTTCATATGAAGAAGGTAGAATTTTAGATCTCACTCAAAATCTAGCAGACTAATCAGTTTTTCTGGATTTCAAGAGTGGGGGGATTGCAATGTTTCCATTATATTTTGTCATGTACTAGGGTATGGGATTCGTGTATTTAATCAAGAGCACGTGTACCTTCATGTTAATGATATTGGTTGTCGAACTCCTCTATCATGACCCTACAAAAAATGTACCCATCACTCAAACAAAATCTTGACTTGAAATGCTACATTTTTTCTATCTTATGTTAATTGAGTAGAGGGTGATATTAATGACAAAGATCCCAATATAGGAACTGATTTTGATGATAGGTAGCTATTTGTTGTAGCATGATTTTTTTGGTTGCTAGAGGCCATCTCGAGCCTATTTGTTGATGTATTTTCAGTTCAAAGATTGCTTACAGTCGATGCTATTTTGGTTATGTGCACCCTTACATGCTATATAAATGAGAACTTGTAACTTGTGGCATGGTTGATGAAGATTATAACTTCTAGATGATTGATGTTATATGGTGTAATCCATGCTTTTATGCTTTTTATATCTAATTCATCATATTACATGTTTTTGTTGACATATATGCATCAAAATATATATTATAAAATAATCCACTCACGATTCACTCCCAAACCTGGAGCTTTTGAAAATGTTGCTCCCCGCTCCCGCTCCTACTTCCAAGTAACCTTGGATTAGACAGTTAGCAGAGTGCAATAATCAAGATTAGGGTTTTCTATTAATACATATATTGAGCATAAGTAGCGGAGATTGTACTACAGTTTGTTTTGTATTGATATCAAGCACATGTGGATCTAGTCTGAAAATTGTGAAATGTGGTCCGTCGTGGTGAGCTAAAGGTTGGAGCCTTCAGGGCAAGTGGCAGCTTGTTGAGTAGGGTGGTAGGCTGATGCAAGGAAAGAGAGTGGAGTCTCCTTCAGGTTAGAGCCTGAGAACACTTCAGGGTGGCAAGGTCGTGCCAAGCAGGTTGGAGCCTACGTAGGGCATTGGAGCGTCCTTTCAGTGGGAGCTAATAAATCCAAGACGTTGGAACGTCCTTCAAGTTGGAGCCTGAAAATCAGGGCGTTGGAGCATCCTTCCAGTCAGAGTTGGTAAATAGGGTGTTGGAGCATCCTTCAGGTTGCAACCTATAAACTAGGGCATTGGATTGTCCTTCCAGTGGGAATTGGTAAATAGGGTGTTGGAGCATCCTTTCAGTTGGAGTCGATAAACTTGAAAGTTCAAGCTTCCTATTGATGTAAATCATTGAAGACAAATATTAAGAAGCATTCGGTGGTTTTTCTCCCAGAAGGGTTTACACCTAAAAATTTGTCTATTGTCTTAATGTTTGTGCATTGTTGAATGGTGTTGTTTATTGTTCATGTGATGTGATGTTTATTTAATGTTAATGTGAATTTAATTCTTTGTGAAGTTAAAATTAACTAATTGAAGAGAAATATTGATTTACCCCCCTCTCAGTATTTCCAACACTTCAACCCCAAGGACAACTAATGCCAGTGTTTGTATCTTCAACTAAGTAGCATATTTATGTGGATCTTTGTTCTATACCTTTGCCCAAGGCCACCTTCTCTCCACAACCTCTTATTCAAATTTGGGGGAGGGGTTGTTATGAATAGGGCCAACCCTATTTTGAGTTAGGTATCTATAAACCACTCACTTTCGTAACATTATTAAGGCCAACTTATATTCAAGCTAAGTATCTATACACCCAGTCCCAAAGGTATTCGGTTGAACTACATTAGAGATAGATACCCATAAAAGCCACTCTTGATTGAATTTGAGTTGGGGGCACAAATCCTCCCCAACATTTGAGCCCCTTGTTCACTTAAAGGGGACGTTGAGAATTGCGTAATCTTCACATGTGGCTATGGCAAACCTATATTATATCATTAATGTATGTGGCTAAGGCCAACTTATGTTCATTTATTATAGTACTAGCCTCTAGGTTATGATTAAGGCCAACCTAGTCAATCTTATGTGGGTTCATAACCATCTCGTGGAGGGTGCCATACTTGTGAAGTATATAAATATGCACGCAAGTATCATTTGTCCACCATCATTGTGAATCATGCTCTCTATTAAAATGTTTAAATCCTATGGGCATCATATAATAAATACTATTGCACCCTCTTGTTGTCTTGGTGTGATCTTTGTGCCTGGTTATCTCTCCATAACACATTCTTATGGTCTCTTACTCCAGCACACCTATGATTCAGCTCTAGTGCACTTGCTCACTCTTTATCAAGTGTTGTTTTCTCCTTTTTATTATGAATTTTAGATTTTGTTGGTGGTTCCATTCAATCCTTGCTTTTTCTTATAATCTCAACATCCCATCTATACATCATCCACACCCACATTGGATGTGCGTATGTGAGAAAACTACCACATCTAAGAAAAGGGGAAAATAAAAAAACCATGTTCACTATCCCCACACAAACGAAGGGTTCATAGTAGTTTATAAACACACACACACACACACACAAATTGAGATTCAAAACTTAAAAGTTAAATGAAGCCAAATATTTCAATGTTACCAAACTCAGCTCAAGGAAAAATTTGAAAAGGCAAAAGACAAAAGAGTTTGATATAGCACGGGGAAAACTTTGGAAAAACTCAGCAAAAACTTGGCAAATGAAAATGAGTGAAATGGCAAAAATTTTGGGCATTTACAATTTTATAGTGAACTTCGTGAGTCATACTCATGTTTAAGTTAAACTTGACCAACACCAGGTTGACTTGCCCTCAAGTCATTTAGACTCATTTGGATCCTAAGCCAAATCCAACTTGCAAATATCTAATTTTGACTCACGAGTCTAATAATAGAGGTTGAAACCACTAAAATTTCCAATGTGGCTTACACAATGAAGATGGGATCCAAGCTTTATTGTCGACAACTTGACATCCACAAAGACTATCCTCTTCTCTATTATGATGCTTCTTGATTATGTAATATCCCGTTTCCAGGATATCTCAAAAACACACCAAACCCCAACCAAAGATTGACTGGGAGGGCATTTACCGGATATGTCGCCTCTAAAAGAGAACAAGATCCGGAGGCTATCTGGCCCTTTCCAAACTTTGTCTAAGAGTGAGAGATAAACACCACCAAGTGGTATAAACCTTTTAAATAATAATAGTCACGTGACTGTGTTTGTAATATCCCAAATGGATTTGTTTTTATTGAGTCTGTGCACAACCCTCTTGGTATAGTGGCCCACCATATATCATATAATATGCAGAAATGTAAATAAATAAATAGCAGCAGCAACCTTTACTCAGCTTTTAAGGGCAAAGAGGTGGGGAAAAGTGAGGATTTTGGCCCTAAAATGAGTAAATAAGGAAATCTGCGTAAAATGACGGTCAAGGTTCTGGAATATGTTAGAATAGGTCAAGAGGGACTTCCATGTCGAATTTCAGCTCAAACAAAGGCGTTTTTCTATGTTAAACAGTTCCTCCTTCCCGACTAGTCAAGAAAAACCCTGATTTCCCAAGACTTTGAATATGCAGAAATTTTCTGAAGCAAGGGCAGCGTATTTTCTGAAGGAATATGATGTATAACACTATAAATAATCATATAATTAGTTTTTTAACAAGGCATAGGCTTTCAGCAAGGTTAAACAACAGTTTTATATAGAAAACCCCTCAAGATAGAGGTGTCGCAAGACAAAGATTGATCCAGAAACCCTTCGGCGTTTTCTCCAGGAGGCTGAAGCTTATATTTATTATATTACAGATCTGAAACTGATAAATACATGAAAACATAGATCTATAATGAGACAAAATGCCCAAAGGGCTCTTTATTACTTTCCCCTTGGGGATTTCAGCAATACATGAAAATGCCGGAGCAGATTTGAGTTTTACTGCAGCAGATCTGAAGAATGATTCAAAATTTCTGAAGCAAACTTCAGTATCAGATCAGAAATATACTTGGATTGGTTGGCCAATCCAAGGATCACCCTAAATCAGAGATCTAACTCCAAAATGATGCCAAAACCCTTGGAACGCTGCTCCCTCAGCAATAACGCAGATCTGGGGAAAGAACTGCGCAGTATACCATGAAGAACATATAGGCCTGATGCCAAGATCTGATAATAAGCTCCAATATCTCCCAATCTGATCCTCCAAAGGAAAGAGAGACTCTCCCTCTGAAAAACAAGAGAAGGAGGTGGTGTCGTAAAGTCACCACGACAACACCCTACAACACAGTATTACGCTGCTGCAGCAATAACGATGTCCTGGAGGATGATGCTAAGAAAATAAGCTTGCCCGAGCAGGCACTCGAAGTCCCCCGGGGCTAAGGGTGAGATCTCCGCACGGAGACACTCGGTTGCACTAAACAGTGCAGCAGACGGGCTAAACAACCAGCGTGCCAAAGAAGACAATATGTCTCACTCAACAATCCATAATCCAAGCATCCAAGCATGAATGAAATGAAGAGGATCCTTCATATTTTATAGTGTTGGTTTCCCTCCAAAACCCAATGTAGCCTCTCTCTCTCCTCCAGATCCTCATCCTTATCTCCACAGAAGCTTGGAGAAACTTCTAGAGTGTACATAGGCCCCCTCCTCCACGTGGTGTTGGGTCCCCCCTTGACTCCCACTTAAGTCACAACGTTGTGCTACTAGGTGGATGTCTTATTTCATTTAAGTGAGTTTAGACTCTCTTTACTCACCTTTTTATTTATTTACAAACTATAGGTGGCAAAATAAACAAAATAGAATATTCCAATTTTCTGTCGCAAATTAGGAATATTACAGATTAGAATTGTGATAAGAGTGCCCTTCCCCATAGTGTAAATATTACAATGACCCATAGTTGTCTCACAACCGGAATATCCAACATTTTCCTCATTTTAAAGAACTCTGATTGAGACATCACAACTGGGAGATATGTATTACATTCACCCAAGACTTGCATCTTGTCATCTACAAGGAACGACCTACTTATCTAGGCAAGATGACCCACATGCATGAGTGAGACGACCCATGAGAAGCAAATAAGTCTCTACGGGATTTGAACCTCGGTAGAAATTATGAAATGCCCCTGCTTTACATTTGAACCAAGACACTGATGACCATAAAGAATATCTTATGGTAAATGAGAACATATATTTTGAGTTTTCCATCTACCAACAACTAAAAAACTAGCATTTCATTTATACATAAGAAATAGAAATTTTAAAAATATGTTACATTGAATTTCTGGTAGCCAGAATCACCAAGCCCAAATAGAGCATAAAGCATTCCTTCTAACCAAAGTTGACCAAGGCTCCTCATAAGTAAAAACTTCCAGAATGCCTGTAATATCGATAACAATAAAGAAGTTTAGAAGCCAACGCAAAACATGTAGAGAAAACCTGTTTTCAGCAGGAAAATAAACTCAAAAATAATAAATTACCTTCATTGAATCTGGTGTATCCCCTTGGCCAGTGGTTGAAACCACAAAAATCACCAAAGCTTCATTTGGGAGACGTCGCTACAAGAAAGAAAAAAATGTTATTTACAAACTAAATCATCATTCATTCAAGAATCAAAATAATATATAACATAATCATGTAAAATACATCAGTTGAATTTGCAAAAAAATCACAGTTAAAGGTCTTTGCAAATTAAGATATTAGAAGCTACTATCTTTCAACTGGAAAATAATTAAAATCCATTAGGTGGAGACTATGAAATATCAACGACAAATTCGCTTTTTATCACTAGTGTAACTCCAGCAATATCATAAAACCTAATAACCCCAAAAAACTATGATGTACCAACAGAATCAAAAAGACCAAAAGATTGCTATCCAAAGTTAATGGCGAAAGAAAAACATTGGTTGGAACATAAATAGTGTGGATTGTAAGTTGGCAATACGTTGAGGTCCGGTTGCCAACAATAATTGTTGGTCATAAAAATTACAAATAACATCCCTTGAAACTTAGTAGTAGTTATCTACAAGTTATGACAGTTTTTCTATCAGATGACATATAGTTTAATAATAATGCAAATGACATATCATCTACCAATTAATTGTTATATCACATGCCAATTATCTGTTGACAAAAAAAAAAGTGAGCATCAAATAACTTGTGTCGTGAACAATAACTTAATGATTATGCCGCCTAAGACTCTCAATGGTCCAAAGGGTATTCTGCAAAAATGCAATAAAAGCATAACCCAAACATGTCTCCAATCTCTGCAAAATCCCCAACCACAATCCCTTCCAAATTGAGCAACATATAATTGTAAGATATTACCAAAGAAGATCTCCTCAAAGCACTTAATAAGATGAAAGACGAAAAGCCCTTACATATAGATGGCATTCCTTGTGATTCTTTCAAGAAAATATGGAAGATTGTTGATATTGACATTCTCAACATGGCCCAATGAGTCTTTAGAATGGGTAGAATGGGGGACTACAAAACCAGGGACTAATAAAGCTTATGCCCAAGAACTAATCTAGATTCTAGGGACACCATTAGCTCTTTGATACCAATTACCTTAATGCATCTTACAAAATTCTCACTAAAGTCCTGGCCATTGATATTCAGCAGGTTGCCTCTTGATGCAGGGGACAAATGCCCAGATTTACTCTCCAAACCTTAGGGTAGAACCAGCCAACCACTTCTCGTTCATTCTCATAGCCAATCATGTTTCCACTACATAATAGTCTAAATTTTATCTTCCATCTATTCTTGGCTATCCATCAGCCTCTACTACATGTTGGATTTTTGGTTCCTCATAAAGTGTCCAACAAAGCACCATTAAAGGTAGCAGCAAGTAGAGAAGATTTGGGCACATGCAAAAAAGGTATTCCAGCAGAAACTCAAGGTAACTGCCCTAATAACAGCAGTAGCAATACACCCTCCTTCAACAGATCTGTACAGCAGTGAATGAGGTTGCAGGGGCATTTCTGGAGGAGAGAGAGATAGAGGGCACGTGCAGTTCATTTCCAGTATAGATATTGTTTTATATTTAGCAGTTCAGTTCTATTTCTGAGCTTTGCTTTAGTTCGTAGTTGCATGCACAGTTACTTAGGCCCTAGGGCGCTTAGCATGTGCAGAGGCTCCAAGAATAGATAAGGCACAAATCCCCAGAAGAGAGAGATACAGGCATACATACTTGCACTCTCCTCTTGTGGGTGCACCTTCCCAGGAATGGTTATTTCATGAAGATTGATGGTGCTAATCTCAAGGCCAGGAATAGATCTAGCATTTAGCTTTCTTCAGTTAAGGTGTTGCTGTGAAGGTGTCCAGATTCAATGTACCTTCTAGTCTATAAAGGAGAAGGTTGGGGTATACGTTTTATTCATTCAGTTTCAGAGTAAAAGCAGTGGGTGAATGGTAGGGTCTGAAGCTTTCAATGTATTTCCTATTTTCAAAGAGTAATAAACAGTGATGTGATTTAGGTTTCAGATCCATGTACGTGTTATTTGTGAACATCGGCATCGGGATTAAATCGGAAAGGGTCTGGAAAACCAAAAAATCGTAAAAATCGAGAAAATATCGGTAAAAATCGACAAATATCGACAAAATTAAGATACCATAAAAATACATTTAAAAATCGGCAAACATCGGCTAGGCCAAAAAATTGTGATTTCGAGATAAAATCGCGATGTCATCGAGATGTCCGCAACATTGGTATAAATAGATGATAAGTTGATTCACTCTCTCATCATCACTTGGATTGGCTTTCTCTCTCTTGTGAGATTTTTCCTATCCTTCTTGAAGGACAAAATTGGATGAATGGATGAATTTTGATGTTTGGATCTCTTCATTTTTGTCTTGGAGCTTCACTATTGGCATATAATAATGATTGGATATACTCTTTCTTACATGTAAGTTCATTTTTAATGGTATTCTTGTTATTTCTTATGTCATATGCATGTTGTTGGGGATTTTCGCTATACTAGGCTGAAATTTGTTGTTTTTCTTATGCGAAATTGTGGAAATTTGTTCTTTTATAGCATTGCATCATGTCATGGGCCATGTATTGAATGGCTGAATACTCCTAGAGATATTTTGTCAAAATATTATCTTGATAAGTCATCATATATTGCAAATCGAAGTATAAAGACCTTGAAGCAATTGTTCACATGCCCTAATTGCCATGTGAAATTGTTCAAGAGGCCTCTCCTTAACTAAGTGAATCCATCCCAAGAGTTGGAATCTCCCTAACTCCACTTCTCCCAAAGGATTAGGCACTGATCCTCCAATGGTGATCACTCTAGAGTCTAAAACATATTTTTCTCACCTTTCTCTATCTCTTTCTAGGCCTAGCCTCCATAGGTGACCTAGGGCATCATTTTTCTCGTGATTCACCCATCCAAAAAGTTCGATCTCTTGCCCTTTACTGCGCTAGTGTGCCTTCTAGGTGCCCTCCAAATTTGAAGCAATTCTGATGGTGGGATCTTGAGATATTTCAAGCCTTAGCTCTGAGATCGATTCTTGCCTTTGGTTTCCTTTGGCTAGTGACCTCATTGGGATCATTGCATCAAGTTCAAAGAAAATTTCTCCTTTGATCCCTTTCTCCTCCTCAATTAGGTTAAGCACACCCTTGGCTGATCAATTCCATCCCCTTGACCTAATTTTGGGTCCACTCGGTTTCGTGTGGTCCCGCTTCTCATCAAAGCTAATTCTTCAAAGACCATCTAGAAACCAAGTTTCCACAAGGATTTTAAGGTCTAGGAATCTCCTTAGCAAGTCATATACCCAAACCCTAGCCTTTGAAATTCTCCTAGCCCTTCCTAGAGAGCCTTTCATCTTGCTTTCCAAGCAAGCAAGCCATATATTTGAGACTCTCTTGTGAATAGGCCTTTTGGGGTCACCTATTATCCTATCATTGATTCATTCATTATCATGATCCCTATTATACCGAGTCTCCTCCCATCAGTGAAAGTTTGTAAAGAGCAGGGAGATTTCGTTGAGGTGACAGTGGGCTATCGCTCAATTGTTTCCCTTGACCTAGTAGTTGCCCTATAGGATCCCCTCCTCGGACCCCTGCTAGTTTGAGCAGTACCAAGGACCACTATCCTCTTCTTCTTCTTCCCTTTTATTCCTACTCCAAAACACCATCATGAAAACCAAAAGTGGAATGATACATAAAAGGCAAAAGAATACCATTTTGGAATATGAATATAGATGGACAGCCTGCAATGAAATGAGTAAGAAGATGGGAAAGAGTAGGAGAGGGAGGAGAAAAAATACAAACAACAATGACAAAAAAATGAGGGAATTTGGGGCTTGCACTTACCTCTTTAGCTCTTGTAGATGGCAGCCCTTCTTTCCTCCTTCACTCCTCCTAGCTCCTCCTCCTCCACTCCTCTAAGCTCCCCTCAAGCCTCTCTTCCTCATGATCTCCTCTCCAAGCTCTCTTCTCCTCTCTTCTCCAAGCTCTCCAAAGATGCAAGAATGAGGAAAAGTGAAGGGGAAATGACTTTTAACCCCATATATCTTTTCCCTAACTCACCATAAACCCACCCCCAACATAATTTAAAGTACCAAAAAGATACAAAATAAATAAAAAGAGGCGGGCCTCCATGGAATAGCACGTCGGCCCTCAAATCCGCTCGGGATCCACCCAGATCCGTGCCCAATCCGCCACGGATCAGAGGCAGATCCCTGTCCGGAACCGCAAATCGGCTCCACATGGTTCCAGATTTCCAAGAATCTGCCCAATCCGGCGGAACCGCGGATTCAATTTTCTGATTCTCGGTTCCGCCAAAGGATTGCCCAAGGATCAATACGAGGCGCGGTTCCGGCCTTGGATCCTTGAGGAGGGGGGCAAGAAAGACCGTGCAACACTGATCCACCCACCCATATATGCTAAACCTGTGCAAGAAGCTCCTGCTCGAGCTACATTTCTCAACAGAGAAGATGCATAGAGAGAAGCATACTGCAAAGGACTGTTAAAAACAGAGTGTCTCATATCTTCGCAGCAAGCTTGGACAACTTTGCATTATGTATCGTAATCTCCATAATATAGGAAGATGAAAGGCACAGTGCTTCATTTCATGTTGGTTTTCCCTTATCAGGTTTCCAAAGTAAATTTTGTGTTCCAGTGTGTGTATATTTGCTACTATTGTTCTATTTCATGTCACCGTAGTTAAAAATCCAACTGGTGTATTGTTATTTCCTGTTTAAATCATTAAAAATACAAAAAGAAAGATCACATATTCATGCATAGCCTCACTGTAGCCATTATCATTGTATATCTGTTTTGGTCAGCCAACCATTGAAATATCCAATGCTGTTTACAGATCAGAAAAGGGCGAAAAAAGTAGGGAAAAATGAAAAGAGGAGAAAAAATTACAAAAAAACTGCAGAAGGGTGGGGGTGAAGTTTCAGAAAAAGTGCACTGACTGCAATCAGATGGCTGGGTGGCCAGCCATTCACCCACCATACATATTCCTATGGTTTCATCCAACCTTTTTTGTTTTAGTAGAGGCACTTCTTTACCAAAATGGCCTAGCCTAGAATTAGCTTTTAAAAATCAATTGATCACTCAACTGACCCTCAAGTAATATATGCAGTCACCAAACCATTAGCAATATGATATTCTAGACTGCATTATGGACGCTTTTTATCACTTTCTGGAATAAGGCAGAGATTATACTAATGCCCAAAAATTACTGAAGGAAACCAATGGTGACCAGACATGATTAAGAATAACATGGGGAAGTATGTACAGTATTAAAAATTTAAAACTGTCTGGTACTACCAGATCGGAATAGAACAGTATAAGTTAAAGTCCATAATATGGAATAATTATAAAACAAGATGTCAAATTGAGGCAAATTGATGTAAATCAGGTCAGCCACAATAGGGTTAACAGATTATCAAACATGAAGAAATAAGGATTTTGAAGGAAATACCACATCAAAATCTTCCATTGAAACTACCAGAGCATGACAACACCTCCGCTCTGCTTCACGTCCAATGCGCTCTGCAGCATCTTGTGCATTGCCAGTTTGGGAAGCATAAAGTATCAGTAGCCTGGGTTTCTCTCCCATTTCTACACAAAACAGAAATGGATTATCAACTTGTGGATGACATGAATTTTAAATATAAAAATCAATTTCCAAATCTAATTGTATAAAATTTTAAAAAAATGTGAAGCTTCCTCCTACAGATTGAAACCTCGCATAAAGATTTGTGTAGTTGAGCTTCTGAATATCATCCTTGAAAAATAAAAAAGTTATCTTGCAGTGACAAAAGAATCAGTGCACTCTCTTGCCTCTCACTGAACCCCATGTGGCCAGCTTCAGATGCATGTATGTGCAGTAATGGGGGGTACTCAAAACCAAGAAGTTTCATTTATATTTGAATGTATTTGTTTCAAGTTCTGAAGAAAGATCATGCAGAAAGTGGACAACCCCAGGTAAAACCTATCTGTGAGAATGAATATGCCAAGTCCAATATAAGAAAAAATGTCATATTAACTAAAGATATGCCCAAGCCCCTCAAATGTTTCATACAAAATCTCTCATCAAATGAGAATATGTCCATCAAAAGAATAAGCAACTAATATACACCATCCATCACAATCAATTTCAACAAATGCCAAGATCCCAAAAATATTGTGTTGAAGGAACTACAATCTTAGTTCAGTTGCAGAGTAGAAAGATATAAATAACCTCATAAATCTCAACTACGTTATCTTGACACTCAAAGATGATGTTTATATTTATTGATTTGAAATTTGAAAAGGAATACTGCCTAGCAAACCTTTGTTTTCAAAGGAGGATGTAGTGGATGCTTGAATATTTTCATTAGAATCTTCACCAAAAACCTCATCACCAAGTTCTTACAACCAGATCTGCAACATCATGTGCCAATGGCTCTTGTGATGAAGAAGCAAGCAGATCTTCCATTAAAGAATGATGTTCAAGGTATTCAACTTCGTGTTTTACATAGGCATATCTTCTTTTCAAAATATCACCAAAAGCATTTGATGCCTCCACTCTAATTAGTAGTTCAGCCAATAGTTCATCCAAAGGATTAATACGAGATTCAAGAATTAAATCCTCTACTTATTTTTGCTTCTTAAAGCAAGCATCTACAGAATTAATGACAAATCAATACTTTTCATGAT
Source organism: Pinus albicaulis (assembly GCA_034641835.2). Lineage (NCBI taxonomy): Eukaryota > Viridiplantae > Streptophyta > Pinopsida > Pinales > Pinaceae > Pinus > Pinus albicaulis. The sequence continues at coordinate 701,440,303 of CM076574.1, forward strand.
GAGGATCCCAAAATCTGTCAAATGCTTCAATCAGGCCTGCGAATGAAAATATTTCCCCTTTGCCAAAATGTCTATCTCATTCTTTTGCAATATATTCTAATATAAGCACAAACATCCTCATCATGACATCAAAGATGCAAATTGCAATATGCAGTTTAGCTGAATCTCTACACCCATGGAACCTTGGCGCATGCTTACCCCATTTCACAAGGAGATCATTTGGGAAACCTGGAATAGCTGAGAGATCGAGAGAGGTAAAACATTGGGCCACAAATGCCGTACTTCTTTAAATCAAAATGCTAATGTGAAACATGGAAATTATATCACATTCATACAATATCATACCAATCGAGTAGCCAGATGAGAAAGATAGATCTTTAACCAAAACTAGAGTTACTAGATGAGAAAGGTAGATCTTCAACCAAAACTTTGTTGAAATTTGGTTATCGGAGGACAGGTGGTTCCCAAGGCTTTGATCTTTGGCCTAGGGAAAAGTGTCCAAAAGAATTTAATTTTTCTCCTAAAGTGGCTTTATAAAGTTATAAAGTAAAATCTAATTTAAAAGTGACTTTAATAAAGTTAATGCAAAATTAGAAAGGAAAAGTGACTTTGGAAATAAATGACTAAGTGGGTCTTTATTAAAGTGGGGTGAATTAAAAATAGAAAGTGAGATTTAAAAGAGCATTTAATCTCAGCCCCTAGATCTAAAGCTATTTTAGCCATTGGATTTGGGGATAACCCAAAAGTCACTTAGAGTTCTATTAAAGGAGGAAAAGGAGAGAAAAGGTCATTCATTCATTAATTCTTTCATGAGCAGATTGAGAGAAGGAGAAGGAGAAAGCTAAAGAGAATTTTCTGAGCAGTGAGAAGAAGGAGGGTAGCAGCACTAATTTTCAGCAAATCCGTACAACAGGGCAGAGCACGAAGTTCGAGGCAAGTGGGCACGAATTTCGAAGAGAGAAAACTGCAGATTTCGAGGGAGGTCGTACAACCTTTCCGGCACTGTTTTCGAGGTTGTTTGTACAGTTTTGAAGGCTGTAATTTCTGCTCTAATTTTTCTGTTTTGTGGGCATGGAAACCGAGGTGGAGTTTGGCATGGTTTTCGAGATAAGTTCTGTTTCGAAGTCGCTGTAATTTTTTTTGCTGTGTAAATTTCTGCATCACTGTAAAAACAATATTCAAAAAATAAAGAGAAGCTTTCGAACTCGTTTTCCCCAAGAGTTGTAGGGGGTTTTTCCAGGGTCATGTTGACCAAAAATCAGTGTTAAAATGTTTTGTGTGGCTGTTTTAGTCTGCTGATTTTTATTTCTGCAATTTCCAGCACTGTGAAAATTTTCCAGAATTTGTGTTGTCAGAAAATATTTATTTTCCAGCTTGTTGAATGTAAGGCTATGGGAAAGGGCATTTAACTATTTGAAGAAATAAGGTGAAACTGAAAACCGGGGTGGAAAAATAGAAATTTCTACATGGTATCAGAGCTTGGGTGTTGAAAGTGCAGTTTGGGACAGCAAAGAGAACTATTACAAGTTGTTGATTTTTCACTCAGAAAATTCCAGCAAGCTGATTTTTCACACAGAAATTTTATCTTTACTACAACAATGCTATTTTCAGTTTTTAGGACAGCAAGGATGTCATTGGGATTGAGGGTGGAAGATAGGTTGGATGGACATAGTAATTACAACGTTTGGAGAGAAAGAATGCAGAGCATCTTTGAGGAGGGAGAAGTCTGGGATATCATGGTTCATACCCAACAGTAGCCTGTTAATGTGCCTACTGATGCTGTTCATTTGGCAACATTTAATAAAAAGAATAACAAGGGAAAAAGGCTGATTCTGGATGGTATTAAAGACCATGTGATTCCTCATGTGAGAGGAAAGAGACATGCTCATGAGATGTGGTCTGCCTTGACCAATCTCTACCAGAGTACCGATGAGAACAGAAAGATGGTCCTAAGGGAGAAGTTTAAGACCATTAAGATGGGGAAGAATGATAGTGCAACTTGTTATCTCACAAAGATAACTAATGTGAGAGATGCATTGGCAGCAGTTGGAGAGGTCATTCCAAACACTGAGTTGGTGCGGATTGCAGTGAATGGTCTTCCTACTTCATGGCTGAATTTTGCTGATGGGGTTTGTGCACGTGAGACCCTTCCCACATGGGAGAGGTTTTGGGATGATTGCATTCAGACAAAGATCAAGAAGAGCCAGCTTGGGGCAGCCAAGCCAGTTGAGCAGGATGAGGATGTAGCATTGTTGGCCGAAGGCAAGAGAGGCAAAAGCAAGAAGCATGCTTCCACAAGTGGTGGTGGGGGCAAAGGCAAAGGTAAAGGTAAATAGGAGAACACGCAGAAGGACTACTCCAAAGTGAAGTGTTGGAGTTGTCAAAAGATGGGACACTATGCAGTTGTGTGTCCGGAGAAGAAGAAGAAGGGGAAGAACCAAACCATGGCAACATCAGCAGAGATTGAGGACTTTTCAGATAGATTTGACCGAGAGTTTGGGTTCAGTGCTTATGAGTCCACTAGTGCAGGATCACCTGCCACGGAGGTTCAGAGGGAGCATGCATTTCCCTCGACTAGCAGAGCATCTTCGGGTATCTGGTATGTGGACAGTGGGGCTTCACGTCATATGACAGGAGTCCGTGAGTACTTCTCAGAGCTTTCAGAGAGTGGCACTGATATAGAGGTAGTACTCGGTGATGATAATGTTGTTAGAGCAGTCGGTGTGGGGACACTGACATTTGATAGGGAACCCAAACCTCCCTTGAAGGTGTCAGATGTTTTATATGTGCCAGGGATGAGCAAGAACCTCATATCTGTCTCAGCATTGGAGGACAGAGGGTATGAGATATTGTTCAGGAGAGGACAGGTGCTGATATATCTCAGGGGTACTCCAATTGAGTCAGCTAAAGTGATAGGTGTACGCCATGCAAAGGTGTACAAGTTTGCATTTCAGCCCCTTATGGCATTGAGCAGTAGCACCGACAGTAGAGCTAGCAGTTCTGAGCTGTGTGAAATTTGGCACCGCAGGATGGGGCACATGTATCATGGAGCCTTGAGGACATTGTGGGAGATCACTACAGGTGTGCTAGATTTCAGTACTAATCACATTGATACATGCAGAGGATGTGCGATGGGCAAGTTTGCCAAATCCCCTTTTCCCAGCAGTGACAGCAGAGCCAGTGGGATACTTGATTTGATTCATTCCGATGTGAGCGGTCGAATGTCTCATGTTTCCTTGAGTGGATATGAGTATTATGTGTTATTCATTAATGATCACTCTAGGAGGACCTGGATTTATTTCTTGAAGACCAAGAGTGAGGTCTTCAAGCGGTTTCAGGAGTTTAGAGCTCTTGTGGAGACACAGACAGGTCGGAAGATCAAGTCCCTGAGGTCGGACAATGGAGGTGAGTACACCCTTGGAGAGTTTGTTGAGTATTGTGCGGAAGCAGGCATTAGGAGGGAGTTCACAGTTCTTTACAACCCCCAGCAGAACGGGGTTGCGGAGAGGAAGAACAGATCCATCATTGGGGCTGCCAAAGCCATGTTACATGATCAGGGGTTACCTTTGTTTTTGTGGGCAGAGGCCTGCAATACTGATGTATACTTGCAAAACAGGAGTCCGCATCGTGCCTTGGGGCATGTGACTCCACAGGAGGCTTTTTCTGGGAAGAAGCCTGATGTTGGTCACTTTCGTATCTTTGGGTGTATTACATACTCCTATGTACCCAAGGAGAAGAGGACCAAGCTAGAGCCCACCGTAGAGAAGGGTATCTTTGTGGGCTATAGTGAGACCTCGAAAGCCTTTCGGGTCTATATTCCTGCTTCGAGGAAAGTTGTTATCAGGCGGGATGTGAGATTCGAGGAGGACCGGGCTTTCAGGAGGTCACGGGAGTTACAGTATCTGGATCAGCCAGACCCTCAGCAGCAGTTGAGTCAGTCAGAGATCAGACTTCTAATGAGGAGGAGGAGTTTCATTCTCCAGTGGGAGAGGTGTGCTTAGGGAAGAGGAAGCCTAAGTGGCTTCAGGATACCTTGAGAAAGGCCATGTTTGTTGCTGCGCCTAAGAGGCCGGTCAGAGAGAGCAGACCACCTGAGAGGTTTTGTAGCTATATGGCAATGGTTGCCAACATCATTGACTCTGAGCCTTCTAGCTATGAGGAGGCAACTAGCCAGTAGGTCTGGAGAGAGGCCATGCAAGAGGAGTATTCTTCTATCATGAAGAATGATGTTTGGGAGGTGGTGCCGAGGCCTGACGGCAAATCCATGGTTACTTCCAGATGGCTTTACAAGGTAAAGCATGCTGCAGTTGGCAGCATTGAGAAATTCAAAGCAAGGTTTGTGGCTAGAGGGTTCTCCCAGGTAGAGGGAGTAGATTATGAGGAAACCTTCGCTCTCGTGGCTTGATATACTTCCATTCTCTCCATTATATCGATAGCAGCAGAGATGGGTTGGAAGATCCACCAGATGGATGTGAAGACCGTATTTCTCAATGGCTTCATATAGGAAGAGGTGTACATTGAGCAACCACAGGGCCTTGAGGTGCATGGGAAGGAGTCCCATGTGTGCAGACTGAAGAAGGCCCTTTATGGCCTAAATCAAGCAAGCTCCTAGAGCTTGGTACTCCAAGATTGATACGTACTTGCAGGAGATGGGTTTCACAAAGAGTGATGCAAATCCGAACCTATACTTTATTGTGATAGGTGAGGAGCCTCTCATTCTGGTGTTGTATGTGGATGACTTGGTCATTACAGGTGCAGAGAGACTCATAGAGCACTGCAAGAGAGATCTTGCGGCGGAGTTTGAGATGAAGGACATCGGCTTGATGCATTACTTTTTGGGTTTGGAGGTGTGGCAAGAGGAGGGGCATTTCTTCCTGGGACAGGGGAAGTATATTGTGGACATCCTTGGCAGATTCCACATGGAGGATTGTAGACCCATGTCGACATCGATGATCACCAACTGGAAGAAGCTTCATGCTTCGGATTCCGAGTTGGTGGATCCCACATTGTACAGGCAGCTGATTGGTTCCTTGATGTATTTGGTCAACACTAGACCAGATATTTGTTTTGCAGTCAACACGATGAGTCGGTTTATGTGTGAGCCTAGGAAGGTTCACTGGGTGGCTGCAAAACACATTTTGCGATACTTGCAGGGGACAGTGGATTATGGTCTGGACTACAGGCAGGGGGATGGAGTGAGATTGGCAGGTTACACTGATTCCGATTGGGCAAGTTGTGCTTCTGATAGGAAGAGCACTTCAGGGTGCTGTTTTGGGTTGGGTTCGGCAGTTGTGTCATGGTTCAGCCGAAAGCAGCAGTCAGTAGCATTGAGTTCAGCGGAAGCAGAGTATATGGCAGCGAGTCTAACTAGTTGTGAGGCCATCTGGCTTCGCAAGATGTTGTTTGGCTTATTTGGTCAGCCGTTGAGACCTTCAGTGATTTACTGTGATAATCAGAGTTGCATTAAACTCACGGAGAATCCAGTATTTCATGACAGGTCAAAGCATATCGGGATCAAATATCACTTCATTAGAGACTATGTTCAGAAAGGAGCTGTGAAGCTTGAGTATATTCCCACTGATGAGCAGGTTGCAGATATTCTTACCAAAGCCTTACCACGGGGCAAGCATGTCTACTTCAGAGACAAGATGGGGGTGGTGAGGAACACCTTCCTCGGTAAGAGGGAGTGTTGAAATTTGGTTACCGGAGGACAGGTGGTTCCCTAAGGCTTTGATCTTTGGCCTAGGGAAAAGTGTCCAAAAGAATTTAATTTTTCTCCTAAAGTGGTTTTATAAAGTTATAAAGTAAAATCTAATTTAAAAGTGACTTTAAGTGAAAAAGTTACTAAAGTCTAATTTTAAAGTGACTTTAATAAAGTTAATGTAAAATTAGAAAAGAAAAGTGACTTTGGAAATAAATGACTAAGTGGTATTTATTAAAGTGGGGTGAATTAAAAAATAGAAAGTGAGATTTAAAAGAGCATTTAATCGCATCCCTAGATCTAAAGCTATTTCAGCCATTGGATTTGGGGTAACCCAAAAGTCACTTAGAGTTATATTAAAGAAGGAAAAGGAGAGAAAAGGTCATTCATTCATTAATTCTTTCATGAGCAAATTGAGAGAAGGAGAAGGAGAAAGCTGAAGAGAATTTTCTGAGCAGTGAGAAGAAGGAGGACAGCAGCACTAACTTTCAGCAAATCCGTACAACAGGGCAGAGCACGAAGTTCGAGGCAAGTGGGCACGAATTTCGAGAAGAGAAAACTGCAGATTTCGAGGGAGGTCGTACAGCCATTCCGACACTGTTTTCGAGGTTGTTCATACAGTTTTGAAGGCTGTAATTTTTTTGTTTTGTGGGCACGGAAACCGAGGTGGAGTTTGGCATGGTTTTCGAGATAAGTTATGTTTCGAAGTTGCTGTAATTTTTTTTGCTGTGTAAATTTCTGCATCACTGTAAAAGCAATATTCAGAAAATAAAGAGAAGCTTTCGAACTGGTTTTCCCCAAGAGTTGTAGGGGGTTTTTTCAGAGTCATGTTGACCAAAAATCACTGTGTTAAAATATTTTGTGTGGCTGTTTTAGTCTGCTGATTTTTATTTCTGCAATTTCCAGCACTGTGAAAAATTTCCAGAATTTGTGTTTTCAGAAAATATTTATTTTCCAGCTTGTTGAATGTAAGGCTATGGGAAAGAGCATTTAACTATTTGGAGAAATAAGGTGAAACTGAAAACCAGGGTGGAAAAATAGAAATTTCTACAAACTTCTCATCACGTCATTATACAATGCCTATTGTAAAGGGACTTCATCCTAGGCAACGATGCCATTTTGCAACCCCTAGAATTGTACTCGAAAAGATAAGTCCAATCACCACAAACAAATCCTAGGGCAACTTGAGGACACTACCCATTCTCACCTTGCTCGTCATCCTCTTCACTTTGGGCCAGCTCTTCTCCAATACAAGGGGGGATTCCTAATAAGACTACAAATCTGTCCTTGCCAAGCTCGATGTAAAAATCAGATTTGTAGTATGAAGATACCTTCAGGTTTAGGTAATAAATGTTGGAAATTAGAAGCTTTGGTCGGTATTTTCATCAATAAAAATCAAAAGAGAAAAAATGAATTTATTTACCCCACAAGTGCTCAAGTCCGCCCTCCAAGATCAAGTCGGCCTGCCCAAGCGACACACCTATTCGGATGGACAAATCACTATATAGTGAGCCTATTCACTCTCCTCCAAAGATATAATTCGATCTCTCATCTGAGGAAGTAGCTCACTGATCTGAGGCAGATATCTCACATTTCTGAGGCTATAAAGTAGAAACAGTACAGATCTAAGGCACATTAGCCCTGTGGAACAGTGCGCAAGTCTGAAGTATATTCTTTGTGGAACAGTGCACCAGTCTGAGGCATATTCTTTGTGGAACCATGCAAAGGTCTGAGGCTTACTCTCTGTGGAATAGTACATACTTGAGGCACTATTGTCTATGGTATCATCCGAGTTCTGAGACTGAAGGAAAGGCTGAATTTCGGCCCTCTTGGAGAACTATGAAGGGATCTTTGTATGGATATTGGAGGGTTGGCTTGGCCCTTGTGGGAGGTCATCTTGTTGGTCAATATTTTTCTATGTAATCTTGTTTATGCTATTTTGATGTACAAATTGGATTGAATTGGACATTCTCTCATAAGGAAAGGTTGCTGGGTTTTAACCCTTGGAGTGGGGTTTTCCCAGGGTGATTTCTGGTCTCTCATGTTTATTGTCTTATGGTGATCTTTACTGCTCTATGGATCTTAATGTTAAAGCTTGAAATCTTCATGTCTAACTGCTTAATGACTGGAATGCTCTAAAAGAAGTCAAATTGTATCACTGGAAGTAATTATCAGTTTGAAAATTGCTCTAGTCTTGTATGCTACTAGAAAATCAACATGGTATCAAAGCTATGGTGGAAGAGCAGCCCTAGAAAGAAATCATCAATCTACCCCTAGTTCAGATGAAGCCGAGTTAACCTATCTCTTTGTTCTGATTGCATTAGGTCTTTCTGGAAAAATCACAGTAGGCCAAAGGATCATTATTGTCTCAGCTCAATTGAAGTCAAAAAATTTTAAGCCCTAAAGGAATACTTCAATATGGAAGACCTTAAGTTCCAGACCCGAATTGAATTTCAGATCGAACCTCTGTATAGGGCCTGTTTCAGGATGGCCGAAAATCTCAAATATGTTATGTTTCAGACCGACCTTTGTCTAAGGGACCGAGGCATTTCTATCTTTTAGAAGGCCAAGAAACCTCTCAGAAAATTCGGCTCTGTTTGGTATGATTGACGCAGAATCATTAAGAGCATATTTGACTAAGGCCAAATGATCTTGACTATGTCAAGAAGAAGGTGCTAATGCTCGTTTCCAAGGAAGAATATCTCTGAAGAAGCTGAATTCTTTAATGACAGTTTGAAACTCCAAAGGATCTATGTTCTATATATAAGAGAAGATTATGAAACCTAGACAAAATACACTGCTAGAAGCTGACCTGATAGATCTATCTGTCAAGTTGCAATAGAGTCTGAAAGTGACATGGAGAAGTTGCAATAATGCATTCTGGCTCAAAGCAAGTCGAAAATCGTGTGATTGTACTTTGGAGAATTGCATTAAAATCCATGGCAAGAAATGTTGACTGATAAGGATAATGATAGTGACATCTTCGTTTGAGATTCAATGCTATGTCTGAACTATGAAATCAGAGGGAATCAACATTTTTAAGTATGTATGTCAACATTTTTAAGTTTTGGCTCAATATGTTTGTAATAAATTATAATCAAATGAATTCAAAAAAATGTTTGCTCAATATATTTGTTAGGGTGGTTTAGGTAACTTGGTCGGTCAAGTTACAGGTGGTTTTTGACATTCAAGTTTATGAGAACCCATCGTTAGCTATAAAGGTGGAAAAAATCCAAGTGAATTTGTCCTGATGACCCATGGAATCCTAGCAATGGTGTCGATCACCAAGATTTGCAGGTGATGCGTCAATATTTCTCTGTACTGAAGAAGCTCTTCTGAAATTGCTTATGGCGAAGGCTATTTGTTAGAAATACTAAGAAGGGGAGTGAACCAATATTTTTTCAATTGTTATATTATGCCACTAAAGATTTTTATCACAAGTATAACCAGAACACAAGAAATGAAACAAAAATATTTATATTGATGAAGATAGTGAGGACTCCAATTCTCTTTTACAAAAAATCAAGCTCCAACTTGTACAACAAAATCTCTAACTTTTTCAAGGATCCAACCTTGAACAAATCCAAGCTCCAACTTGGTCAAAATGAGGACTCTGATCCTCTCAACAACTCCAAGCTTCAACTTGGTTAAAATGAGGACTCCAATCCTCTAAACAACTCCAAGCTTCAACTTGGTCTCTTCAAAACTTTACAAGAAATATTTACTTCAAAAATGCTCCAAAATGACTTCAACAATGCTTCAATGCTCCATGAATAGGCAAGGATGTTTGCTCCAACAAGAAACCTAAAACTGCTCAACAATTCTTCAATAAGGTTGCTTCAACAAAGGTCTCAAGTCTCCACAACGAGCCTACTCCAACACTGTCTTCAAGTTTTCACAAAACTCTTCAACAACTACTCCAAAGTATGATCCTAGGCTTGACTTCAGTGGTCTTCAAATTTAGCTCAAGAAGGTTTCCAAACTGTGAAAGAGCTTGAGCTTTCACAAAGTAAGTCTTCAAAAATCACCAAAAGTTTGTTCAAGATATCTTTGTCTTCAAGGCCAAATCTTTGCTACAAGAACCAAGCTTCTCTAGGTTCGAGGTACAGATCTACTCCACAAAGTTGAGGTCTCTTTCTCCATAGACCGAATATGCTTCAGGTGTTCACAGGTCTGAAAGGTATTAGGTCTATCACAAGGTGTCCACAGATCCAAGAGGTCTGAAATATACCCTTTCCACTGGTCTGAGAGGTTTTAGGGACGAAATAAGTCATAACAAGGCCGAAGACTGAGGTCTACTCACAAGTTTGGGCTTTTTTTAGGCTTAAATCCTTGCCTCAGGGCCGAGCTACATGATGACTGTCAAGAGTTCGAGGTCTGGTCTATCAAGAGGTCGAGGTCTACTCCAAGGTAAAGTCAAGGTCTGTTCCCCACATGTCACGAAAAACCGCAGAAATATATAACAAAAAACCTAAAATACCCTCACCTTGATTTCTTACTTTAGCACCTAAGTTCACGAGCTGTGAACTTCTGCTTCTTTTTCCTTAGGTCGGAGTTCCTTCTATGCTTCCTTTTTCGAATTGGATGACCAAAATGCAGGATACATTTGTGAAAATTCGGTGACCTGAATCCTATTGCAACAACTGATATTATTTCTTCGAATTGTTAAATCTACTTAACAATTTATCTGTTGTTTCCTACCGCAAATATCGAAATAAATACACTGCAACCTTCAAAAATAAAAATTGTAGAAGAAATAAGAGCTGGAAGAAATGCTAGCACGCACACATAAAATAACACACTTATTTTTGGATGAAAGCCCCTAGAAAAACCCAACTTGGGAAAACCGGTGCAGTAATGAGGGTTTTATTTTATTATGCAGCAATGAAATTTGAGTACATCTATGGATGCCCAAATGGCACTCCAAACAGCAAGAAAAATTGAGTAAAATACTAAAGGGACTTACCCTTCTCCCACAAGCAATCTCTGGCTAGAATTTCCCTATCAAAAACTCGACCTCCTGGAGCATTACGTCAGCCTTTGCGCTACTCTACATGGTTGGATGGACATCTTCCCTCAAACTGGGTTCTGATGAAGTTGTTGTACCTCTGGAAGCTGAGAAAGTCGTCTCTTTGGCCCTCTGATACTCCTTCCCGACCTCTGGAACTGAGAACAAATTTTTCTCCTCCCCAAATCGATCTGCCTAACTAAAGCACCGTGCAGTCCCTCTACGTTGCTTCTCTGGGATAATTCAACTCACTTGTTGCTCCCAGATCTGAAAATCTTTCCTTCAGCTCACTATCTCTGCCCCTCACTCACTTCTTCGATTTCACTGAATCTCTCTCCGGCAACAAACAGTTGTTACTCAAGAAATCGATTTCCCAGTAAAATCGAACTGTTGAAGTGTCTTCTCTGAGCCCCATCGACTTCTTCTTATAATCCTCTGTTGAGACTTCAATAGCCAAGATTAGATCTTAATCGATGGCTAGGATTAACTTGAAATTGATCCATGTGAGTCTCTAGAACATTCACACCTTGTCTTAATTAATTCTGATTAATTAATCATATTCCCTAAGTTTATACTTAAGAAATATTTAAAAACTGACTAATAATCTAATTAAGTCATCTCTAGGCAGAATTTCCAGAAACGATTTCTGGGTTTTGGAGATCTCATGTATTCTAGCATCTCCACAAAATTTCGAGACTAGAACACATTCGACGCTACAAAAACTAACACTCCCTCTTAGCGAGGAATGTGTTGTAGTATTGCTACACCTCTCTGGTAGCAATACTCTGCTTCTGCCCCATCTCCTGTCACGCTATTGATGTCTAGCTACTACTGCCCACCAACCACTGCGCAACTCTGATATGCGTTGCATCTGTACTGTTGACCCTGCTAAATTGTTGCCAACCCTGCATCTGCACTGCAACTCCCTCTCATTTGTTGTTGTTGGAACTAAAACATCTGCAATTAAGAAGCATCCAAAATACTAAACCAATTGTGTTCGGTATGATGCATCTGTAATTCGAGTTCTGACTACTACTAGTATCTGTGTTGTAACAGGAGGCTCTGTGCTGCAGTGACTCTGCACTGTGTCAAATGCACTGCTGCCAACTCTGCACTGCGCTCCCCGATATCTTACTGCAACTAGTCTCTACAATTGTCACACTGGCATCTGATTGTATTTACTGCCACTAGTCCATCCTACTACTGAATACTATGGGCCCCCGTAGCCAGGTATTGATCCAAAAGGTGGACCTCCTCAAGAATTTTACCCATCTATAGCGCTTAGGGGCTACAAAACCAGGTCACCCCACCCCACCTCACTCCTGGAGGGATGACTGCAAACATAGCGAAGTTTAATCTACTCATATTGCTACTGCTACTCCTTTGTTGATGCTTCTGCACTGCTGCTGCAACTACTGCAATAATAAGTTTGATCTCCTCAAATCCTGAAGTACTAACTTCCATAGGGTTGCTCCCTCTGAAACTAGACTCCCTCTAAGTCTCGATCTCCTTATGGGAAATCTCTTTGCTCCGTCCTAGCAATTCGCATTGTCCTCCTGTACTGGAAACTGAACTGCGTAGCTCTACACTAGGAATCTTCTGGATGGAACTACACCTACATCTTGCAATTAGGCAATTCGCACAGCCTGTGTCATTGCAACTAGTTCTGCAACTATCTTCCAAGTACTAACTGCAATTAGCTATGCAATTGTCATCAGAATGAATGATTGCACCTGCTGACACTATGATCCTCCTACTACTAATTCTATTGGGCTCCTGTAGCAAGGATACTTATCCATGTGAGAAATCTGCAGCAGATGGATCTAATATGTTACTCTTCCATGGATCCTGCCCATCTATGGCCATCTCAACAATGTCGAAAATCTCCTCTTCCCTTCTGCTCAGTTGCTGCTAGGCTATTCGTACTCCCTTCTAGAGTGAGAAATTCTACTCACAACGACTATTGATTTGCAAGGGAAATCGAATTTCCTAAGACTAGAAGTTCCCTACGGAAAATTTTCCCTCAATGTGTGCTCTTCTTCTACCCGATGCTAGTTCTGCTCTAGCAAACTCCTACAAAACCACTGCGTCCAACTAGAGATCTGCTCTGCGAAAAATACTAGCTGCTCCCTCTGCCTCTAGAATCCCTCGATCTAGAGAGAACGAATTTTTCTGTCCCTCTCTCAGAAAAATAGATTCTCCTCAAGAAATTGACCTCTTGGCCAAGGTGACTGCGTTGCCTCTAGGGTTTCGAACTGCTGCCTACACTGAGCAGTGAAACTCCTCTTTTCTTTGCTACTAAGCTCTCCGGCTAATCATCTGCGCTTTGATACAATGTGAAAATTCGGTGACTCGAATCCTATTGCAACAACTGATATTATTTCTTCTAATTGTTAAATCTACTTAACAATTTATCTATTGTTTCCTACGGCAAATATCGAAATAAATACATTGCAACCTTCGCAAATAAAACTACGGAAGAAATAAGTGCTAGAATAAATGCTAGCACACACATAAAATAACAGTTAATTTTGGATGAAAGTCCCCGGAAAAACCCCAACTTGGGAAAACCGATGCAGCAGTGAGGGTTTTATTTTAGTATGCAGCAGTGAAATCTGAGTACATCTATGGATGCCCAACTGGCACTCCAAACAGCAAGAAAAATTGAGTAAAATACTGAATGGAATTACCCTTCTCCCACAGGCAATCACTGGTTGGACTTTCCCTATCAGAAACTCGACCTCCTAGAGCACTGCATCAGCCTTTGCACTGCTTTGCGTAGCTAGCTAGACGGCTTGCCTCAAACCAGGTTCCGATGAACTCGTTCTACCTTTGGAAACTGAGAAAGTCGTCTCTCCGACCCTCTCAGACTCCTTCCCGACCTCTGGAACTGAGAACGAATTTTTCTCCTCCCCAATCGATCTGCCTGACTAAGGCATTGCGCAGTCCCTTTGCGTTGCCTCTCTGGGATAATTCAACTCAGTTGATGTTGCCTCCCCGGATCTAGAAAATCTTTCCTCCGGCTCACTGTCTCTGCCCCTCACTCACTTCTTCGATTTCACTTAATCTCTCTCTGGAAACAAACAACTACTACTCTGGAAATCAATTTCCCAGTAAAATCGAACTATTGAAGTGTCTTCTCCAAGCCCAATCGACTTCATCTTATAATCCTCTGTTGAGACTTCAACGGCCAAGATTAGATCTAAATCGATGGCTATGATTAACTTGAAATCGATCCATGTGAGTCTCTAGAACATTCACACCTTGACTTAATTAATTATGATTAATAATCATATTCCCTAAGTTTATACTTAGGAAATATTTAAAAACTGACTAATAATTTAATTAAGTCATCTCTAGGCGGAATTTCCATAAACGATTTCTGGGATTTGGAGATCTCATGTATTCTAGCCTCTCCACAAAATTTCAAGGCTAGAACACATTCGATGCTACAAAAACTAACAGCATTGCTTCTATTTATACTCGTTTGACCATGTTTTGAATAGACATGTCTCTTGGGGAGGTCAACTTATGTAGACCGACTTGAAGAGAGACAAACAATTTTCTAACTTGTAAATTTGAATTCTCTCCAACGATAAGGAGTTAAGAGGCAAGTAGATACTCATTCAAAAGAGCTTGAAGTGTTCTACAAGCTTATGTAAATGTCCTCCTGAGCTAGTGTTCCCTTTGACATCAATAACAAGAATTCTTTAAACACTATTTGTCGGATCCCTTTTCTCAAGGTATTTCTTGTCGATCCTGTAGTGCTTGCCAGCTTTTTCACAAGCTCCAGAGCAAGCTTTGTCGTCTCTATCTGTAATTCAGATGCGTTGGGCTTTTAGTTTGAGAGTGAGATAATTCTAGGAAGTAGCCCTTTGCAGCTCCCTATTTTCGCTTAGTTGGAGGAGTGTTCTGCCAACTTTTGCAATATGGTCATCCCCATTGAAATAAATCCTCTCGGACTTGAGTCATGTGTAGAGTAATGTAATGATGCTATGGATTCCATGGACCCAGCAATGATCATCACCCGAATGCAATTCTAGTTTTTTTCAACCAATTTGGAGATGATCTCCGCAACCGCTTTTCAAATCTCCTATTCTCGATTGTCCTTGGAATTCAGCATATTGATTAATATAGTATCAGATATCGAAAAAATGGAGTCCCTCTAGAAATTCCTTATTGCAACTAAAACTACTATAAGAGAATTTATGGAATCTCTATTTGTTATCCATCGGCTCAGTTCCAAGAAAAAACCTTTATGGACTCAAATTATACAGAATGTTTCATGTTGTATAATTTTGATATTATTAAGAATGAATCGGGCTTATCGTTCTCTAATCGAAGTTATACGAAAAAGACTCAAAAAAAGATAAAGTGGGTTGGTCGGACAAAAGATTGATCCGTATGTTACAATTGGATCGTGGCAGGTATAGTTTAGTGGTAAAAGTGTGATTCAATACATTATCAACTCGAATTGTTATTTGAATGTCTATTGATAATATTTGACATGAATCAAGTATGAGAGAAAGAATGTAATTGGGTCCCAATCCTGAACTACCCAATTTTAGATCTAAGTCTATACTCATATTATAGAATGAATATGTTGATGACATTTATAGAGCATCCATGGTTGAATGGTTAAAGCACCCAACTCATAATTGGCGAATTCACGGGTTCAATTCCTGCTAGATGCAGGGGAACTTCACATATCCATTATTGATGGAATGGGAAGAAGTATGAAGAATAACAACAAACATTTGAAGAATACCAAACCTTTCATTTTATTGAAAAAATACCTGCTCAATATATTTTTTAGGGTGGTCTAGGTAACTTGGCTCGGTTAGGTTAGGTAGTTTTTGACCTCCAAGTTTATGAGAACCCATGGTTAGCTATAAACTTATAAAGGCAGAAACACTCCAGGTGAATTTGTTCTAGTGACCCGTGGAATCCTAGCAATGGTTTCAATCACTAAGATTTGCAGGTGATGCGTTGATATTTGTCTATACTGAAGAAGGTCTTCTGGAATTGCTTATGGAGAAGACTATTTGCTAGTTCCCTTTTTTCAAGGCATTTCCTGTCGATCCTGTAGTGCTTGCCTGCTTTTTCACAAGCTCCACAGCGAGCTTTGCCGTCTCTATCTGGAATTCAAATGCGTTGCGCTTGTACTCTGAGAGTGAGATAATTCTAGGAAGTATCCCTTTGCAACTTCCTATTTTAGCTCAGTTGGAGCAGTGTTCTGCCAACTTTTGCAGTATGGTCAGCCCCATTGAAATAAACTCTCTCGGACTTGATTCATGTGTAGAGTAAAGTATTGATGCTATGGATTCCATGGATCCAGCGATGGTCGTCACCTGAATGCAATTCCGGTTTTTTTCAACCAATTTGGAGATGATCTCCACAGCCGCTTTTAGGAATCTCCTGTTCTTAATCATCCTTGAAATCCAACATCTTGATCAACCTCTCCACCACATCTCTCATGGTTCCCATTACCCTCAAAGTCTCTTCCGCAAACCCCTTACTATTTGCAAGCGCGGACAATACTAGAGCACTGACTAAAGTCATGATCGAAATCCTTACAGAAAAATATTTTCAAAACATCGCAGGTGAAATTTAAGTATAATTCTCAACTTAATGTCAGCAGTATGGATAGTGCTACTTCCTAACTTGATTATGATTTCACCATACAAAACCCTTAAATACCAAAAACAACATAGCTACAGAGAGGCACGACCTAGCAGTACAAAAACAAATTACATTGAAATCCCATCATTCACTGCCTATTAGAACCAAAAAAATTGCCAGCTGATCATCATGGATTCATTCTAAATGTTACCAGGATTCATTCTAAATGTTAACAATAAAAACGGAGCCTGTGATGTTGTATGTCAAAACCTTAGAAAGTAAACATGAATGATGAATTGAAGGGAATTAAATTCTTACCGTCGTAGAAGCAGGCGACTCTATCTTTCGGAGGCATTTCGAAATGCAAAAACGACATCTACCCTATGCATTGCTTCCTGGCTGCCTCCTCCATGTACGGTGTGAAATTTGATTAAGATTGCAATCGTTTCGTGTACACTTAGTTGACTCAAACCTTTGTCAAACTCTATTTTGCTTTCAGCAATTCCAGTTTACTATAAAAATGAATGAATGAATGATATTTTAACGTCCACGAGACTAAAAATAGTCTATGGGACCACCAGCTTCCTTGTTTTTTGTCTTTTGTAATTCAATCCTTTTCTTACTCAAACTGATGATGAGCTGACCCAACCTTCTAACAATTCCATCACTGAAAAGACAATGCCACAGAATTGATGCTAACATACTGCGGTAACCGTCCCTGATGTCTCTGAAAGCGTCACATTCCAAAATGAAATGTTTTTCTTATCCAGTGCCCCAGAAGTGCAAAAAGTACATACCCTTTCTTCCCAAGCTTCTTTAGGTCTCTTCCACCGTCCTGTTTCACACCGAAGTTGATGTGAGTTAGTTCTTAATTGAGCAATAAGAACCTTTTCTCTCCACGGAATGCTAGCTCCAATGTATTCTTTTTGTTGGAGATCGCAAGTGGGGTTGAATTCCTGAACATAATACTTCTTCTTTCTACCCAACTCTTTTCCCCATATACCCTTACGAAACTTCTCCAGCACAAAATTCTTTAACTCCTTGCTATTTGTGGGACATGCATTCAGGTAAATATTCCATTTTTGCATCCATTTGTTGTTTTGTCTCATCCATGATTTCTTTCTTTCACTCATACCTTCATTGAAGATAACTTTCGGCCATCTACCTCCTCCCATTTGCTCAATTCTTTTTAGATACCTTATAAGACGCACCATGGCAATTGCTTCAATGGGAGTTGCCCCTATTTCACACAACATTATCTCATAGGGAACCGATCTTTTTATTTTGAACTTGCTCATGATCAAGTGTTTTTGAATTTTTTCAATTTGTTTCCATTTTGAAACAGGGATGCTACTAGCCCACAATTCACACCCATATAATATCACTGGACAAACTAAGAGTCCAAAAAGTACTTTGATCGTGTTCCAATCCCATAACTCTACCTCTCTACATCTATTTTGAAGTGCATATAATGCTTTCCACCCTCCTAAATTCATTTCCTTTCTGCAATCCTCCCAATTAAGCTTGTTATTGAAGTCAATCCCAAGGTACTTGTTTTCATTTACTTCTTCAAGAATGTTGCCTTCAAAGAAGAACGTATGTTGGCTTTGCTTCCTTTTATTAGAGAATCATTATTTTGGTCTTACTGGTATTGACTTGCATCCCCACCGATTTACAAAAATGCTCAAGGGCATATAGGTGCATCTGCAATCCATGGGCCGATTTAGCAACCAACACAAGATCATCGGCATATAGAAGAAGCTTTATCACAAACTCCCCCAATCGAACACCATCCCCGCCTTGCAAATTTAGCCACTCTTCCAGTTTTTCAATATATAAACCAAAAAGGGTAGGGGATAAAGGGCAACCTTGCTTGACTGCGATGTCACTTCTAAAACTTTCTGAAATGCCTGCTGAAGTTCTAATTTTGACTTTCACGTCTTCATAAAGCCTATGGACGGCAGCCCTATATTGTAAAGGAATTTCAAGTTCTTCCATTCTACGTCACAACTTATCTCTAGGGACCGTGTCAAATGCCTTTTTGAAGTCAACAAAGCAGCAAAATACTTCTTCTTTGCTCCCCCAAACCTTTTCAACAATGTGTCTCAGTGTGATCCCATGATCTACTGTAGAATGTTTCGGTCTAAAACCTGCTTGCCCTTTTGCCCTCTTTTCTTTTACTTTTGCCCACTTAATGATTCTATTTTCTAACATGCCACTGAAAAGTTTTGCAAACAAAGGATTGATCGTAATGGTTCTATAGTTGGAAGGATTATTAATGTCTCCGCTTTTAAAAAGGGGAATTGCTAGACTAGTTGTCCAATCCCTTGGGAATCCTTGTTGAATGACGTTGCTGAATATTTCCATGATGTGGGGTGTCAAAATGTTCATTCCCCACTTTAGATATTCTACTTGAAGTTCAACCAAGTCCTTTGCCTTCCCTGCTTTCAGCTTTTTAATTCCTACCTCCACCTCATGTACTGTGAAAACCTTTGTAGATGTGTTGATCCTGGGAGGAGGCTCAACCTCTAATTCTTTTTCATAGAGTTGCCTTGCATAGTCAAACCACTGATTGGCTGTAATATTATTTTCAAAATGCTTCTTCCTTGGTTGAAGTGCCTGCCAAAAAAGTTTTGGGTTATTCTTGCCTAGATATATCAGCTCTTCCCACCTTGTTTGCATGAACTCATATTTTTTCTTTTTTTAAATCTGCTTATATAACTTTACATTCATCTTCCCCTCTCCTTTTCTCAAGGTTCTCCTTGCCATTTTGCATTCCTCATCGAACCACGCATTCACAAGAAAACAATTTGATTCTTATTTCCTATTTTTTGCTCTTTTGCACTTCTCAAGTGCACCCTAGATTATATTTGTTAACTCATGGCTGTTGAGGCTTTGGAGACCAATTTTCTCCTTCTGAATTGATCTTTTCAACATTGTTTTGAAGATAGTGCAATGTTCTTGTGTTAGAAGAATTTTGCCCCTTGATGCCAATTGTTGAGAACATTGGGTTTTCCTCCTATTTTGTCTTTCTTCTAACCAAGATAATTTTATATAAATTGGGTTATGATCCAATTTTAAGTCTCAAATATGCTCTCCAATCTTAACTTCATCTATTCTTTCTGCTAGACTCTGTGAACCAATAACATAGTCAACTACACTTGCCCCATTGTATGTCTTGCATGTGAAGTTCCCAGACTTTTTCCATCTCTCTAGACCATTGCAGATAATTAAGTTGAAAGCACCACACAACGTAAGTAACTCCTCTCCAAAATGATTACTAACTTTGTCATCTTCTGAACATCTCACCCATCGAGAATTCTCCTCTTCAATGAACCAGATAGGATTGCGATCCTCTTTGCAACAAAGAATACTAGCTTTTTGATTTGTTGTTCTAGCATTGAAATCTCCCACTAAAAGAACTTCTCCCTGTTGAGAATATGCGGCAATATATTGCTTTAAAGCTGCATACGGATCTTTGTTGTCCAATCCCTTATTTTTGTAAGTTTTTGATACTTGAGGCGCAAAATAACATACTACAATTCTTATGTCATTCTCATTCTCTGTTATGTTGAACCATAAATATTGCTTATTTGTATCTTCTTTCACTAACTGAATGTGACGACCTTCTTCTTTTTTTTCACTAAAACCAGTGTTCCTCCTTACCCTTTGCCATTTTTTGCTGCCTCGTTCCAAACTGCTAACTTCAAATAACCATCAAACATAAGAGTTTTGCAACCATCATGCCCATGAGTTTCTGTGAGACAAATTATGTCTCTACCTTCTGCAATAGGCCCTATCCCAGGTCCCCTCCTCCACAGGTAACCTCTACATTTCCAACAAACTAGACTTAGGTAGACCTGGGTAGGATTTGGTTGCTACGCAATTTGACACACAAGACTCGAATTTGAGTCTTCACCCCTTTTGATCCATGTTGATCCTGCTGTTTTCCTCCCTATTATAGAATTACCTGTTTTTTCTTCATTGTCCACTTGCTTCCCTGTTTTTCCATGAGTCCCAAACACTGCAATCACTGCTTTACCATTGTACAACCATGCTCTTTTCCCTTCGTTCCTTGTTGCTCTAACTTTCTCCACTTCTTCTCTTCTCTCTTCTTGTTGCTTGCTAGTTAAATCTTCATCTAGGAAGAAGTGTGAGCCTTTCAAGAGTTTCTTTTTGTTTAAGAGATGATGTTTCTCTTGCACACTTGTCATGATGACTTTTATAGGTTGAGGTCTTTCCTCGCATATCTTTCCCACCCTCCTTGCTTGACAAATTTTCCCTCTCCACTGTAATTTCTCTCTAAAAAAGTCCCTTGTCAAATTGCAAGTGCTTTCATTCTTTCTGTAGTCTCTTATTCCCATGATAATACAATTTGTTTCTCTCTCTTTTCTTTCTTTATTTTCTCTTTCCTGTGCTCTACGAGAACTTACATCTTCTTTTTCCTGTATCCTGTGACCATTAGTGTCCTCGACCCTAGTTTTGATTTCTTTTGGAATGTATGTCTTCTTGTTCACTTCTGTCTTCTTTTCGGAAAGTACTGTTTGCTGACCCATTTGTGTATCTACACGAGTTATTTTAGAGATTATTATATCTTTGTTTGTTGCCATTGCATCATTCCTGCTTTGCCATGCTGCCTTCATGTTTTCCCATTCTCGTTTTCCTGCCTCTACAGCATCTTGTAACATTGTTACCTGCTCTTTCAAAATTCTATTACATTCCATTAAACGTTGATTTGCAAGTATGATCTCTGAATGTTCGCGGTCTCCTTCCTGTTCATTGGCTTCTAAAATTTTCAGCCTTGCCCTAGCTTTCATCAGTTCTTAGACATAGAGATCTGATGACCAAGTAAGAGGTGTAGTTGTGGGACTGTACATGATTGACTCTTCTTTATTTTTGTTGCTCTTCTTTTTTTTTTCTTTTTATGGTCTTCTTTGTTCCCATTAAAAGTGGGCAAGTCTGCGCTTTAAAATACCTTGATATTGTTTTGCATTTACCCAAATCCATTTTCCTATTTTGTCGGCGGAAGCAATTTTGACTTGGCCCAAATGATTTGTTTTCACAAAATCTGAGATTTCCTTGCCATTTTTAATATTTACTATTGATTGGTTTTCCATTTTGGGATTTCGGAGAAAATTCGAACTTTTCCTGAGCTTTGGCACTGTGAAATCCTGGGTTAAGCTGTTCACCCGCGGTCTTTGTGGTGGCAAGAAATCAACTCCTCCACACAGCTAAAAACTCATCCATCACTGGCATAAATCTCCAGCGACAACTCTAACACTGATTTCGTCCTCTTTGAGAGCTGAGGCCGTGCTCCCAAGCCCCTTACCAGGCCTACAACAAACCGTGCTCCCAAAGTTTTGATCATTCACAACAAAAGCAAACAACAAACCTACATTCCAGGCAACCAGGATGCACCCTCAATATGATATCAAAGCTCTGAGATGAATAAAACTTCCCCACGGAAAGAGGTGATGGAGAGGATTCAAGTGACAATCATTCCGGCCGATTGTGGCAGACGTTCCATACAAAGACTATACGCTCGCCATATATCTCGCCTCCACCTCTCTTCGATATGTGCTCTTTTTTTTTTTTTTTGACAGTTGACCTTTCCATCCAAACAATACAATGTTTCAATTACTATTGTCCACACCAGATTTTTGCAGACCTGTACGCTGTAAAGCTAGCTCCTCTAATTATAATGCCTCCATTATAATCGATAATCGCTGACCTCCTTGCCCATCAACACATTACCGAAAGATCCACCTCTCTTTGATATGTGCGCTCTTTCTTTCTTTTTTGACAGTTGACCTTTCTATCCAAACAAACAATGTTTCAATTACTGTTGTCCACACCAGATTTTTGCAGTCCTGTACGCTGTAAAGCTAGCTCCTCTAATTATAATGCCTCCATTATAATCGATAATCGCTGACCTCCTTGTCCATCAACACATTACCGAAAGATCCATTAACAATATATGACTATGCGACCAATCTTGAAGTCGCCAGGTCGCATTCCAGCCTAAGTAGCCCGAGTTGCGACTGTGCGAACGCAGACAACCTGCGACTTGCGACTGTGCTGTGGCAAGCTGCGACTTGCGACCCTGCAGTGACAAGTTGTGACTGTGCGATTTCTGACAAACTGCGACGTGGGAGATTTAAAGTTCAAATTCTGAATTTCAGATCGATCTTAAAAGTTTTACCGTGAGTCACCTACAGGTATATGCGAACGGAACCGCCGGAAATTACAGGTAATCTCCTCAGATAAGTTAGCCCCTCAGAATCCAGGATTGTTTGTGTGCGGTGTCGTGTCTCATGCAGCAGCCAAAATTGGTAACTAATTCGGAGACAATGAAAGGCCAGCAGACTTTGTGAATTGCATCAATCGAATCTAATCACTAGTTCTCTTTCGATACGCAAGAGATTGAGTCGTTTTCAAGACTTAATGGCTCTGAAGCTAAAGTGATAAAGTCGAACCAAGAGTTTAGGGCAGCGTCTACCTGAACCACGCCGAATAGTTCCGACTGAAACCCTCTCGCGTAAGGAAGTGGAACCTTTGACCTCTGACCACGCTCCTGTCTTTCGCTATGCTTCTTCTCGCCGAATAACATCATATCACAACGGTCATTACTCTACTATGAACCCCGAAGACGCCCTGAGAAAATAACTTGCTGCCACAATCAAAAACATATTCATGCAGCGTGTATATTGTGGTATATAGTAATCTGATGGCAGAGGCTCATTTCCTGGTTTTAGGTGGTGTTTATTTTTAACAGGTAAGGGGGGAAATATTATTTACTCATATTTATAGAACAAGAATTATTAATCAAAATGCCAAAAACATTATTTACTCATGTTTATATAACCAGAATTACTAATCAAAAATTAAGTAGTGTGAAATTTTGTAAAAACTTATTTAAGTATATATTATATGTCTTTTTAGAGTTAAGATGGAGCACTTAAAAAAATGTTTGCATTTTTATAGATTTGATCCTTCTTGGTGCTCGATAAATCCAGAGTTAAGATGGATCTAGGTTGGTTTACCTATCAGTTTGCAGTTGAGTGTACGACTTGAATAAGTGAGGTGTTGCTTTGTGTAAGGCTTATTTGAATCTCCTTTGTCATTTTATTTTTATTTTGGATAACTTGTTGGAATTAAAATCTATTTCACATGGTTAATGTTCAAATTCCATTTGAATTTTCCAATTAGAATCCTAGTAAGTTCACCATTAGATTCATCCTTATAAATATTTTATAACATATTATAGATTTCTATTTTATCTAAAAAAATAACATTTATTGTATTTATGCCCCCAGGGGTGCAGCCTGCTGGCCAGCGAACGTGTTGTTAAGGCATTTGTGTCGTTGTGCAAATCACAAGTTCAATCCTTGATTTACCAGTGTGTCGTACTTGGGTGGTGTGCAGTTGCACCTGGGGGTTATAGTGGCAGCCGACAGGTATCGACTTGTATCAAGAGAGTCGAGAATTTTCGTGTTACTGATTCCTCCACCTAAAAAAACATTTAATGTATTTGTTCTTAAATTGGATTAGTAGGGATGTGTATAATGTAAGGGAGGGTGAGGATGTCATAATGAGTAGGGATGTGTATAATGGAGGGGAGAGTGAGTATGCCATTACCTCCCTTATAGTGAGAGGTTGGCGTGCCACCCTCCCACATTATGAGTTGAGACGTAGTTTTCGTGTTACTGATTCCTCCACCTAAAAAAACATTTAATGTATTTGTTCTTAAATTGGATGAGTAGGGATGTGTATAATGTAAGGGAGGGTGAGGATGTCTTAATGAGTAGGGATGTGTATAATGGAGGGGAGAGTGAGTATGTCATTACCTCCCTTAGAGTGAGAGGTTAGTGTGCCACCCTCCCACATTATGAGTTAAGACGTAGTTCTAATTTGTAGTTTGGGAATTTATAGTACCAAGTGGGTTGTAATTGTCGAAGCGACATGTCGTATGATTGAGAAAATCGCTCATAAACCACACTACTCCGCCATGCAATCAAGCTCATCACCATCTTGGAATTTGACCCCTCGAGTAGATCAGCATGCAATTTCATTATCCTAGTAGTTAGTTGTGTTTCAAAGGTAATTATTGTGGTGAAGACCTTCCATTTTAGTCATTTTTGCTTATCATCAGTGATTGTGCCTCTCCATGGTACACGAGATTTGCTTATCAGTTTCCCTCCTCTTCCTTGGTTTTTTCGTCGTAGGATCTATTTGGAATTTGCCCCCATTCTCCTTCCCTTCTCTTCCATGCTTGTTGTTATCTGCCCCGTTGTTTTATCCAATTCTTGAGTCTTGTTGCACTTTATTGGTTTGAAAGTCATGGTTCACCAAAGAGCTCACTATTGCCACGGAGGTGGGGTTCATGGCTCATCGGGGGTTGTAGGGCATGCACGCGAGAGCAAATTCCTTTGAATGTTCAAGAGCAATTGAGTGAGATGGAATTGGACTTGATGGGGGAGTGAAATTGCCTTTCTAACTCTAAGGTTATGGAATTTGTGGTTGAGTGGATGTCGAATCTAAGGCACGCCCGTGGTTGCAAAATCAATACATTATACCTTCAATCTCTATTAGCATGTGAAATCTCACCTTGGTTGAGTCCTACTTGACAGAAATGATCCTAAAGAGGAAATTCTACTAGTTTTGGATGATGTAGTGATGTAGTTGAAGGAAATGAACGATAGGTTGCAGCATATTGAGGAGATGGTTGCTCTAATCCTTGGACCATGTTGCCCCAGCCCTGAAGCTCCAATGCCCATTGAGGTCAATGCCTCTAATTCCAACTAGTTTTTGTATGATTTGTTATTTGTTGTCAATCTTGATGCTTAGAATAGGCCTAATAAGGTTGGCAGGACTAGTGTAGGTAGTTGTCATAGGCATTTACAATCTATTTTGTGTAAAGGCTCTTACAAAGCCCAAAACATCTTTGCACTCTATTTTCTATGGCATTGTTAAACTAATGAACACTCCCCCCTACAAATTGATAAACTTTTGTTTTTTTAGTGGTCCAGTTTCCCATCTAGCAGTCCATTAATAGACAGTTACTAAAAACACTTGTAACTTTATTTTGTTAATAGAATCTCTTAATTTACCCAAAAAAAATATATATATATATATATATATATATATATATATATACACACTTTAAGCTTACATGGCGTTCAAGCTATAAAAAAAATTACATTTCAAAAATCAGACTATTGAGTCACAACTCACTCACTACTTATTGGAATATTAATCAGTATAGTTGCACAATCATAGGAATACTCATCAGCATAGTTACAATCGCATTTTGAACCGTAGATTTCATGGTGCAGTTGAGATGACCAAAAGCAAGGTTGATTCATAATTAGGGCATCCATATTATCACGAATTGGTTCTATTCAAAGGATTGATTAGTTAAGTGTCTTATACACTTAGTGCTTTTTTCCTTATCCCATATGTCTCAATCAACATTAGATGGTCTAATTTTATATATTGTATTCAAGCTAAATCGCACGTTAGTGAAATTGGTGGTAATTTATTTTGGATTTTTCAATAACCTAGAATTAAAAAGGGCTTTTATTCTTTAATTAACGTTTTTCATTGTTAACCTCAACAAATTTGTTTTTTCCTTCAGATTTGTTGAATTTTGAACCTCAAGGTTTGAATTCAGGAAACTCTATGATATAGCTTAAAATCAATTTGTTATGGCTAAGTGTTTAGGGAATTAAATTCTTTGAGATGTATTTTTTTATTTGTGTATAAATTTTTAAAATTTTTGTAATGTGGTTCACAGACACTGAGTGTCAGCTACATCCATGAGAATAGTCAAATAGATCAACCCGAAGGGATCTACCTGTTGGCAAAACTAGTAAGGCCTAACCCTAAGGGTGTCGAGGATATTTGACCCCGTGACCTCCCGATAGGCGAGGTACTTAGCAACAGGAACTCAACCAACTAAGTTATCCCTTGGGGTTGTATAATTTTCTTAATTAAAATAAAATAACACAAACATGCAAATGATTTATACCTTCTTGTTGTTGTTCTCGTGGCCTATGACTGTTCCTATGACAAAGAAGAAATAAACACGATTTCACAAATTTGGGATCACTTTCTACCTCACATTTATACCAATTTACTCACGTGCAAGCAAAGTCTCTTCGTACTAAGTTATTGTTCTTGAAAACTACATGTGGTGTGTCATCACTCAATAAGTATCTCCTTATGGTTGTATGGTTTTGAATATGATGTGGGGTGCCTTTTCAAATCTTGAAATAATCTTTTTTGATCTTCTATTCCTTTGTCTCTATCATGCCTCCTACAATTGCTTCTTTTGTTACTGAGACTATAACTGTTAAATATCAACTATATATATATATATATATATATAAAGAAAAATATCATATATATTCATATAGGGAATATATACATGCCGTTGACAATCAACATATAATACAATGTCTAACAAAATAATAATAAAGTGATTGGCTTTCACCATCTATGTCTATGTCCATCTCATACTTCCCCTCAAACCCAAAAACAAAATTCCCTTTAACTTCATAAACAGACTACTGTTATCAACATGAATCAAAGAATGGTCTTTATGGACTCCACCTTGACCCCATCACTAGATTCATAAATTCCAACAAATCTAATAGCCAAAGAAAGAGCTTCTTGGACAAATCATCAACTTCCTTATTTAATTCTCGAAGCATATGGCCAGTAAGAAATCCACTCAAAAAATGTGGATACCTGTTGTATGTGGTGCTTAATAGGCTTTAAACTGACATTGCTAATTGAAGCTCTGTGGTTTTCCTAATCAATGACCAATATTGAATCACCCATTATTTGAATCTTTTTTATACGTTTTTTGTGAGCTAGTTCCAATAGAAAACAAAGGGCTATGAACTTAGCCTTCTCATTGGATCATCTTCCAAGGACAAATCTACAATACCTAAATTGAGAGTGGCTAAAGTACAATACAAAACCTACACCACACCGAGGGGGGTGGCCTTGATTGGCCCCATCGAAAAATCCCCATGGGATGTCATAATCTGATTCTAACATGTGAGGCATGCTCAATTTTTTTAGCTTTGGCTCAAACTTAAATTCTTTTCCAAGGGAGATGATCTTGGCAACACAAGATTCAAGACAAATATCCAAGTCCTAAAAAAGGATCAAATTAGGAGCTCTCCAAATACAATTCACAAGAATGCAAGGCAAGCCGACAACTAATTTTATCTATGTGTGTGTGTGTGTGTGTTTCTATAATTTATAATGTGTGGATAGTCACTTCCCCCGCAATGGGTTCCCGAGCATGGGATTTGAGCCCCTAAGTTATTATCAGTAATCCAAATTTAAGTGTAGGTTGTTATACACCCCCCATCTGACGACTCGCATACAACACTCATCGAATGTGGATGGAAAAAATGGAGGTGAAGGTATGGGAGTTATGATTCATTAGGGATATTAGTGTGGGGAAGTCCCTAGAAGTACAATCCAACATGTTGACTACCTACAACTTAATTGCTAGTTTAATTATGGAGAGGCTCAGGAATCATTACCTGAATGGAGGGGGAATGCATGGTCTTGGGTTGTTTGTTTAAATTGGTTAGATGTATGGTGGGAGCAATAACATAGCCAATTAGCAATGAGTTCATTAGTTTATTGTAGCCTCATAAAATCATTTCCTCACCTTGTTTTAGAGAACTTTTCTTGGAGTTTCCTTCCAATCAAGCTTGGGAAGTTGTTGGATTCTCTGTAGCTAGCTCAATGTGTGTTTACAAAAATACATGTCCCTACTTGTATGCTTCATTGCGGATTTTGATCTAAATGTGAAAATTTATGGATGTGAGCTCATTAACTCTAGGCTTGGGTTTCAGGTACATCTCAACTTTGGCTTGGTGCTAATATTTATATCTTTTGGTTCATTCTTCCCTGATTTTTCGGTATTGCATTTTTTGTTCAAGGTTTGCTTCATTGGCTGCTAGTTTTACTATCAGTTCTTTGGTCATTTTCTAATATTGGGGATTGTTCTACTGTAACACTCTTACTCCTCACTCTTCTCTTAGTTTTCCAATTTATTCCATGTCCTTCATGGTCTTTAAATGTAAGTATTTATAAAGGCTTGTGAACTCTTGGAAGTTTGTATCTCTCCTCATTGTTAGCATGGGTCTTTATTTTTCCTATGATAACTCTTCCACCAATATTGTTTTTTGTTTATCCTTTCTTTGAATTTGACTCGGCCACCCTAGATTCTAGAACTTCTAGTTTTCGCTCTCCTCTTCCTATGCTTGATGCATAATTTCCTCCTGAGGTAAAAGAGAGAGAGGGCATAGAGCTACTCCATCTACAAGTATTGATGCCCTTTTTTCTTCTTCCTTCCATCCTCATGTCTAGACTATAGGTCATCACTCAAGGGATCGCTATATGGATATGATTCCTAAGATGGTCAGATGGACCGTCTTTGAGGTGGAAGAGAAAGCTTCATATGAATGCAGATTCATTCTTGATAAATAGGTTATGAAGGATACAAGGAGTTAGATTCCTAAGATTGGAACTTTTCCTCGATCTCAACAAACTGCATACATTCAAGTATTCGATATTCATTGGAATGTAAAAGTGATTATGGGAAGAGTTCTCATTAAGAGATGTGATACTCAGGAAGTGACACTAGTATGCATTGCAAAAATTATGGACAAATTGGAGAGATTAGATAACAAAGTCTTTGTTTTGTCTGAGAAAATGGAAGGCATCACCTTTACCCCCATCCTAATACAATAACTCAAAACCACCAAACCAAGTGGAATCTCCCTCGGGATAACATGATCAGACAAGCCTGCATTTCTATTACAGTTTTCTTAAGTGACACTGGTGTAGTTTCGATTGTTAATATTTGAAAATCCAATTTTGTTAGTTATACTTTTACTTTAAATGATAGGATTATAGATTTTTCAATATGTAATGTAAAGTTTTTGAGACTTTGCTACTAGTCATGTTTCCCATGTGGCAGACCAGTATCTTTTGGACATCAACTATGTATCTCTTTTTTGCAAGTTATTATAAAGTGCTTGCCTAACTTTACAAAAAGGAAAAAAATCATGGATAGTTGCTCAATTCAACCTTTGAATGACAATGGTGATATGAATCAAATACACTCTAACTGTAGTGATCATTAGATAATAAATGCATTGAAACACTAGCCTTTTCTTAAAGATTCTATTTGCAAGGGTCACAAAATCAAAAGGGATGGAATATTGACATTGTTTAAAGGATTTTCTTTGAGCAACCTTTCAATGTTATGATGCTTTATAATACTTATAATCACTTTGTTAAATAAGATACATGTCATTTTAGAAAAATACAATTGTACCATTGAATAACATCATGATAATAGTGGTGAACAATAAAATATGGTTAAGAACATTTGTTTCCTCCTAAGAGGTCATAGGTTGAAATCTAGAGGGAGGTGGAGTTTGAGGGGGGGTAGAGTATGTACACCTCTGTGGACTTGAGCAGTCAAATCATTATACAAAGGCAAGTCCATTGTCCCCACAAACAAGGGGGTCTCATACACCAATTTGGTGTCTCGCTTGGTTGTGAACTTAAAATGAGATTATTATTATTACTTATTAGTAATTTAAATATTAATAAAATTATTCAATATAAATGTATAGTAAATTATACATACATATCTCTCTCTCTCTCTCTCTCTCTCTCTATATATATATATATATTCAAAAAATAATGGAATTAAATGTAGGAACTATACAATAATTATGTATATCATGGATTCAATCTGATCTAACAATGTACTAAAGCTAGATACTGAATCACTTCTACAAATCAATTGCGAAATTAAAAACACAATCGCCAATCACATGAAGCAAAGAAGAATCAATCAAAACCCCACTATCTTCTATTGTATATTCAACATGGATACATGAAACAATTACATACAACTCTCCTCACAAGAGCCTCTTGTACTCCGCTAATTGTCTCACACTGTCCTGGACAAAACTGACTAACACTTAGCCAATTCTCAGCCTCTAAACAGCCTGCCTTGCTTGCACAATTCATGTGGAATGCAATCCCTGTTCCATAGAAATTACGGCCTTCCCTGAATGCACAAGGATCATGGGCAATCCAATGGGTGTTTGGTTGCATGGGTGCAACCCAATAATCCTACAACTGATAGTCAACATCCCTTTCACCTAGATCTCAACTAGGTCTCCACTAGAACTGACATGCATGCAACTAATAATAGTAAATCCTCAGTTGCATGTGAGATCACTGATTGTGAATTAAATAATATTTAATTCACTTGATCTCTCACTAGTATATCAAACAGTTAAAACTAGCACAACTGACTTTAACTCACTTAACTGAGTTAAATTGATTACAACATGCATTAACTAATGCACCACTGCACTTCGAACTCTGTTACAACTAGAATTACTCTATGTGCCTCACCAACTACCCTCAACTCGAAATTCATGAGTTAATTGAGTTTATCACACTCAGTTAACTATTACAAGTTATTTTGAGATTCAATTACATTTTATTGTCCATCTTAATTAAGGGATAACTAAAATAGACATGCACCAAATTTAGACCAAACCAGTGTAGGTGTTGCTAAAACCTGTGGTCCCACACTAGTGTAGGTGCTGCTTGGACCTCTTGGTCCCACACTAGTGTAGGTGTTACAATTTCTTGTTGGACTTCAACATTAAATTATGTGAGATGCAATTCTTTTACCTATAATTTGTTTTTAAGCTTGGTGGGATTACATCGTCATCATGTCCAATATATCGCCCCGATCAGGGCGAGGAATTGAACCGGTGGATTCACATTAAGGAGTGCCCTAACAGAGCACCCAATCACCGTCTATCC
Source organism: Pinus albicaulis (assembly GCA_034641835.2). Taxonomy (NCBI): domain Eukaryota; kingdom Viridiplantae; phylum Streptophyta; class Pinopsida; order Pinales; family Pinaceae; genus Pinus; species Pinus albicaulis. The sequence continues at coordinate 701,471,526 of CM076574.1, forward strand.
AAGACCCTATGAACTTTTACATACAATTTTTTAAATTTAAATATAATATAATATATATATATACAAATGATTTATCATACTAATAAATTAATAATTTCCTAAGCTAAAATCCATACAAAACGCCCTCTCTTCAAATTTATTAGTCTAAATTAGTGTTAAATGGGGATTCTAATGCCACATGTACAAAAACTAGGGGTTCAAGCCCTCAAAATATGACCCTTCTTCACAAATGAAGGGTTGTTGGTGATGTGCCCAGCCTCTAAAGGCCCTTCAATGCAAACATACTCTTCTACAAGTCTCCAAAACATCCATCAATCTCTTGTAAATTGCCCTGAATGTGGGTGCACAAGCCCCTAGGGGCAATACTTCATCTGCAAGGTGACTTCAAAACTGCCAAGTGAATTTCAAGAATGCTCTTCAAAGGCAAAACCATTCTCCAATGTAAGCCTGCCACATGACCTACAAGGTGAGTGCAAAAAGCTTTCGCAATACATTATCAACGCCATATTACCATCCAATAATGGAATTTTCCAAGCCACATCCAAACCCCAATCATTCCTCTAAGGGCTTGCTTCATCACCAAGGGTGCAAGTCATACCTCAAATACTCATGTGATGTTACTAAGTGGACAAATTCTCAACTTTAATAAATCCCAAATGGGTCCCATTTAAGTAACATATTTACTACATTTTATCAAATAAAGGTCAGCTTGATTCACATCCAAATTATTAATATTTTACACAGGTTGAACCCAATCTTGCCTCATGTTGGCTCCAATTATATCCTAGCATCCAAACTTATATATACACATTTTTCACACATATTGACTTATTATATTTTGGTCCTCTAAGTGATTAGGTCACTCTACAATCTTGGTCCTCTTAGCTCAAACTATGAGCTCTCCAACTACAATTTTCAATAATGTAAGGCAATTCAGAAAAGGATCTTATCGACATGTACACACACACACATAATTTTTGGATAGTCACTTCCCCCATAGTGGGTGCCTAATAATGAGACATGTGCCCCTAAGTTAATATGACTAAGCCAAATCTAAGGGTAGGCAGTTGTACGCCCCCTGGTTGGTGACTCACATGTAACATTAATTGAATGTGGATGGTGAAAACAAATGTGAAGGTGTGGGATTTATGGTTCATCATGGATATTATTGTGCAGGAGGACCAAGAAGGAAAATCCAAACTACTGGTTGCATGCAACTTAATTACCAGTTTAATTATTGAGAGACTCGGGAATCGTTACCTGAAAAGGAGGGGGTGTAACAACCCTAAGTTAAAAGTTCATGTAATAAAGTTAATAAAGTCAAAATAAGACCAAGGTCACGGGACACATATTCCAAGTTGAAGATGGGAAAAACATCCTAGTGGGTGTTCATTTCAGTTTATTATGGCTAAGGCATTGGCAAGGGCATTGAAAAGAAAAAGAGGCACTCATTGGTATTTTATTTATGAAAATAAAGGGAAATAGGAGAAAATGGAGATGAAAGGTCACAGGTTTGCATGAGAGGGAAATTGAAAGAAAATAGAGTAAATTGAAGAAAATAGAGGCCTCAATAACAAAAAAGCTTATGAGGATCAATTCACAGCTTTTAGTCAATTTGGATTTGGAATTGGTTGCAAAGAGAGAAGATCACCAATAGGAGGAAACAAAGAATCAATCAAAGGAAGGACAAGGAAGCAAAGGAAAGCAAGGGACAAGCAAGGAAAAATTGGATCAAGCGGCTTCAACAAGAATACTTGCAAGTAACAGGTTGCATGTGTGATTTCCTAGTTGGTTTGTGAATGCATGGTACATGCATGTGTGTATTTGCTCCTCTTGTTTTCAGTGGTGTGGGTTTTGTCAGGTGTGACAGTGTTTTCAGCCTTGCATTTCTATTTCCAGATAGCCATGGTGTGATGGGGTTCTTTTATTTATTGAGATTTGGATTGTCAAATGGTTTGGAATCGAATGAGGTGGTATTAGGAAAATTCCTATAGGGCCTAGGAATCCCTTGACTGGTTTTGGCAGGATTGCGGTAAAGCCTGAGGGTGGAGACAGGAAAATTCCTCAAGGTATTGGTGAAGAAATTCTAAGGCATCCAAGCTTGTTTTGGGCCTAGTAATCCCTAGACCGGTTTTGGCGAGATTTCGGTAAAGCTTAAGGGTGGAGGTGGCTTAATGTCTAGAAAGCCCTGGTTGTTTATGTATTGGTTTGCTTATGTGATATATTGACCCGTTTTTGCGGGATCGCAAGAGCATGAGGGTGGAGGTGGTTTAATCTCCTGGAAGCCCCAGTTGTTTTTGTCTTGAGTCCCACATTCATGCTTGAAATATGGCATGGGGGTGATTGGTTGAAAGAAATATTTGGTTCAACTCAATCTATGGTTGGGTTGTACATGGAAGTCCCTGACTTGGTTGGATTTTGCATATGTTAATAAGATCTCTTTCCTTATTATATTTCATGAGTTCGTGTACTTGTTATTATGCAGGTTTGATGGTTGTCCTATTATGGTTATAAGCATGGTTCCATAACAAGTTCTAGTTATGCATATTGATATGTTTGATTTGTTTTTGAATGGCTAATGAATGCATGAGCTAAAAAATGTTATTATAGTTATTACGAGAGGGCATTAGACCTTCTTGATAATTCTCAGATAAGTATCAGACCCCTATGTTCATATACACATTCATGTCCTATAGATTACATGTTCTCAATATGTTTGACGAAATTACTGCCATGGCTAGGCCTCGTTAGGTCAAGTTTGTGATTCAAATTTGAATTTTTAGCCTTGTCATTGAGTTACTTATCGTTTTGAGAAGTTATAGGAAGTTTTGGATAGTGGTTTGGATGTTGAATTGGAATTTAGGATTATAATTCAGGACTGGATGCCCCTAAGTGGAAAAATTGGGTTGCAACGACGTGGATTTAAGCTTGTGCATGTGGTTGGAGGCTCCAAACCGCATGGAGGCCTTGTTGTGGGTGTGGTTGAGGGCCTAGGGCAGAGAAGGAGGGATTTAGCTTAGGGTTTGGCCACTAGGATGGTTTCACAACCTTTAAATGTCTCATAGCCTCTGTAGGATGTTTTGAAGTATCATTTTGTCATGAGTAATCGATCCCGCTTCCTTAATGAGACCTAGGAGGTCGGGTCATGTTTTAGTAGCCCTCAGCTCATGTTTACCCCTATCGGCCGGTGAAAGTGGGTAATTGTGGAGGGGTGGTTACAATGGGAATGCAAGGTCTTGGGTTGTTTAATTAGATTGGTTAGATGTCTACTGGGATCAATTCCATAACTACTTAACACTGAGTTCATTAGTCTATTGTAGATAAAATCATTTCCTCCCCTGGGTTTAGGGAGATTTTTGTGGTGTTTCCTTCCAATTAAGCTTGGGAATCTCCTTAATTCTCTGTGGTTAGCTCGATGTGCGTTTACAGAAAGGCACATCCCTACTTGTAGGATTAATTGTGGCCTTCAATATAAAGGTGAAAATTTGTGGGTGTGAGCTCATTAACTCTAGGCTTGGGCTTCAAGTGCATCTACACTTTGGCTTCATGCTAATATCTATATCTTCTAGTTCATTATTCCTTGGATTTTCAGTACTGATTTATCTTTTCATGGTTCACTTTGTTGGTTGTTGGTTTTATTATCAATTTTTTGGTCATTTTCAAATATTGGGGATTGTTCTAATATAACACTCTTACTCCTAACACTACTCTTGGTTTTCCCTATTACTACTTGTCCTCCGTGGTCTTTACATGAAAGTATCTCTAAGGGTTTGTGAACTCGTGGAACTATGTATCTCTCCTCTTCATTGTTCTAGGTCTTTCTTTTCCTTGCAACAACTCTTCCCCCAATATTGTTTTCTATTTACCTTTTCCTTCAAATTGACCCTAGCCCTCTAGATTTTGCAACTTCTAGTTTTCACATTCCCTTTCCTATGGCTTGACAGAAAACTTCCTCAAAGGTAGAAGAGGAAGAGGTGGTAGAGCTACTCCCTCTACAAGTATGAATGCTCCTCATTCTTCTTCCTCTTCTTTGCATTTAGAATGTTGGTCATCACTAAAGGGATCGTTATATGGATATAATTCCTAATATGGTTAGATTGACCATCTCTGAGGTGGAAGATGAAGCTCGATATAAACATAAGTTCATTCCTGGTTAGTAGGTTGTCAACGATACTAGGAGATTGATTCATGATATTAGCACTTATACTCAATATCGACAAGATACACACATGCAAGAAGTCAATATTTATTGGCATATAAAAATGATTATTTATCATTGAGAGATCTAATATTGAGAAAAAGACACGAGTATGCATTGTAAAGATTCTGGAAAAAAATGGACAAATTAGATAACAAAGTCTTTGTTTTGCCTAAGAAAATGGAAAGCATCACCTTTATCTCCATTTGATGAAGACAATGACTCACAACCACAAATCTAGGTGGACTCTCCCTCAAGATGATATGTTTAGGCAAGCTATCATTTTTGTTACAGTTTTATATAGTGCTTCAGTGAAATTTTGAATATTAATATTTGGAAATCTATTTTTTGTTAGTTATAATTTTAATTTAAATGATAGGCTCATAGCTTTGGCAATACGTAATGTAAAGAATTGAGACTTTGCTACTGGTCTTGTTTCCCATGTGGCATACCGGTAACTTTTGGGCATCAATTATATATCACTTTTTTGCAAGTTAATATAAAGTGGTTGCTTAACTTATATATATATATATATACTCTAAATCTTGTGATCATTAGATAATAAATGTGTCGAAATTATGGCCCTTTCTTAAAGAATTTATTTGCAAGGGTCACAAAATCAAAAGGGATGGAATATGGACTTTCTTTAAGTAATGATTCAATGTTATAATGTTTTATAATATTTACAATCAGTTTGTTAAATACGAAACATGTACTTGTACAAAGATACAATTCTACAAGTGAAGGACATCACAATAATAGTGGTCAACAAAAAAATATGGTTAAGAACATGTGTTTTCTCCTAACAGCTCATAGGTTCAAATATAGAAGGGGGTAGCGTATCTACACCTTTGTAGACTTGAGAAGTCAAAAAGTTGTGCAAAGTCAAGCCCCTTGTACCCACAAACAATGGGGTCTCATTCACCAATTTGGTGTCTCTCTTGGCCGTGAAATTAAAATGAGATCATTATTATTATTATTATTTAACAGTAATGAGTACATTCTACTAAGCACAATCGGTAACTTTGAATGTACTCATTACTGTTAAATAATAAATGTCCAATGTACATTTACTCTTACACAAGTCTCCAAAACATCCATCAAACTCTTGTAAATTTCCCCAAATGTGGGTGAACAAGCCCCAAGGGGAAGTACTTCATCTGCAAGGTGACTTCAAAACTATCCAAGTGAATTGCAAGAAAGTTTTTCAAAGGCACAACCATTCTTTAATGTCAACACGAGAGCCTGCCACATGACCTCCAAGGTGAGTGCAAAAATCTTTCACAATACATGATCAACCCCATAATATCATCCAAGAATGGGTTTTTCCAAGCTACATCTAAACCTTAATGGTTCCTCTAAGGGATTTCTTCATCACCAAGGGCGCAAGCCATACCCAAAATCCTCATGTGATGTTACTAAGTGAACAAATGCTCAAATTCAATCAATCCCAAATGGGTCCCCTTTAAGCAAGAAATTTAGTGTGTTTTATCAAACAAAGGTTGGCTTTATTCACATACAAGGTTTAATATTTTACATAGTTTGGGTTCAATCTTTCCTCATGTCAGTTCCACCTATATTCTAGCATCCAGGCTTATATATACACATTTGTCACACATGTTGACTTATTATATTTCAGTCCTCTAGTGATCAAGTCGCTCTGCAATCTTGGTCCTCTAAGCTTAATTTGTGTTCTTTACAATACAATTTACAAGAATGCAAGGGAAGCCAACAAGGATATTATTAACGTGTGTGTGTGTGTGTGTGTGTGTGTGGGTGGGTGTGTCGTATAATTATAATTTTTGGATAGCCACTTCCCCTACGATGGGTGCTCAAGCATGGGATTTGTGTCCCCACGTTAATATGAGCAAATAAATCTAATCGTAAGTTGTTGTACAGGTCCCCCAGTTGAAGACTAAAATGCAACACTAATTGAATGTGGAAGATGAAAACGAAGGTGAAGGTATGGGAGTTATGGTTCATCATGGAGATTAGTCGGTGATACTCCCTAGAAGGATTATCCAACCCACTAGTAGCCTGCAACTTAATTACCGATTCATTATGGAGAAGCTTAGAAATAATTTCCTAAAATGGAGGGGGAATGCAAGGTATTGGGTTCTTAAATTGGTTAGATGTCTGGTGGAAGTAGAAACTTAGCTATTTAGTAATGAGTTCATTAGTCTATTGCAACCCCTAAAAGCATTTCCTCACTTAGTTTTATGGAGCTTTTCTTGGAGTTTCCTTCCAATTAATCCTGTAAATCTCATGGATTAGATATGGCCAGCACAAAGTGTTTTTAAAAAAGGGCATGTCCTTACTTGTAGGATTCATTGTGACTTTTGATATAAAGGTGAAAATTTGTTGATGTGAGTTCATTGACTCCAGGCTTGGGCTTCATGTGCATCTATGCTTTGGATTCATGCTAATATTCGTATCTTTTAGTTCATTCTTCCCGAGTTTTCATGTATTGCATTCTCTATTCAAGATTTACTTCATTGGATGTTAGTTTTATTGTCAATTCTTTGGTCATCTTATAATATCACAGATTGTTCTACTCTAAAACTCTTAGTCGTCTCTCTTATCTTGGTTTTCCCTTGTACCCCCTGTCCTTCGTGGTCTTTAAATCAAAGTATCTTTAAAGGTCGCCGAGCTCCTGGAAGCCTGTCCTCGATCTCTCTTTTCCTTGCGATAACTCTTCCTCCAATATTGTTTTATGTTTACCCTTCCTTGAATTTGATGCCACCACCCTAGGTTTTGGAACTTTTAGTTTTCGCTCTCCCCCTCGTATGTATCAACCCATAATATCCTCCATAGTTTGAAGAGGGAGAGGGAGTAGAGCTACTCCCTTTGCAAATACTAATGCCCCTCATTCGTCTTCCTCCTATACTCACATATAGACTGAAGGTCATCACTCAAAGTATCGTTATATGGACATGATTCCTCAGATTTTTAGATGGACCATCTCTGAGGTGGAAGAGGAAGTTCAATATGAACACAGATTCACTCATGATCAATAGGTTGTCAAGGATATTAGGAGTTGGATCCCTAAGATTGGCACTTCTACTCGATCTTGATAGACTGCATATATGCATGCAATAAGTATCTACTGGCATATAAAAATGATCATGGGAAGAGTTCTCATCGAGAGATCTATTACTCAGAAAGAGAAATTGTTATGCATTGCAAAGATTCTAGATAAACCAGAGAAATTAGATAGCAAAGTATCTATTTTGGCTAAGTAAATGGCATGAATCACCTTTACCCCCATCGAATGAAAATAATGAGTCAAAACCTCCAATTCAGGTGGACTCTCCCTTAGTATGACATGATTAGGAAATATTGCATTTCTGTTACAATTTTCTATAGTAGCACTAGTGTAGTTTTGACTCTTAATATTTGGCAATCCATTTTTGTTATTTATACTTTTACTTTAAATGATAGGCTTATAGCTTTGGAAATATGTAATATAACTATTTTGAGACTCCTCTACTGGTGTTGTTTACCATGTGGCAGACCAATACCTATTTAACATCAGCTATGTATCCCTTTTTTTGCAAGTTAATATAAGGTGTCTGCCTAACGTTACCCAAAAAAAAATTTGTGGATAGTTGCTCAATTTAACCCTTGAATGACAATGGTGTTATGGATCAAATACTTATGATTATTAGATAATAAATTTTCGAAATGTTAGCCATTTCATAAATATTTTATTTGCAAGGGTCACAAAATAAAAAGGAATGGAATATTGACTTTCTTTAAGTATTCAATGTTATGATGTTTTATAATATTTACAATCACTTTGTTAAATACAACACCTGCCCTTGTACAAAGATATAATGTACCATTGAAGGATAACACAATAATAGTGTCTAACAATAAAATATGGTTAAGAACATGTGTTTTATCTTAAGAGGTCATAGGTTCAAATATAGAGGGGTTTGGAGAATGAGAGGGGTAGAGTATGTACACCTCTATAGATTTGAGTAGTCAAATCATTGCGCGAAGACAAGTCCCTTGTCCCCACAAACAAGGTTTTCTCATATACCAATTTGGTGTCTCGCTTGATCGTGAACTTAAAATGAGATTATTATTATTATTATTAATTTGCATATTATTAAAATTATTCAATATAAATGTATTATATATATATTCAAAAAATAATGTAACTAAATTATGTGAGATGCAATTTTTTTACATGTAATTTTTTAAATTTAAAATAACAAAATTATATAAATGATATATCATATAATAAATTGATAAATTTCTAAGTAAAAATACCCTAAATTGGACTAGAGAGGGACATAAGGCGCTCTCTACAAATTTATTTGTCTAAATTAATGTTAAATGGGGCTTCTAATGTCACATGTACAAAAACTAGGGGTTCAAGCCCTCCAAATATGATTCTTCTCCACAATAGAAGGGTTGTTAGTGAAGTGTCCAGCCTCCCAAGGCCCTTCAATGCACATGTACACTTCTACAAGTCTCCAAAACATCCATCAAACTCTTGTAAATTGCCCCAATTGTGAGTGCACAAGCCTTAAGGGGCAATACCTTATGTGCGATGTGACTTCAAAACTGCCCAATTGAATTGCAAATTTTATTTTTTTTAAAGGCACAACCATTCTCCAATGTCAACAGACAAGCCCACCACATGACCTTCAAGGTGAGTGAAAGAAGCTATCACAATACATGATCAAACCCATACTATCATCCAATAATGGAATTTTCCAAGCCACATCTAAATCCCACTAGTTCCTCTAAGGGCTTGCTTCATCACCAAGGGTGTAAGCCATACCCAAAATACTCATGTGGTGTTACTAAGTGGACAAATGCTTAACTTCAATCAATCCCAAATGGGTCCCTTTGAAGCGGGATATTTACTGCATTTTATCAAACAAATGTCAACTTGATTGACATCCAAATTATTCATATTCTACATCGGTCAACACCAATCTTTCCTCATGTTGGCTCCACCTATATTCTAGCATCCAAATTTATATATACACATTTGTCACAAATATATTGACTTATCATATTTTATTCCTTTAAGTGATCAAATAACTCTACAATACTAGTCCTCTTAGCTCAAAATATCTAGCTTTGCAAACATAATTTACAAGAATGCAAGGAAAGACAACAAAGGATCGTGTGGGTTGTTTGTTTAAATAGGTTAGATATATATTAGGACCATCAACATAACTAGTTAAGAGTGAGTTCATTAGTTTATTGCAAGCTCCTAAATGCATTTCCTCACCTGATTTTAGGGAGTTTTATTTGGATTTTCCTTCCAACTAAACTTGCAAAGCTCCTTGATTCTCAGTGTCCAAATCTATGTGTGTTCATAGAAAGACATGTCCTTACTTGTAGGCTTTATTGTGGCCTTCAATCTAAAGGTGAAAATTTGTGGATGTGAGCTCATTGACTCCTGGCTTGGCCTTTAGGTGCATTTGCGCTTTGGCTTGGTGCTAATCTTTATATCTTTTGATTCATTCTTCCTTGATTTTTCAGTACTACATTCTCTATTCAAGGTTTGCTTCGTTTGGGTGCTAGTTTTACTTTCAATTCTTTGGTCATTTTCTAATATTGGGGATTGTTCTACTATAAAATTCTTACTTATCACTCTACTCTCTTTTTCCCCTATTACTCCCTCTCCTTCATGGCCTTTAAATGAAAGTATCTATAAAGGCTTGTGAAATCCTCAAAGTTTGTATCTCTCATTTTTATTGTTTTGGGTCTTTCTCTTCCCTGCAATAATTCTTCCTCTATTGTTATTTTCTATTTACCCTTTCCTTGAATTTGACCCTTACCCCTAGATTTTGTAGCTTGTATTTTTTGCTCTTCCCTTCCCATGGCTCGACGCAAAATTTCCTCTAGAGGTAGAAGAGGGAGAGGGGGTAGAGTTACTCCCCATGCAATTATTAATTCCCCTCGTCCATATTCCTCCCCTCTATGTGCTTAGACTGCAGGTCATCACTCAAAGGAGTGTTATATGGATATGACTCTCAAGTTGGTAAGATGGACCATCTTTGAGGTGGAAGAGGAATTTTGATATTAACACATATTCATTGATGATCAATAGGTTATTAAAGATAGTAGGAGTTGGGTTCTTGAGATTGAAATTTCTATTCGATCTCGACAGACTTCATACATGTAAGCAATCAATATCTATTGGCATATAAAAAAATGATTATGGGAAGAGTTATCATTGAGAGATCTCATACTCAGAAAGAGACGTTGGTATGCATTGCAAATATTTTGGACAAATTGGAGAAAATATATAACAATGACTCAATCACCAAATGACGAATACAATGACTCATAACCACCAATCCAGGGGGACTCTTCCTCAAGATTGCATGATCAGGTAAGCTTACATTTCTATTACAATTTTCTAGGGTGCCACTGGAGTAGTTCCGATGATTAATATATGGGAATCCATTTTTGTTAATAATACTTTTACTTTAAATGGTAGGCTTATATATTTGGCAATATGTAATGTAAATATTTTGAGACATTGCTACCGGTCTTGTTTCCCATGTGGTAGACTAGTAACTTTTGGACATCAGTTATATATCTCCTTTTGCAAGTTAATAGAAAGTGCCTGACTAACTTTACAAAAAAAAAGAAAAATAAATTATGGATAGTCGCTCAATTCAACCTTTGAAATGAAAATGGTGATATGAATCAAATATGCTCTAACTATTGTGATCATTATATAATAAATGTGTTGAATTGCTGGCCCTTTCTTAAAGACTTTATTTGCAAATGTCACAAATTCAAAAGGGATGGAATATTTACTTTATTTAAGTAATGATTCAATCTTATGATGCTTTATAATATTTACAATCACTTTGTTAAATACGAGACATGTCCCTATATAAATATACAATTGTACCATTGAAGGGCATCAAAATAATAGTGATGAACAATCGAATATGGTTAAGAACATTTGTTTCCTCCTAAGAGGTCCTAGGTTGAAATCTAGAGGGGATGGAGTATGAGGGGAGTAGAGTATGTACACCTTTGTAGACTTAAGCAGTCAAATCATTGTGTGAAGGTGAGTCCCTTGTTGCCACAAACAAGGGGTTATAATACACTAATTTGGTGTCTCTCTTCGTCATGAACTTAAAATGAGATTATTATTATTTATTATAATTTACATATTATTAAAATTTTTAAATACAAATGTATTATATCTATATATATATATATATATATATATTCAAAAAATAATGGAATTAAATTATGTGAGATGCAATTTTTTTACATATAATTAAAAAAAAAAAAAAAAAAAAAAATGATTTATCATATTAATAAACTAATAATTTTCTAAGCTAAAATCTCCTAAATTAGCTCGAGGGACAAAACACCCTCTCTACGAATTTATTAGTCTAAATTAATGTTAAATGTGGCTTCTAATGTGACATGCACAAAAACTAGGGGTTGAAGCCGTCAAAATATGACCCTTGTCCACAAATGAAGGGTAGTTGGTGAAATGTCCAACCTCCAAGGCCCCTTCAATTTACATGTACACTTCTACAATTCTCTAAAACATCCATCAAACTCCTGTAAATTTCCCCAAATGTGGGTGCACGAGCCCTAACGGGCAATACTTCATCTGTAAGGTGACTTCAAAACTACCCAAGTGAATTGCAAGAAATCTTTTCAAAGACATAAATATTCTCCAATGTTAGAATATAAGCCCGCCACATGACCTCCAAGGTTAGTGCAAAAGGATTTCACAGTACATGATCAACCCCATACTATCATTCAAGAAGGGGCTTTTCCAAGTCGCATCCAAACCCAAAAGGTTTCTCTAACAAGGTTTCTCTAACCCAAATGGGCCCCTTTTATGAAAGATGTTTATTGCATTTTATTAAACAAAGGTTGCCTTGATTCACATCCAAATTATTAATATTTTGCACACATCAGCCCCAATATTGCTCATGCGGGCTCCACCTATTTTCCACCTATATTCTAGCATCCTAACTTATATATACACATTTGTCTCACATATCAGCTTATTATATTTTATTCCTTTGAGTGACCAGGTTGCTTTGCAATCTTGGTATGTTGTTAAGGCTGAATTTTTTAGGGAAAAAGGTCAACCTAGTATGTATTACTCCCATAGAGGGTGCAATTTGCGTATGAGTTCTCCTTTCTAATTTGAAACAAAGGTTGAGTAAAAAAGGGTTGCTTTAGATCTTAATTTACTTCAGTTGTTATGCAAAATGCATGTATCTTTTCAAGGCTACAAACGCAGAAGAATTTAGTTTTTTTGTGAGTGGTCTGATTGCATATACTCCAATAGACACATGAAATAGTTTTTCAACCATCAATGACATAGGAATTTGACACTTTCGAAGTCTAAGGTTAAAAAATTACCATCAAGAGTGCATGATGAATGCGAAGGTTTTCGGATAGGTTGTCCTTCCCATTCTTTGAGAGTAGCAATGACCTATTCAAGGTCTTACCCCAACCCTTACTTCAATCCCAACATATGTTGCTTGAACCCAAGTTCATTTTTCCTGGTACAATCCCAATGTTGGATGCTATAGGTCCAAGTAATATAGGTCATGTTTCCTATAAAAGGGTTTTGTTTCCCTCTAGCCAACTCCCCTAGAGGCACACTCAATTGGGTGTCATTAGTTATTGCCTAGACTTGTTTCTCCATCATATCAAGCATATTCCTATGGTTGTAAATCTTGATGGATTCAATGATATATCATTCCCAGTGCCCAATTATCTCCAGATTAGTCATGCTAGGTGAAGTAAGGGTTTGTGTCAACATTTCGTATGGTTTCAATGTATGGATTCCATTATTTAAAAGTGATGTTTGAGTTTTGACTTGTTTGTGAAGTGTAGTTGGCATTAGATGAATATTTTATTTCATATGATTAAGTAAAGATGTTACATTGTTAATATGTCAAACCAAGTTGAGACATAATTGCCTTTGGATAAGTGTGTCTTAACCTAGCATTTTATGTACGACTAAGGATTAAAGGTAGGTAGTGTAGTCACAATATTTTCATACTGAGCATTTTCCATTAATTTCCTTTCATTTATGTTAGTGTCAGTATTTGCAGCCTTCCTCCAGTGATTAAACATGCTCTTACAAGGTGATTTTAAGATGTCAAGGTCAATTTTTTTCATTTCAGAGAGTCTTCAAGCAAAATTTGGTCACTAGGTATTAGGTCTAGGGTTTGCTTTCACTCTTTTCAAAGTTGTCAAAATGTTGGTCCATTTCACCATTCAGATGAGTGTACCATCATTCAGAGGGTTTTCATCATCATGTCAAGTTCCAAAGGGTCATTTTACACCTTGTTCATGCTTCAGTTGTCCCTAGGTAAGGTTCATTTCCCTCTCCTAGGGTTTTGAAGGTAATTTCTCTTGGATGGTCAAATCATCAGCAAAACTTGTATCCTGATATTCATACACCTTCCTCTATCCTTAATTTACCTTATTAAACACTTCCCATCACTGAGATCCCCCAAATTCCTCAGTTTTGCACAAACCCTAGTTTCTTGCTACAACTTGGCAATTTTCTAGGCTAGGCCTGTGTTTTGCCCTTTTGGACCCCTTCCCCTCACTCAATTTCTAAGATTCCACTTTCCCCTACTTCCTAACATCCCTGCCTACTTCCTGAAATTTTCTCAAGAATTTAGAAGCCCCTTATCCCCTTCATTTCGCTTCATTTCGACAAATCCCTTGTTCCACACATTGGGATAGGTTTTACTCCAATGATGTTCCTGAGCAATAAAAGATGAATTTGGTAAAAATAAGAGAGGTTTTTGTCCATAACAGGCCAAGGAAGAAAAACCTCCTTCACTTTTTACACAGCTGTCATTTTTTTAGAGAAATGTCAAAAATACAGTTGCCTCAGGAGAATTGATGCACCTCTGAAGTGACCTTGGGAAAATCAAGATTTCTCCTAACTTGGTTGGCCAAATGACTTTCTTGATGAGTCAAATGATTACTAGACACAAATATATTTCCAATGAGATATCATGAGATGAATTTGGAGTTGAGGAAGACCTTCAAAAGTTGACTGCAACAGCACTCTTCCTTGAGGCAACCTCATTTTGCACATTTTGACTAGTCTTGGGAGATTTGATTTTTGACAAGGCAAATGAACTCAAAATTGAAAAATTCCAGTTGGGTTGGAAATTAGACTCAATAATATTTCCAACGAGATATCCCACACCCACTTTAGACACTAGGAAGGCCTCCAAAAGCCTCCTGCAAAAGGGCGCTACGCATTGGGTTTGTGGCGCGACGCATAGAGCTGCAAGCCCAATTTCACCATAAACTTCTCCAAATTTTCCAAATGTGCTCAAATATATGGTGTGCAAGTAAGTTAATATTTTTTTCCATTGCAAGTGAAGAGTTTTTCTCAGAATTTATGGTGGTTTAGTGTGCGAAAGCTCATCATTCAGTCAAAATCACAAAGGATACAAAACAGAGTTTGTAAAGTGAAATGTCAAAGTTTACAACATTATAAGGTGGATTTTTCAAATGAGAAATTTAAATCCTGGGAATATAAGATATTTTCAAATTTAAACTTCATTTGTGTGCCAAGAGACATCAATGAGCAAGATAAGAGGTGTGAGGAGTGAAGGAAGAAGCTTGGAGGTAGAATTGTGGCGAAGTTGCAGAGCGCGGCGCATTGGGCAGCCAGCGCGACGCACCGGAGGAGCACGGCGCATTGGGCCTGCCTCCCCAGTGTAAAAAATACACTGGCGCGGCGCATACAAGGTGCGCGGTGCACTGGGTTGTGCGCGCGGCGCATTGGCCCGAAACATAAAAATTTTGCCAGTTTTCTCCAAAATCAGATTTGCTTGGTTGTTCCATGCTCGAGTAAGTTAAAGCCATTCCCCTATTGTTCATAACTCATGTTTGGTATTGATTGAGATTGAAATATAAGAGTTTGAATCCCAAAACTTAAACCCTATCCTCTTGTTAAGAATTGTTCCCTTAGGGTTTTTAAGTTGGAGTTTAAAATTTGTTTTGGTGCCAAACTTTCATTCCTCACCTTGTTTATTCCTCCCTCTCACTACAGTCCATCCCCTATTCCCCCACATCCATAAAGCCATTCACATCATCTCATTCCCATTGTCCCTATCCCATTTGCAATTTTTCCCAAAATCCCAAAAGTTCAAGTGACTGTCCCTTGTCCTTAATTTTATCAAATCAGAAGTTTTTAAAAGATAAATCTCACTTGATTAAATCCCATTGTCCCCACTGCCCTATTTCCCCTACAGTCCCTCCCATACTACCATATTTGGCGATCCAATCAAAAACACCAAATTCTCATACAAGACAACACAGACCTTGGACATCATGTAGACGGATACTTCTTATGACCGAGACAATGACTCTACAACTGAATTGCACGCACCAAGAAGGCATTAAAGCATCGGAAAAGGCATGATAGACTCCAAAATTTGGCCGAAGCTTCTTTGGCTCAACATAGCGCTTGATGGTGGACATTCAGCCCAAATTTCAAGAAATTTGAGAAAAAATTTGTCCATTTTGATTTTTTTGGCCTAAACACAGATTTTTCCGCCCGATGCATAGCGCCACTTGGTGCGCGCTTATAATTGGCAGCTCTTCTGGAGGAAAAAATTTTATTTCTAGATTTTTCATGAAAATTTATGCATGCATGTGGATTACCTAAGGATTTCATCAAGTTTTGGGTTGCCTAAAGGGTCAAAAACACCCTAAAAATGACCTTTCTGCCACTTTTTGCACACACAGGAAGCAGTGTTGGGAGATTGGATTTTTGGAGGGGAAAATGGCAACCACATTCATAAATTCCACTTGGGTTGGAAAGTAGACAGGTAGGTCTTTCCAACGAGCTATCCTGCACCCAATTTGGACTTCGGGAAGGCCCTCAAAATCAGCCTCAAACTTGTGTTACGCATAGAGATTTCAGGCGCGGCGCATAGGGAAGTTTGGCCTATTTTTCACTCAGCAGCTCAGAATTTCGCCTAGTTTTGGCTAGTTTGACTTTTTCATGTAACTCTTGATGTACCTTGATATAATTTCATGACCATGATGTAATTTTGGCACATTTTTACTCATCTTAGTAGATTCATCCACCAAAAAGTGAAATGTAAGTGAATGAATCAGTTTCCTATCATATAGAGGCAAGTTGTTTCATTGCCTATTTTCCAGTTCCTAGTTTAGATATGGTTGAAACAACTCCTAGAATGATGAGCTCGACCCCTAGATGCATGGGAAGGAGTTAGGCTTGTCTATATATAGTATTTCCTCAGTCATTTTCAGGGGTTGGACACTTGAGATTGCTTGGCACTTCATTGTACATTTCATCTCTGCAATTTTGGCAAAGGAATAGACCAGGGTTTGCAGCACTCTTTGGGATCCATGTGGCTCTGTGTTTTGATGGTGTGTTTCTCTATGTGATTGTAAGTTCACTGATGTTTTAAGTGTATCATTTCCCTTCTCCTTTCTTCTTAAATTAAACAAACGAGTTATAAAGGTGGAATTCATTAGATTGCTTTGCTCTGCCTTGAGTTTTGTTTAATTTTCCATGTTTTCATATGTTTGAAGAGGATTCTTGAAAGCCTCTTTCCCTCTTCAGCTCCTCCCCGGTCTGAACTATCCATTCATTTAATCCAAGCATCAAAACAATTGCCTTCCTTGCCCCATTCAGAACTCTGCAAAAACTAGGCCTCATCCCCGGACCCAAAACCGCCTTTCCCTTTGATTCCAACAAAACCCCCAAAATCAAAATCAAACTCTTTTAATTATATACCTAGCCTAAAATTAGCCTTTATTTCAAGTCATCTCAAGCCTTATTGATTATCTTTGCTGAGATTGACCCGGAGAGAGCCCTCTCCTGATCTGGTAGGGCTAGCTACCAGACTGAGCGTGGTTTGATGTTACCCTGAACTCTGCCTTCCTTCAGCCTAAGGTAGATTTAGGAAATAACAATTTCATCCATAAAATCAACTCCCCTAACTTGTGGGAAACTCATCAAATGTTATCAAAAGGGTCAAAACTATGAATATGAAGAAAACAAGAAAGGCACAAAACTTAAATAAATAAAGTGAAAAAAGGGCTAAGGAGGTCATGAGAAAATCAAATAAAATTACTTCAATATGGTTGGCCGCCCCCCCTCCCAATCTCTTTCAAATTTGTAAGAGAAAAATGTATATTTAAAGAAAAAGGAACTAGAAAAAATATGCATAATAAAAAAAGAAAAGGAAGCGTGTGTAGACCAAAGTAGTGAAGACTCCCTCTAAAAAAAAAGGGTTTTGCCAAAAATGAAGACTCCTAGCCATATTTTAATTGGCTAGGCAGACCAAATAAAAGAAAAGAAAACTTCTAGCTACAATCTAATTGGTTAGTTAAGTAAGATATAGACTCACTTCATCATCCAATGTCTTTGAGAGTTTTCCCACATGTTTCTCTTTTATTCCCATTCCATAAATTTATATAATTTACCTACTTTAACCAAAATTACTTAGGAAATACATTTTTGTTCAAATCCATAGATGAATGTAAAAGAGTCAAGGTTGTCCCCCATGGTTTATTTTATGCAATTTGATAACATTGGCTTAATTTATTTGTGTTGAATTATTTTATATAAGCTGGTACCTAACAAATAGTCGAGGTTTGATCTGTCATTATACGTTTAGGGATAAGTGTTGGAAGTCATGTCAACTGACATGGACGATTACATGGTACTTCATTCATCTTCGAAGAATCGACATTAGCCTTCATTTTAATACAACATTATTTGGAGAATTATTTCTCAAAGTATAATGTTTTTACTAGAACATGTATAAGGGGTATCCACTTTTCCTTATATCCACATTCACATTAGAGAGAATATTTTATGTAAAATTGAACTAGCTGGTCATATGAACACAAGTAGACTCAATTATTGGGTTTCTAAAAGTTTTGAAAAGTGCTATGACCACTTTATTATTTTATTAGATCTTCTAGAAAAAAGACAGTACTTTCTTTGTTGATTTGGACTTATGCAGGGACGCAATAAAATATAGAGATATACATAAGCGTAGAGATGCAATAGAAATAAGACTTCAACTCATTAAAAACACATAACTGAAATATGCTTACAGACATAATGGAAATAAACTAGCTAGGGCGTTGGTAGCTTATCTCTGAGAAGAGATGTGGTGACTACAGGCCTTTGAATCGTGTTACAATGAGGCTCGAAGGCCTATTTATTATTGAGAAACAATGGAAAACCCTAAACATCCAAAAACCTAACCCTAAGAGATGAAACACCAAACTATGGGCTCTGTTGGGGTAAATTGGTACATCAATTTCCTGGGGTCGTAACTTTGGCATACGATCTCCGTTTGACACACATGATACCTCATTAGAAAGATATATCCGAGGACTACAACTAATAACAATGAATGTCGAGTCTTCATCTCACATTTTCCTAGAACAATAATTCCCAAAAAAACTTCGTTTAGGGCCTCAAAACGACTCCGAAAGTTTAGGACCTGAAAAACTGCTAAAAATAGTAAATTGTGCTACAATTAAGGAAACTAAAAAATTGAAAGAAACAATGATGGGGCCCCAAGTGGAATAGGCGAGTGACCACCAATTTCCACCTGGTTCATTTGTCCACTTTTTATTTATTTATTATTAATCTTATCTACTTCTCATATGTGGATAAATGTTGGTTAGAAAATAGTTGGAATACCACTTGTATGGAGCCTCATGTTTTCAATAGCCCGTGGAATTGTAATTGCTTGATGGCTTAGAGGCCTCTCTTTCCTATAAAATGAAGGAATAATAACTCATTTCACTAAGATTTGAGATAATAAAGAAACCATTTTTGCCAATTGCTTGTGTTCTCCTCTTCATTTCCTTGTTAATATTCCACTTTTTTAAGGAGAAACCAAAATAAGCTTATTTTCTCAAGTGATCAAGGTCAACATAAGGGTGTCGAGAAAGGATATTTTTACTACTTCTTCTTTTTTGTTTACATAAAAATTATTTGAAATACATAGGGAGAATGTCATGAGATTTTCTTTAATATTTCATGTTTTGTTCAAGGAAAACCCTTTATTTGAGGGACTACATTATAAATAAGGGAATTCCTTTCCTTGGGTTGTGTAGATTGAATATGAAATATAAATGGAAATTGAGATGGATATGTGACTATCTAAACTGTGACGACATGAGATTATTGATTTCTTGTCTGAAAGTAGAGTTAGCCTATGCACCCATCCTTATGGATTCATAGCCTTAGCTTGAGAGTGACCTACTATTGTCCATAGATTGCACACCCAAGATTGGTGGAAAAATTCCTCAACCCCATAAGGTGTGTTCTTTGTGGAAACACTCAGAGAAGGGGTTGCCATTTATTCCCAACTCTCTTCGTCTGGGCTCTATCCTAGATAAGCCAAGGGGGGTAGACCCTAAGGAAGATTCTAAAAAGAAATATTGCTAAAGATAACAAGTTTTAGGAGCTTATGATGTTAATTAAAACAATTAAGCGTTCACCATTTAAATAACTTGAAATATAATTTGAAAGAGCAATGATATTGATTCACAAGTACAAATGTCTATGAGAATATATGAATTAAAAAATGCAAATAGATTTGATATATTCAACAAGATATCCTATAAGGAAATTATATGTGAGTTGATGAAAGCCAATAATAATATACTTAGAAGAAATATATGCTCAAAATTGTAATGCCACCTCCCACATTTACCCATTTTTACAAGCCCTTTGGGTAAATGTGAAACAAAGTGCCACTATGACATGACCTGACCTCCTAACTCTAGTTAAGAAAGTGGGGCCTACAACTAAGACTTAATGACCACGACCAACATACTATAGGGACTACAGATCACCAAAGAGTTGATGAAACACCCTAGGTGGTCAATCCCTGAGCTGGAACTTTGTTTTAGTTACCTAGACTCCTAAACACATACTTGACACTGCCTTCATGCAATTGAAGGCCTCCAACGACACTAACAAGCCTTTATCCATGCGGTTGTGACAAAAATTGCTCAGTTCAATGCCTGCAATCCCGAGATCTGAGCCATAATTCCAGGCCAACCTCCAGACCCTTGCCCAAAACTGGTTGAGACTTCTCATAATGATAAATGACACAATGACAATGTTATTCATACAAAACTTGAACAAGAACTTGACCTAACCAGGCCTGACCATGACAGTCATTTCGTCAAACATATAGTGAACATGTGAGTTCAGGTCATGAATGCATATATGATGATAGGAGTCTGAAACTTATATATGAATCACCAATAAGGTTTAATGCCCTCTCATAATAGTTGCAATAACACTATTCATTAACCAACAAATACTTGTCAAATCCCGAACAAGTCACAGCTAGAACACATTACAAATCCATGCTTATAACCAACATATAACCAAATTATTAACCATGACAAAACAACCATCAAATCACCATAGTAACAAGTAGAAGTTATCATAGGAAAACAAATCTTATTAACTTATGGAAAATCCAACCAAAGCAGGGACTTCCATGTACACCCAACCATAGATTGGCTGAACCAAATCTTTATTTTAGCAATCACCCTCGTGCCATATTCCAAGCATGAATGTGGTATCTCAAGACATAAACAGCCAGGGCTTCCTAGATATTAAACCGCCCCCACCCTCAGGATATCGTGGTCTCACCAAAACCGATCAAGATATTACAAAGCCCAAAACAAGTTTGGATGCCTTAGAGTTTCTTAACTATTAATTTGAGGATTTTTTTTGTCTCTGCCCACTTGTCGAGGGCTTCCCCGAGATTAAACCACCTCCACCCCCAAACCTTGGGAATTTTCCTGAGACCGCCTCACCCAGTTCCAAAACCTTCCAGCAATCCAAATATCAACCAAATAAATGAATCCCATCCCACCATGGCTATCCAGGAAATGGAAAGGCAAGGATGAAACCATTGTCAAACTCGAAAAAACCCTTTCCAATGACAACAAATGAACCAAATGAAAAAATGCATGTACCATGCATTCACACCTTAGATAGGAAATCACACATGCAACCTGTCCCCTGCAAAATCTTCTTGTTGAAGCTATTGATCCAACCTTCTCCTTGCTTTCCTTACTTGTCCTTTTCCTTCGTTTGCTTTCATTGTCTTTCCTTTGCTTGCTTTCTCCTCTTGGTTCTCTTCTCTCTCTAAAACTAACTCCAAATCTAAACTTACAAAAAGCTGTGAAATGATCCTCATAAGCCTTTTTATTATTCATGAAGCCTCTATTTTCTTCATTTTCCTCTATTTTCCTTCAATTTCCTTCTCGTGCAAATTTGTAACCAAACATCTCACTTTTCTCCTATTTTCCTTTATTTTCATAAATACATGTCAATTAATGCCTCTTTGCATTTGCCAATTTCCTTAGCCATAAAGAAACCGAAAGTGACACCCACTAGGATGTTTTTCCCAACATTTAGGTTGGAATATGTATCCCATGACCTTGGCCTTATTCTTTTGTGTTTATTAACCTTTATTAAATGAATTTTTAACTTGGGGCTATTAACAAAACAAAATCACAATACTTGCAGTGAAATATAACTTTCAAATTACAAGAAATTGCAAGAATGAGAAGTTGCAAAAAAACAAGTGATAGTTAATCAAGACAAAACAACAATAGCTAAATATATACAACTTTGACACATGAGCAACTAAATGGATATAAATCTTACAATTGAATAAAGCTTATACTTGAAAATGAAATTGCTGAGATATAATGACAATAAAGGAAACTTAATATGAGCATGTAAATGCAATGGACAAGTACAAGACCATAAAATGAAATGCTTACAAGTAAATGAAGATGCTCACAATCCAACTTGTACGTATTTGAGAAAGAACAAATGCAAGATGAGCCAAAGTTGTAGGCGAGTGTGTGAAATAAAGTGTTCTTGGTTAATTTTATTAATGCCTATTCTAAGGCGTTACTTCCCCTCATTTCCTTTAACTTGGTAAAGACTCGAGGTAGTTGCAAGAAGGATAAGTGAGGAAGCTAGGGCTTCAATAACGATACCCACCTATTTCTTCAAGAAACCCACATGCCTTCATTCCTACAAGGGAATTTGCCACGCAAGAGAATTGTGAGGTCATGTGTTTTACCTTTCCTCCAGACTCAAATCTTGGGAAATTGAATGAAAATTGAGGAAGATCTCCTGAAACACTATTAACCAAGATTATGCTTGGAGGTAAAATTTAGAGAAAGCAAAATGAAAATGTAAGTTATATGTGAAGTTAAAACAATTGCTTAATGACAAGTTTCTTTATGAATTGATATTGTCAATCATAGCCCAATAAAATGTCACACATGCATAAAATTGTAAGATGTGAAATGAAAACAAGTTAGACTATGAAATGAAAAAAGTGATGTACTAGAAATAATATGATTTATATCAGTAGTGAATAAATCGGATCTAAGCCATTGAATCAACAGTGGAAATGAGTATCCTTCAATGTGCTAAATAACCCAAAATGAAAGATGCAATTTAGTGATGAGATGTAGCTTGTCAGCGATCAATTAGATGATGGAAATGAGCAAGTGAGCTAAACTAAACTACCAAAGCAAATAAAACAATTTAGTCACCAATCACCCAAATATCATCCTTCCAAGTGAGGAGATCAGGATGCCAAGGGGAATTCCCAAAGCTCCCTCAAAAGAAAAAATATTTTATTTTTATTAGAAATGCCCTCTTATAGAGAAGATGAGGGACTTAGATCTTTAAGAGATTTTTTAGAAAAGAGTTTAAGAAGAAAATACTTGTCAAAATACAAGATCGAAATTTACAATGCTTCAATGATACAATGAAAGGGTTCCTCAAGTGAGGTACTCGCTTTTCCTCCAAGAGATCTAACTTTAATGGTTCAAACTTCAATCTTCAAGAGGAAGATCTACGCAAGAGAGAGAAGGGTTTTTATCCATGAAAAATGGTAGGCAGAAATCTCAATCACTAAATATTTCTTGATCTCTCAAGCATCCACCTATAGATCCCTTCAAAATGGCTTAAAAACCTTGTTCATCAAGATTCCACAAGGAATTGCGTAAGCATAGAAGTAGATCAGATAGTATGCAATAGAAATAAATAAGAAAATAGTGAGAATATACACTTAAAAATACAAATGCGAACAACAAGAGTATGAGTAAACCTCCACCCTTGTGCAAGAAAGAAGGATTTAGGCCCTCGATTAAGCTTTATAAATGAAAGCACATAAAACAAGTAGATATTGATTTAAAAAATGAGATGTCTTAGAGATCTGGGGTAGAAAATCCCTTTTTAATCTTTAGATCAGACTTTGGGAGAAGAAAATCAATGTGTGTTTTTGCTTCTTTCGATTGAGGAGTGGGTTCGTTCAACCAAAAACTTACCCTATGCTCAAGATAAGCTTCATAAAACAAAGATATTCTACACACTTGAAAAAATATCATCAGGTCCACAAAAAAATAGACTACACAATGAAAAAGAAGGTTAGGGGTTCAGCCAAAAACCCTCTAGTGCTTCTCCCTCTAGAGTGGTCCTCAAGCTCAAAAATTAACACAATATAATTTACATCAATAGATCGAAAGCCTGACAAGTGGAACTAATAAATCGATTAGCACAAGTAGAGTATTAAGCACAAATTGAAAAAATTATACCTCAAAAGTAGAAGAATGACACCACGTGAATAAACCCCAATTTCTTTTGCTTTATTAGATCTGAAAAAAAAAATAGAGTGCAAAATTTCAAGAGCTGCTAGCCCAGTCTCCTCTAAGCGTTACATCAGAATTTTTACAAATGAGGAGATGAAGGCTCAAATTATAGAAAATAGGAGTATATCCCAATGATAAATCTCATCTCCAAGTAATAGGTGGTGATCCCAAGGAAAAACTTCTAGATCCCATCAAGAAAGTGAAAAGCCTTAGATGGCCTATGCAGATCCTCAAGGAAGTTAATCGTTTACACAAATGGAAAGGTTGGTGGATTGGAAATTAAATGCTGGAGTGGTGGGAGACCCATTTCAAATTCATACCAAGTCAAACTTAGCCCAAAACCCCATCAAATCTTGGAACTCAATTTGTCTTCCTTGAAAAGTGTGAATTTCTAGGAAATTTGTTGTGCTTGAGGACCATCACATTTTTTCTTGTCGTTATCTTCCTTGATGAAGTGAGTCCATCTCACCTTTTTTACTTGAA
The DNA here is from genome assembly GCA_034641835.2 of Pinus albicaulis. Lineage (NCBI taxonomy): Eukaryota > Viridiplantae > Streptophyta > Pinopsida > Pinales > Pinaceae > Pinus > Pinus albicaulis. Next base: position 701,495,926 of record CM076574.1, read on the forward strand.
TTTACCTAGTGAATTTCTACTTCATTTTTTTGCATCCTTGACTTAGAGAGAATTTTCATTTTCTCTCTCAATTATTAATTTCTTGCTAATTTATTTGCCAATTTTACATCAAAACTTAGGAAAAATGGGTTTTGAGGGCTAAATAATCATTGTTTGACTTTTAAAGTGTGTCTTTGTAGAAAGTTGAGGTGTATAGGTCTAATTTTGAGTACTCAACCCTGTACAACTTCTCTAGACAACACTTATTACAACTTGCATTATTATTATTATTTATTATTTATTATTATTTTTATTTATTTTTAAATCTATTTATGCTAGATTTTTTTTACAATTAAAAAATGACACCTACACTTAACCAAATTCCGCGAAACTTTAGAGATGATCTAGTATGGTAATATACATTGAATCACTACAGTAGGACTAACCGAAGACTCTACCATCAAGCCACACTCCATCTTTGGGGTATATCTGGGAGAAAAATTCAACTAATTATTCAATGTTAAGAAACACAAATAGTTAGCGAAGGAAAAAACTCCCTAGAGTGAACTCACTTTCTAGTAAATTCCAAAGATAATTAGGCATGTTAAATGGATTTATTTCATCATACTAGAATCATTTTTACAATTTCCCCACAGTGCTACAAAATTTGAACAACAAAATGATGAGAAGAAGAAGAAAGGGGCTTAAAAGCCCTGATGAATTTTGGAACTTTGACTGATGTGATCATGCTAGAATGCTCTAAGTGTAATTTGGGCATGGAGTCTTTGAAAAATATTTAAATGAAACTTTAGTGGTCAATATCTGTCTCCACATGGGGACGCATACTTTCATGAAAGTATGCAAGAACTTGGTATCTGCATCCAATTCAAACAAAGCACATTAGTAACATCCATTCACATATATCCAGAAATAATCATATAAATAAAATAATGAAATGGAAACACTAATAAAAACTCCTATAATAACATGAAATATAAATATAAAACAAGAGCATGAAATAGAAATGATGAAATGAAATCTAATCTAAGAACTGAAATGACAAAGAGTAAAGTTAGAGATACAATACATAGATGCCTCTTGGGCATTGGATGTTCTCGACGAAGTCCATCTTGAGAACCTGTCGACTCACATGCAGATCCATGGTTTCTTTCTCTTATGTGCCTTGTCCAATTATGATCATCTTGGGAAATTGACTCATCCTAATGCTATGTTGTATATGACCATCATAATTATTATGTTTTCTTCTTTTTATTTTCTCGTGAGTAACAACTTTATCCAAATTTGGTGGGTTATTGTTAACTTATTTTTTCTTTTTCTTCTTTTTAATTATTTCCCTAGTAGGTTGTGATGATGATGACAATGTGACAAATTTATACCCCTCAACCTTGTCTTCAAAAGGTGGCAATTCAAAATCTGAAGTGTCCAAGTATTTTACGAGATGCCCAACCTTTTCATTTTTAACTTCTTTTGTCATGGGTGCTAAAAAGTTTGTTAATAATGCATAATTCCATGACTTAGATGATCCACTTATAATTTCGTTGTTGGCCTTCCTTGGATTTTCCACATGATATATTTGTTCTAATTCTTGATCAAGTCGGACCAAGGTCTTATTTTTCATATGAATGGTAGCATAAGATAAGTCCATCTGAATACTCCCTCCAAGATCTTCTCCCCATTTCCGAGATAGGAGAATGCCCCATGCATCAAAAACATCTTTCACAACAATGTCCATAGTGATAATAATATGAGGATATGCTGCTAAATGTACTTTTAAATGTTTGATCAATCCATGGACCTTAATTTGTTGAGAAGTCACAACACAAATGTTGTGATAGGGTCTAGATGTCCTAAAATTAAGTTGTTCCATGAACTTCGTGGTCATGACATTAGCTAAAGCCTCCAAGTCAAGCATGCAATTGTGTATAAGGTGATTATTCTGTTTTACTGGTTTTGTGGCAATGGAGTACCAAATAACACCCTCTTAACAGTTAGTTGTTCCCTACAAAGGATCACAAAGATAGTTGGTGTTGTTAGTGGACAGACTTAAACAAAACAAAGCATTGCAGATAGTGAAAAAAATGCATCTACAAACATAAAATTAAACAAAAGAGACAAATACAAAACAATTCTCAATGGAGCAACAATTCAACACAATAATGGGAAAAACTCCCTTTATTGATTGTTGGCTGTATAAGAATACAATAGAAAACTAAAAACACTTGCAGAGAATTTTTTGAGGTATGGTGCTCAAACATCCTCAGCAAGGAGGTCCCGTTCCTCAATCTCATTGAAAGATTCTCCTCTCTCTCAAAATAAGTGTGAAGACCCTCCAATGGTGGAATCTTCTACTCTCACTAAGATGTTGGATTACTAAGAAGAAATATGGCCAACATGCTAGTGCTCTCACTTCCTTTAATTCAATAATGAAATGTGGTGTTTCTCTGATAGAAATTTGGTCAGCATAACAATATCTCACCTTTTTCTCTTCCCATGGCTTGTTTATACAGAAAATTTCGAACCCATCTTCCCACTCTTGGTTCAAGAGTGATAGTGAGTCAAGATTAGGACAAGATGATTCCATTGAGGGATATATATATATATATATATATATATATATATATATATATATATATAGGGCGAATCCAAGTCGGTTGTCCTTGACTGGACATGTTAGGGAATCCTCTACCGAAGTTTGGTAAGTGGTCCAGAACTGCTGGGTTCGCCTTTCCTTCGATCACACGAATTTTGAAGAAAAATCCGCGTGATCACACATTTATTCCTTTCTTCTGGTGCATGGTCCAAAATTTCCTTCCACGACCTTAGGAATAGTTTAATTTTTGTTATTTCCATGGTTTATTTGGCTGGAAAATATTGATCTGTACCTTTTGCTAGACAAACTTAAATGTATTTTTCCATGTACGATTTTTTGGTGTTAATACTTTCCCCCTGATGTAAGAGGTTAGGAGCAAGTGTATAGCCAAAATACATAAATTTTTTCTATTCCGGCTAAGAGTCTTCATAACATCTTTGAGAGAGAGAGAGGGTAACTTGTTGCAGAGATGAGTAGAGGGACCCCTTGACCAAGGAGAAAGGGTAACCATGCTCTGTAAGAAATCTGAGTGATAAAATAAAAAATAAAATGTTTATATGAGGCGGGCATATCCCATGCTCGTTATGATGACTGGTTAATACAATCTGACAAATATTGGTTCTGTAAAGTCACATTGTGGTAAGTGACATGTCGATGGCTGGTGATGGCTGGTGATGACAACTGTTGATGCCCTTAAGGGGGTTTTCTTTGTACAAATAGACTGAATCTGGTGCCCCCATGCATCGTCTAGGTGAAGCACTTTTTGAGTGAGGCGCTAATGTATGCATGGGTTTTCGAATTTGGGAACCCCCCTTACATTGTGGCTTAAGCATTGCTAAATGACATGATTAGTAATGCACGAGTCTTCGACTAAATGGCAGAGCTCCATCGGTTATGAAGTACGATATCACCTTGGCATGAAAAATGGTGTTGATGTCGAATTTTAGGGGGATCGATGACATCAATGGGAAATTTTGATTCCCATTGTGCCACCCGAGGATGTTCCTAAAAGGTGGAACCTATCCAATGCACTATCTCAATCCCAGAATATGATTGCTGATGTCGACTAGAAAGAAGCATCAACCATCCAAAAAAGTCTTAATATAGGGAATCAAGGTTTCTGATGAAGAAGATTGTAATATGGTGGGTTAACGAGGCATGATAACAAGAGTTGTCTATAATAATGGTTATGGAAAACTGGCCCGAGGTCAGAACTATAATGTAAGTGGCGACAGTTAAAAAAATTTATGATAAGGGTAGCCCTAGAGTCGGTAAGACATCCAGGGTGTGTGTAAGTATTCTATGACTGACGTGGTAGGGGTTAGTAAAGAAGTGAAATTCCCAACCAAGGGTGACTAGAAACTGTCGCCAGGTATGAAACATAAAAATATGGGCGAGAGTGCTTTTCCTAAAAAATATTTGTACACTTTCCAAAAGAATGTAAAGGTTGTTTAGATGTACAAACACAGATATGGGTGCCCCAAAAAACATGTGTTGGTCCTACATAATGATGCGAGGATGATATTTGTTTGTTGTGGGTGGGGGCCCCATTGGTTGGTCTCGGTGTGGGGGTGACGAGGCGAATGAAGTGACGCACATGGGCTATGTAAGTGGGGGTGTGATAGGCCAAATGTGGAACACGGTAAGGCGCCTTGCTTGGGTCGTCGTAAAATATTAGTGGTGGCCCGGGAGTGAGTTTCAATAAGTGATGAGTGAAGCAAAATGAGGAGGATCTAAAGGCATATAAGTGAGGTGGTTCTCGGGTCAGAGTGGGTGGTCATGGATATCAATAATGGATGGGGGTCTATGAATATGAATGGATTCATGAATGGGAAGGCTCTATTGACAGACGTGGGTGTTTATCATATGCAAGATGAGGTGGTGATAAAAATGGTCGAGATGATGGACCCTAGGGTGCACGTTGGGGAAATGATTTCAGGATATGAAAATATTAAAAGGAAGGCTAGCATGTTGAATGATGAATGATACCTTATCTTGTACTTATTTTTTAGGATATTAGTTGAAGCATGTTGTTTGTGGTGTACCTGCAATATCCACGACCAATACACCAAGTGAAAGAATCCTTTTAAAACATATGAATAATCTGTGATTGATTGAATGATATGAGTTAAAAAACAAGAGAAGACACACTTGAAACAACATTCGGGACGTGCGGTAGGTCCAAAAAAGAGTTTTGGTAATAACTATAATAGAGAGTTCCATGATGAATATGATGTGGTATTAATCCTTGTGTATCTTACAGTTTTCAGAATGGAGGTCCTGAGCTCCTGTTATGGGCTCCATAAAATGGAAAAAAGGGTGATATATAGGGACGAAGGGCCAAATTTCAATTCATTTGCACTACTGAGCTTGAGATATTAGAGGCTAATTCTAGAGCATTTCTTGTCATTGTGGTAAGCAAGAGTACCCGGGACATGTGCGGTGAGAGACAGGTAGGAGCTAGTGCCCTAATTTCTTTTTTTTTTTAGTTGTATGGTAGGTAGGTCATATAGGGGTCCCTTTTACAACCTTTTAAGGTTTACTTTGAGGGGCTGTGTGGGAGACTCATAATGAGTCGCGCGGTCGCCACGTGAAGCCATGAGGTTCACGTGGCGACACCGCCCATAATCTCCTCTCAATCGCGTCGTCCACATGTCTTCAATTGTATGGTGAGGTCGTCCAAATATGCAAGGATGAGATGAGCCAATTTGTGAAAGATGTAGTTCATTGCCCGTTGGAAGGTGGCGCCAAGATTTTTAAGGGCGAATGGCATAACCTGGTATGCGAAGGTACCCCAAGGGGGTGGTAAATGTGGTTTTGTATTGATCTATGTGGCGAATTTGGATTTGATTGTATCCAAAGAATCCATCCATAAAGGATAGGGCCTCATGATCTGTTATCACCCTAGTAATTCTTAGGTCGTGGGATTTTGGTTTATAGTTAAAGAAAACCAGGGGTAACCAAGAACCTCTTTTAGAATTCAGGATCTAGCCTTCCTGAGTTCCGGAGAGGGATCTCTCCTTAATATTTAGCTTTGTTTTGTAATGGATTTTAGGCTAGATATGAGTGGACAATTTGGTTTGATTTTTTGAATGTTGGTAGGAATAAAGGACTACAAGGGAAACCATTGAAAGATCTACCTAACCATTGGGCAATGGAGTCAAATTTATAGAAAACAAGAGTAGAAAACTAAGGTCAAAAGAACAAATATACTAAGGGCAAGATATATAATCTTCAGAGGGTTTAAAAAGGCTATTTTGATGAGGTGGTATGATCTGGACTAAGGGTAATTAAGAATCCTTAGATCGCAGAAAAGGAAGAGGGAAATTGAGGTCAAACGAGACTAAAGAGCATTAAGAATTCTAAAGTCTGAAAATCAGCAGAAAACATAAACAAGAAAACTAGTAAAAACAGAGAGTTTTTAACACTAATTCTGTAATACCTTTCCTAGTTATTATTTTAAGATGGAAAATAACACAAGATGTATGAATGAAACTTAAAGAAATAAACAATGAAAACTGGAAGATACAATACTCATCTGATCAGCACGAGGATCATTAGTTATGATGTCTATTTGCTTTAGTTTCCAGCCTGTTGCTTCAACTTAACTCACATGAAATCCCAATGTTTTCAACAAAAAAGTCTATAGTAGTCTTGATAATTTTATTCCACCCAAAATACTTCGAAATATGAAGTATTTATACAAGTAAATTGCTTACAAAATATCTCAAAAGTTTGAGAGAATATCTCAAGAAAAAATAGGAATTATTACATAAGAAGAGGGACAACTGCAAAATAGATAGGCAAGCTGTCCTCTTTTATAAGAAAAATAGAACAATTTATCTACTCAAACTGAATTTTTGTTTAGCTGGAAGTATTGTTGGCACTTGGGACATTATCTTGTGGAAGATGACTTGTAGTGCACTTTTCCTCTTTTACGTTCTGCTCTGATACTCTTTTACTCTACTTTCTTTCACTATTTACTGCTGTAAATTAAGAATAACCAGCAGTAACATCTTATTTTTACTGATACACTTTTACCACTGATACGCTTTGACCACTGATTTTTCATCTTGATATACTTTAACTGCAAATTTTCATAGTAAATCAGTGAATTCCTGCCATTTATCTGCATTGGGAATTTTCATGCTCTTTAGCTTCCTGTAACTTTCATATGCTTCTGTATACTTTGCAAAATTGGACTTAACCACAAAAATATGCTTGTTCTCATTTTTAAAAAAGAATAAGTTTTCAAAATATTCCAAAATGACTTTACGAGTAGGAGACCCTTGAGGTAAAGGTTTGTTGACATGCTCTTTGACATATGTCCTGATTTTGTTGTCATACTATTTTTGTGGCATTAACTTTTCATTCAATGCATGAATATCTGGTAAACCTTCTTGTGACAGTACTGTGTATTTGGCCTCAAATCTGGTGATAGCCAAGCTCATATCTTTGCACATGTCTTCCAAATTATTCATCATGTTCCTCTTATTTAGGACCTTTTTGATTTGTAATATACTTTCAGTTCTGTCCTAAATTTTTAGCTCCTCAATTTCTTCTCTATTTTTACTATTAAGAAATGTGATAAGTCTTAAGGCTTGAGCAGGCTTATCAACCAGTTCTTCTTTGGTCTTCTATTTTTCTATCTGTGCTGCTTTAGGTAACTCTTTTTGTTCATAAATTATCTAGATTGAGGGCCATTGAAAATGTATGCCCTGAATGCTGTTATTCCATAGATAATTCTTAATTTAGGATACCTGCTCAGTGAGATTTACCTGCTGTTGAAGAATTTTAACCTGTTCCTGTAATTTGCTGGCCCTCTGTTCATGTCCTTTGGAAGTGATTAAGGCATCTATGTTGGATGTTTCCAAATTTTTGATGGTGCCTTTTAAACTGATTATCTCTTTATCTTTTATGGACATATCTTCCATAACTTTGACTATGGCAGTTGTTTCCCCTGTTTGATGTACCTATGATGTTGATGAAGAAGTGGCAGAGAGGACTTTAGAAGTAATTGACACTGCAGTTGCCAATACTCCTTTCGGTGCCAAATGTTCTGCCAATGTTGAGGGAATAGCTGTACTTACAGTTGGAATAACTGTAGGAATGGAAACTTGCTGAGCTTTCTTCAAATTTTCATTTTCTTGCATTAGAGACTCTATTTGGTTTCCCGTCTCCTTTATTTGGGTTGTCATCTTTAGAACCAGCTGACTTAATTCATCATTCTTTGTCTTTCGCTGAAGGATCTCTTTTGTCTGGGGATGTTCACTCTGAGGTAATTTGAGTTGCCTTCTTACGTCATAAATATGTTCATTTTTCTGTTTTATCAAAGCCTTTGCAATCTCAATATTAGCCGGATCTGCTCCAGCTTCAATTACCAAATCCTCTAATGTTTTGATTCTCAATCCATTAGCATGCAAGGATGCTTTGTCCAATTTCATTTATGTCTGAAGATTTGACACAGTCTTCTAAAGCTTACAAGTACTCATTGTTTTATTGACCACTTTTGAATACAACATCTCTGTAGTGATTCTATGGTAGTCTATTTGGTCTAATTCATGAATAACATCTGCATCAACCTCCAAATCTGTCTTTGAATAATCTGCCACTGTCTTAGGATCAGCCACTGTAGGCTTTAAAAATGAAATTATCAGTTTATTGGATGAATAGTCAGAAGCAGTGAGAAGTCTATCTTTATTTCCTGGTTTCTCTTTGAGAAACTTGGAATAGACTTCATTTTTTATTTCTTCACTCTTCTCCCTAATTTTCCTAAACTTGATCTAAATGTCTGAATCTCTGTTATCAGTTGCCTTTGAGGAAGAAGGAATTTATACATTAGTTTGTTTCTCAACCATCACTGTATCTTTATCCTGTGTTTCAAGTTGGCTCTTTTGAATTACTCTGAGTGTTTCAATTACTATCATTGTTTCCTCATCATCAGTTTCATGACCATTATTATCATTAATTTCCATTGCTTTATCCTTATATTCAATAGTTAATTTGGTTCTCTTGCTATAGGAGGCTTTAAATTTCTTGCCTATGATGGTTTCTGCAATATAATTGACCTCTTCTCTGCTTCTTTTGTGAGATACCTTTGCTTCTTTATCAATTGTAGTCACCTGTGCATTATTCACCTGTGTCCCCTGTGTATTAAAATTCTGCATTACCTGTGCATCATCATCAATCAAAGTATTTGCCTCCCATTCATTTTGATTGGAAAATTTCTCTATTTGTGGCTTTGACTTATGTAGGAAAGGAGTCAACTTGCAATTTCCCTGATAGTGCTCAAAATACCCTGAGGGTCATAATTCCACATGAAGCTTTCTTGGAACTTGTACTCTTTTAATTTGATATTTATCTCTTTCATACCTTCCTTGTTGTTAACTATAAATGGTCTAATCTAATTCTTGAGTTTGAATTGGGTCTTCTTCCTGGAGGCCATGAAATTTACTGCATTAGCATTTAAGATTTGCCTTAAATATTCTAAGGCAAAGATTCTTGTAGTTACAAACCTTGGTAGTTTGTATGGAGCCAAGAGTGCACCATACACTCTAAACTCTGTGTGATTCTTGTATAAATACCAATCCCCTGTTTTACAGTTCTCAGACAACTGTAAAATCCTCTTTGTCTCTTCATTTATTCTTGGAGTTTCAGCTTTATTCAACAAGTTCATAGCTGGTATTATGAACAAGTCATTGAAATCTGTGTAGTTATACTAACTGCTATATTTTCTTAAAGGAGATGTCCAGAATATTACTGAAAGTAATTTCCGTTCTACATCCATTTTCTGAAATTCAATAGGGAATTTTTTTGCTTGATAATACAAGAAAAGATGTAGTAGATATGATGTATATCTAAATACCCCCTCCTTTGGTAATTTTGTCAATTGGTAGTGCATGTTCTCAGCAATAAGCTTAGAAAAATTGAAGACTATTGATGGAGGCTGGCCAGGAGTCAATGTGGATAGAAAACCCAAGATAGAAGCATCAGTAAACTCATCATTGTCATATCCCAGTATGAATGACAACATGGAGACAAATTTTCTTGTATTTTCAGGGAAATCAAATGTATCATAGGGTGGATTTAATTTAGGGACATCAACATGATTTGGCCAAAAGGTCTGAAAGATATTGAACCTGGTAGGAAAATCTAAATCCAAGTAAAGCTGGGTCAAATCCTCTATTGAAAGTGAAACTGAATTAGGGTCATGGTTCATTTGCAGCATGGAATTAATGGACTCAGCATTTATATAGAACATGACTTCCCTATCTTTATTAATAATACAACTCTGATCTGGGAGGTAATATGATGGACATAGTCTGACAAAATCAGGGGCCTGATGAGTAAGAGGAACAATATATTTTGGAAAATTGGAATCCCGAATGGGTACATCATCTTTGACCTTTTTTACAGACTTTCCAAAACACCAATTGTGGACTTCTAGCAGGTTGAATTCAACAGAAGGATCAAAGATTCTATAATCAAGATCAAATAATGAGCTACTTTCTTGAGAAGTTATGGGAGGTTGTACAGGTCTAACTACTTAAGTTGTTTCAGCTGTAAGTGCAGGAGTAGGCTTATTGATTTTAGAAGGTTCAGCCTGTGGTAACTTGCTTGAGACATTTTTCTGGGATTTTGGACCTCCAGACTTGGGAGTGACTTGTTTTTGAGTCATTTTGGATGAACAGAGCAAGATTAAACAATTTACTAAGTTCTTTTTGGGAAACAAGGGACAATTGAAGATTTTTTCTGGCAAATTGAGACTTTGGGTAGGGTTTTAAGGTGACAGAATAGGTTTACTGTATGCAGAAGGTATTTTAGATCAAATTCAACAGTGAAAATGATCTTGGAATAGATTAAAACCTTAAAAATGGAAACAGTGGATTTTGGAGAAATTTGACAGGGTTTCCCCTATATTTTGAAGGGTTTTAGACTTCCCAGATGGATAATTTAGCTATATTTTAGGAAATGGTAGTGTAATTGGGGTAATTTTCCTTTGAAATTGAAGATTTTATGGATCAGTTTGACGGAAAAATACCTGTAAAAGGTATAATTGCAGTCGATGAAGGTTGCAGTCTCGTCACAGTCTTCAGTTTAATTGTAATTCAGTTGATAGAATGCAAGAACAGTCTATTTGGGAATGAATTTAAGAGAAAATGGCTCTCAGAAGTAAACTGGTTCACAAATGGCTCAAAAATGGTGTAAAGAGGCTCTGCAAAGGGTTATCAGTGGTTTCAAAGGTTAATGTGCGAAATGTTATGAAAATAGTGAAAAAACTAAGGCCAAGCCTTAAGTCAAATCACGATAAATCACATTAATTACAAGATTAATGGCGGGAGTGGTTTTGATTTGGGATCGGGTGGTTTTCGCGTAGCTTTGAGGTGGTAAGTTGTTTTCACCTTTTGGCATGCGATCGAATAAAAAGAAGACACGTAGGCAGTGGGTGGTATCGAGAAAAAAATTTTATCGCGTAATTTTTTCAGAACTTGGGTTGATCAGTTTAGTCGCACGATATTTGATATTCATCATTAGATAGCGATGGAGGAAGCAAAGGGTCAGGATCTTTCGGAATGTTGCAGGGTAAATGCAGTGGGGCCGGGGCTTTGAATACTGACCGTAGATTTGGCAAATATTAGATCTACGGTGAACGTTTAGTGTGATAGGGATGGTGGGGACGGGGGCAATGAATTGTCGGGTTGCATATGGGCCGTCAGATTAAAACGTTATTTGGAGATCTAATGGCTGTTATTTAACGCGATGGAGGTAAGGTGGGATGATCACGTTAAATATGGATCGTGGATTGCAAAGGATGATCGAACGGTTCTAGTGTAACGCGATTGGGAAGGATGGGGCCCAAGGATTGATTTATGACGTTCGATGAGAACTGTTGATTCAATGGGATGTTGGAGATCAGATGGTCAGGATTGAATCTGATGGTGCTGAGGGATTTGTTAAGATTAATGTATAACATATTTTATACATGGATTAAAGTGGTCGGGAGGGGTGAAAAAAGGGGCTTTACCCAAGGTTAAATATTGCGGTAATGGGATATATATCAGGGAAAATGGATAAGGTTATAATTTTATCCTTGTGTTAGATAATCGGGGAAGGGAATATAAATAGGGAATGGGTTTCTTTAAAGTTTAGTTTAAATTAAACTTCGGGTATTATATTTTTTTTGTTTTAAACACATATGAAGCATGTTTAATGACTTTATTTATATTTTTATTATATAGTTTTAGATTTATCAAAGGTCTAAAACTATAGGGGAGAGGGGAAATATTTTTATGGGTAGTTTTGTGTCAAAGGGGTAACTTTGGGATGTTTTTCAACATGTGCTTAATATCTTTGACACAAAAACATATATTAAATGGGTTTTGGGGATATTAAATAAAAGGGAATTATATTAATAGGACTAGGATAATTAATAAGGAGTTAATACAATATGTTAGGTGTTAATATGACAAGGGGAAAAGTGAATACTCAAAACATACCATTATAACCAATAAAAGTGAAGATCAAAGCAAAACTTGCATTTATGATAATTTCATCACTTCAACTTAGGATAAAATGTCATTTTGAGGGTTTTATGCTTTCATGAAATGTGGGAAGTTAATCAAATGGGGATTTAAAGTATCATTAAGTAAAATGAGGTTTTTTACTTATGATTTTTCATGGAAATGAATGTATGAATGGAAAATGATGTGATTTTTGGGATTAATATAACAACTTAACATTTTCAACTAGTCAGCCATAGAGCCTTGGGTCCGGTCCCAACAGAAGTCAAGGAAATGCCTTGAGCCTTTCTGACTGATAGTTTAGAATGATAAATGGCTATGGGGAAGGGAAGTTAGTTATTTGCAGCCTTGGTGAATAATATTTACAATGATATTTTCCACCTTCTTCCACCTACCCAATTTTAACTGCTAACATTTTTTCTTCCATTTTGATTAGGCGCATTTGTGCTATCAACCTTTACAACATTTATTTTCTTTGAAAGCAATAAAACTATCTAATTCTACACTTATTTCATCCATGAATCCAGATTAAACTGTTGGATTCACTTATTCTCTGCCTAACTACTGAATTGTCATGATTAAATTGTATGACAATTCTTTATTCTCTATCTAAAACAATTAAATTGAAACATGACAAGTCAAGATTAAACTGTTTAACTCATCATGGATTATGGCATTTATTGACACTCTGCCATAATCAACTGCAAAAGGTAAAAGTAGTGGCATTTAGACTTGCACACTTTCATGTTTTATTCATATTTTTGTTTTGGGGTATATTATTTTTTCTAAGTCCTTTGATCTTTCTTTTAGGACTTTTTACCCTGTTTTTGATTTTTTGATTTTTTTTTTACAAAATATGGGAATACAACTTGCAGAAGGCAAAGTATGTACATATTTACAAGATTATCATCTGTCAAGTCAAAATTATGAATCCTATATTTATAGGTCACTAACATCGGCTTCACTTGGGGATGTCATTTCCTAGTGGAATGTCAAGAACTCTGAGATCAGTAGCCTTCATCTTTAACTTTGGTAATCCTGTAATTGTCTTCTGTCTTCTGCAAAAAATCATATTTATGACATCTTATACTACAAAGCTTAGGGCCTTCTCTTCGGGCTTCAACTTTGTAGATAAAATCTCCAATCCAATCTACACACTTGCAATGAATATTTACAATGATAAAGTAGATCAATCTAATTTTTGAGTGACTCATGAAGAATAGTAGTGTTTCAGCATCCTACCATTCACTGGTCCTTCTTGAAGTTCAATTCCATCCAAATTCCCGATGAAAAAGGAATTATTACCTCTGTAACCATATATCACATAGGGTCCTTGCCATAGAAAGTCAAACTTTCTATGTTTTCCTTTATCCTCTCTTCGTGAATCCCATCTCAAAACTTGATCTCCTATGAAAAAATCATCTTATTTAACCCTTTTATCAAAAATATTTTTGATTTTATCATGTAGAACTTGTGATTTTTCATAAACTTCTTCCCTAGTTTGTTGGAGATGTATGGTTTCATTGATTCTTCGTTGAATATCATTTGTTTCCACCTGTGATTCCTGGATAATCTTCATGACTGGGACACCCAAGGAAGAGGGGAAAACTGCATCTGTTCCATAAAAAATCTGATAAGGTGAAGTTCCAATAGACTTTTTTGTGGTAAGCCTATCAGCCCATAGGGCATAAATCAGCTTTTTGTTCCAGGTCTTTTTGTTTTCTTGGAGTAATTTTTTGATGATATTGATTAGGCTTTTGTTTGATGATTCGGCTAAACCATTACCTTGGGGATAATATGCTGTGGAATGACCTAAGGTAATATGGTATTTATGACAGAAAGAAATCATTTTCTTGGATTTGAATGCTGTTGCATTGTCAGTGATAATCTTATGTGGGTATCCAAATCTTGATAAAATATTACTTTTTTATAAATGAGATTATAACTGAATCAGTAGCTTGCTTAGTAGGAATGGCTTCTATCCACTTGGTAAAGTAATCTATAGCAGTTAAAATCCATTTATGTTGGCCTGAAGAGGGAGGATGGATTTCACCAATAAAATCTAACCCCCATAGTTGAAATGGTTTTTCAGTTGATATAGGCTTAAGAGGTAAAGGAAATAGTTTCTTTTTCCCTTCAAAAATTTGGCATTTATGGCAAGAGGTAACAAATTTTTTGACATCAGAAAATAAAGTTGGCCAGTAAAAACTAGCTCTAAGTATTTTATCTGATGTACTCTTCCAATATAGGTGGCCTCCACAGTCACCTGCACGAAATTCCTCAAGAATTTTGTCAGCCTCAGATTTTAATAAACAATTTAGTAAAATCCTAGTATTTTCTTTCCAGTAAAGTGCATTGTTTAAGATACAAAACCTCATTGCTTTCTGTTTGATGAATCTTGCCTTGGTTTTAGTTAGCCCAGGAGGAGCTTGTAAATGTGTTAGTACAAAGATAATATCAGAGTACCATGGTGAGTCTAGATAGGCCTCACTGATCAATGGAGTCAACATCTCCTCCTGGTAATCTATTTGTGCAATGAAATTAATATCTAAAGCATGGCAATTTGATTCAGCCATCAATATGGCTAAACCCTGTCCTTTAATGAGCTTTGTTGGTTTGATTTCTAGATCGTACTCAAGAGTAGTGGCTATCCACTTTCCTTTCCTACTATCAGGTCCATCTTGTGTCAGAATATCTTTAATTACTGCATTAGGGACATATGCAATGATGTGTGAATGAAGAATGTAAACTCTGAAATCCTTGATGGCTTTAACCAGGGCCAATGCCTGTTTTTCCATTATATTGTATTTCATAGGTGCATCTCTGAGGGCTTTACTAAAGAATGAAATTGGCCATTCAAAACCTTGACTGTTTTTCTGCAGAAGAACTGTAGCTATGGTGTGTTCAGATGCAAAGGAAAAGATTATGAAATCTTTTGTATAATCTGGGCTGATGAGGACTGGTGCTTTTGTCAAGGCCTGTTTTATGGATTCGAAAGATTGTTTGGCCTTTATTGTCCATTTTATTGCAGAGTCCTTTTTAAGCATATTATTGAGATCTTTTATGATTTCGGCCAGATTAGAGATAAATCTTCTTAGAAAATTGATTTTACCCAAGAATGCTTGAAGTTATTTTATGTTCCTTGGTGGTTGAATGTTTAAAATGGCTTCAATTCTTGCAGGGTCTATTCTAATGCATTCTTTGGAGATTATGTGACCTAACAATTTTCCTTCTTCTAGTCTGAAAAGAGTCTTTTTAGGATTAAGGGATATACCATATTTTCTACATTTGATAAAGACTTGTCTCAGGTGATCTAAGTGTTCATCATTTGTTTTTGAAAAGACAGTAATATCATCAATATAAATAACTAAAAATTCATGGATCTCTTTAGAAAAGGCAATATCCATTGCCCTCTGATAAGTAGCTCCTGCATTTTTCAATCCAAAAGGCATTTTCACGTACATGAAAGTGCCCCAAGGAGTAGTAAATGAAGTTTTAGTTTGATCATCTTTATGAACTATAATTTGATTGTAACCAGAGAAACCATCTAATAAAGAAATTCTTGAAGTACCTGCCACCCTCTGCAAAATATGATCCATTTTAGGCAAGGGGTAATTGTCTTTCAAGGAAGCTTTATTGAGATTTCTAAAGTCTATGCATAATCGAATTTCTTCTGTTTTCTTTCTAGTGGGCACTAAATTAGATACCCAGTCAGAATATCTGACTGGTGCAATTATTTGTGCATCAAACATTCTGTTAACTTCTTTTTCGATTAAAGGTAACAAGATTGGATTAATCCTTGTTATTTTTTATTGAAAAGGTTTTTGATTTTCTTTCAAAGCAATCTTATGTTGAATTATGTCTTTGTTGTAAGTTTTCAGATCTTCATAACTCCATGCAAAGACATCCTGAAATTCTTTCAAAAGTTTTATGTATTTAACCTTTTCTTCTGATGACAAGGATTTTGATAGTTTGATCATTTTTGGTTTTTCATTTGTCCCTAAGTTATACTCTTCTATATCAGACCTGATTGGTCCCATTTTTGGCCTTTTGGGCACATCATTGGAATCAAACAAGTCTTCTAAGGGAGTTAAACCTCTGGGTAAAATGTTATGTTTTAAATCAATCAAATCTGGTTCATCTTCCATAATTTCCTCTATATCTACTTTTTCCAATTCATCTATGTCATTCTAAGTAAATATAGTAGGTCTATCAAAATTATGTACATCTAAATTATCTAAATCATCTATTTGTCAGGAATTTGAATCTATGTTACAATATGAATCTATATTACAATCATTATCAACTTGGCAATTTTGAAACTCTCGCTCATTGTTCAAAAAGTGATAGATTTGTTCATTCTCTAAGAAAATTTGCCAGTATTTTACATTATCTAGGACAATAGGTCCGTGTTTGATTTCGACAGTGTATTTTTGTAATGGTGAAAATGGGAATTTTCAAGTGCTAGCAAAGGTTGCTAAACAATGGGCTTGTATGTTATATTTTATAGGGATGATAGCAAACTTGCTTTCTAACAAATCTTCAACCAAATCATGTGTTGTGTCCTTGTACTTGGCTAGTCTGGGATTGTGAACAGAGTATTCTGCGTTTATTTGCTTCATAACTAATTCAGAATCTCCCATGACCATTATTCTTTGCCCTCCCAATTTTCTAATAATTTGCAGACCTAAGATTAAAGCCTCACATTCAACCATGTTATTGGTGCATTTGAAATTCAATCTAAAGGCATGTCCTTCAGAATGGCTTGTTTTAATATTGGTAATCCATACACCAGCTCCAACTCCTTATTTATTTACAGATCCATCAAAATCTAAATGCCATTAAGCCTCATGACCAATGTAATCATCCATTATTTTAAGCTTCTTATCAGTGAGTTCATTTTGATTGTCATTATGATCAGAGTTACTAAGAACAAAGGAATCAAGATCAGTAGGAGTTGAATAGATTGGATAATTGGTAGGTCTGTAAGCAGTACTGATCATGAACTTCATTAAGGTTTCTCTGTAAAGCTTTTTGGGCTGTCCAAATACCGAGATAGTGGCATAACTCATGTCAAGTTGTAGAGATCCCTGCAACTTTTCTCCCCATGAGCGAGAAAGAAGCATGCCATACTTTGGCGGGATATCAGCTACCACAACATCCATGATCATGCTTTTAGCAGGATATTGGACTAGGTTTACACACAGATCTTTAATCAACCCTATGCATTGGACTTTGGATGAATCAAATGAAAACAGGTCTTTATATGGTCGGGTTATATCTAGATTCAGGGTTTCCATTATTGCTCTGGGCATTAGGTTATGGGAAGCTCCAGTATCTAGCATAGCATTGTGTAATATCTGATCATGTACCATAAGACTTAAATAAAATGGAGGTGTTGACCCATCTGAATGCTTACCATCTACGTTGGGACCAAAGATTAATTCAAGCCTATCCTCACTCATATTAATTGTATCCTCATTTTCATTTACATTCAATGCTTCAGAAATAATAGATCTATACAAGTCATTTTTAGCCAATTCAACTAAGGGAACAACTATCTTTAACTTGGATATTTCAGATTGCATGTTAAATGTTGACTGAGATTTGATGCTTGAATTATTTCATCTTTTGGAACTGTGGTTTGTGATGATTTTTCTTGTGTTTCAACAGTTTTACCTTTGGTTTGAGCTTTTCTTTTGTCTTCTGTTTGAGATTCTTTGTTTCTGATATCTTTAATTGCTTTTTCAGGAACAGTTTGAGGGTTAGCAGATGCTTTATCAGATTTGGGATTCTCAGCAGAAGATTTAGGATTTGATGATTTTGAGTCAGCTGGATTCTTTTTTGGCTCATTGACTGTTACTGAATTGGTGGTCTTTGTAGTATTAGCATTTTGGGCATTTTTGGATGATTGAGCCACCTCATCAGTAATATCTACAATCTTTAGACTTTGTTGTTTTTTAGGACTGGGTGGGTTCGAATTTTGTTTATTTTCTCTGGGAGGAATCTGCAAATTTTTTGTTTTGGGAGCCTCAATCTTCCTTTTGCTTTGGATTTTTGGGTTGGAGCATTGTTCTTTTTAGTAGGCTCATTGGTTTTCTTGCTCCTAAGGTTATATTGGCTGCGAATTTCATTGATTGCAAAGTCATAACCTTGCTTATAATCGAAGGATTCACCAGATTCCACTTTGAACTGTTGTAGCTCAAAGAGTTCCTGGTCCTCCTGAGTGAGGAAAATTGTATTGTTTTCATCTATCTCCATAACTATGTTGATGTCTTCCTCCTCCTCAACATTGTTTTGTGAACTCTCTGCAAAGTTTTCTTGGAATGGGGGTCTTATGTTCTGATTTGGGGAGGGTTCTTTACCTTTCCCAGGATTGTTGTTTTTCCTGTAGTTGGGATTCCTGATTTGGGATTGATTCTCCCATTGTGGTTTTCTTTAAATGTGGTCTAGTCTCTCAATTAATTTTTCTAATGTTTTGTTGATAAAATCAAATTTTCCATCTAAGTTTGAAGCCTCTTCTTTGATAGTAACCCTTCTTTCGTTTCTCATTCTAGCTTTTCTGGCAAGGATATTGATTTCTACTCCAACAGCATTTAGTTGCATTTGTTCTAGGGTGTCTGCATCCCTTTCTCTAAGTTCATAGGCCATGTCTACATCAAAACAGTCAGGGAATTTGAGCAGCACAGAATATGGAGTGGGTTTAAGGTCTGCAGGAATAGAATTGTAAACACTGTTGTATCTGGTGCAAAAATCTTGGACAAATTCATTGGGGGCTCTCTTAACAGCATCAAACTTGGACAATATTTGCATGGGATTATTCTTCTTTTCCCATTTATTTAGGAAAACTCTATGGAATGCAGCTAAATCTGCTATAGTACCAGCACCTAAACTTCTAAACCATGTTTTTACTTCTCCAGTTAAGCTTTGTGCAAATAACCTCATTATGACATCAGACTCATCTATCTCATAAATTTCCAAAAAATCATTCATTCTAGTGATATGTTACTGTGCAGTGATTTGTGAAAAATTATCAAACAATGGGATGTCCTTTTGGTAATTTTGGGGCATGTCATGGAGATTTTGAGGTAAGACCAAGGGAGCATATCTAGCTTCCATGGCTTCGATTCTTGATAAACTGGGAGGTACAGTAGTAGTTGCAGGGATAGTGTTGATTATAACAGTTGATGTACTTGAAGAGCTTGGTAAAGGGGATGAAAAATAAGTAGTATGGCTAGTGCTTATGGTGGTGGTAGTTGTAGTGGATTTAGTGTATGATGGAAATCCTACTTTAGGCTGCAAGGGCAGCTCAGGGATGAATGGATATGTGGATGAGCTAGCGGTGGATTGAGGATATGATGAATATATGATCCTAGGCTGCAAAGGCAACTCAGGACTAACTGGCTCTGGGGGTGAACTGATAGTGGAATCTGTAAATGAGGTGGCATCATACAGAGTAGAATCTGATGCTGGAAAGATGGCGGTGTATAATTGAGAAACTGGAGGTTTGAATTGAGACAAAAAATTGGCTAACTTTATAGCTTCATCAATGTATTTAACTTTTGTGACACTTACCCTTTTTACTGGACTTTGACTTTCAGTTTTGTCTGATTTAATAGGTGTTGAAATAACTTTCTGCTTTTCATTCACAAAGGAAGTAAAAACAGGATCTAAAACAATTTCCTTTAAATTAGTTTCAGACTTGGTTCTAAATAAAGATTTTTCAAACTTAAATCAAATTCAATGTCTGATAAGCTTACTAATTCTTTGGGTAAAGAATCAACTCTTTTCAGAGGTACTTCAGTTTCTGAACTATCAATTTGTTTTTTCTTTTTTCCTATCTAGTCCGTATTGTCTACTATATCTGGAGGGTTGGGATCAGGGTTGGATCTAGTGTAATAGACTTTCTTGGGAGCCAGAATGTTTATTGTGTAAATACCCACAACCTTTAAACTTAATCTTAAAGTAGAAAAGATATGGTTAAAAATATTCCTTCAAGATTAAACTTAAAACGGGAGAGTGGTTAGTTCCCCAGTGGAGTCGCCAGTATGTTATCGCCCTAGTAATTCTTAGGTCGTGGGATTTTGGTTTATAGTTAAAGAAAACCAGGGGTAACCAAGAACCTCTTTTAGAATTCAGGATCTAGCCTTCTTGAGTTCCGGAGAGGGATCTCTCCTTAAGATTTAGCCTTGTTTTGTAATGGATTTTAGGCTAGCTATGGGTGGACAATTTGGTTTGATTTTTTGAATGTTGGTAGGAATAAAGGACTACAAGGGAAACCATATAAATATCTACCTAACCATTGGGCAATGGAGTCAAATTTATAGCAAACAAGACTAGAAAACTAAGGTCAAAAGAACAAATATACTAAGGGCAAGATAAATGACCTTCATAGGTTTTAAAAAGGCTATTTTGATGAAGTGGTATGATCTGGACTAAGGGCACTTAAGAATCCTTATATCACAGAAAATGGAGAGGGAAATTGAGGTCAAATGAGACTAAAGAGGAATTAAGAATTCTAAAGTCTGGAAATCAGTAGAAAACATAAACATGAAAACTAGTAAAAACAAAGAGCTTTTCACACTGATTCTGTAATACCTTTCCTAGTTATTCATTTAAGATGGAAAATAACACAAGATGTATGAATGAAAATTAAAGAAATAAACAATGAAAATTGGAAGATACAATACTCATCTGATCAGCACGAGGATCATTAGTTATGATTTCTATTTGCTTCAGTTTCCAGCCTGCTGCTTCAACTTAACTCACATAAAATCCCAATGTTTTCAACAAAAAAGTCTGTAGTAGTCTTGATAATTTTATTCCACCCAAAATACTTCGAAAAATGAAGTATTTATACAAGTAAATTTCTTACAAAATATCTCAAAAGTTTGAGAGAATATCTCAAGAAAAAATAGGAATTATTACATAAGAAGAGGGACAACTGCAAAATAGATGTGCAAGCTGTCCTCTTTTACAAGAAAAATAGAACAGTTTATCTACTCAAACTGATTTTTTGTTTAGCTGGAATTATTGCTGGCACTTGGGACATTATCTTGTGGAAGATGACTTGTAGTGCACTTTTCCTCTTTTACGTTCTACTCTGATACTCTTTTACTCTGCTTTCTTTCACTGTTTACTACTGTAAATTAAGAATAACCAGCAGTAACACCTTATTTTTACTGATACACTTTTACCACTGATACACTTTGACCATTGATTTTTCATCTTGATATACTTTAACTGAAAATTTTCATAGTAAATCAGTGAATTCCTGCCATTGCTCTACATTGGGAATTTTCATGCTCTTTAGCTTCCTGTAACTTTCATCTGCTTCTGTATACTTTGCAAAATTGGGCTTAACCACAAAAATATGTTTGATCTCATTTTGCAAAAAGAATAAGTTTTCAAAATATTCCAAAATGACTTTACCAGTAGGAGACCCTTGAGGTAAAGGTTTGTTGACCTGCTCTTTGGCATATGCCCTGATTTTGTTGTCATAATCTTTTTTGTGGCATTAACTTTTCATTCAATGCATGAATATCTGGTAAACCTGCTTCTGATAATACTGTGTATTTAGCCCAAAATCTTGTGATTGCTAAGTTCATATCTTTGCACCTGTCCTCCAAATTATTCATCATGTTTCTCTTATTCAGGACCTTTTTTATTTGGAGTATACTTTCAGTTCTATTCTGAATTTTTAACTCTTCAAGTTCTTCTCTGTGTTTGCTGTTCAGGAATGTGATAAGTCTTAAGGCTTGAGCAGGCTTATCAGCTAGTTCTTCTTTTGTCTTCTGTATTTCTATCTGTGCTGCTTTAAGTAACTCTTTTTGCTCATAAATTATTTGGATTGAGGGCCATTGCAAATGTATGCCCTGAATGATGTTATTCCAAAGATAATTTTTGATATAAGATACCTGCTCAGTAAGATTTACCTGTTGTTGAAGAATCTTAAGCTGTTCCTGCAATCGGTTGGCCCTTTTTTCATGTCCTTTGGAAGTGATTAATGCATCTCTGTTAGATGTTTCCAAGTTTCTGATGGTGCCTTTTAAATAGATTATCTCTTTATCTTTTATGGGCATGTCTTCCATAGCCTTGACTATGACAGCTGTTTCCCCTGTTTTATTTACCTGTGATGTTGATGAAGAAGTGGCAGAGATGTCTTTAGAAGTAATTGACACTGCAGTTTCCAATACTCCTTTTGGTGCCAAATGTTCCTCCAATGTTGAGGGAATAGCTGTACTTACAGTTGGAATAACTGTAGGAATGGAAACTTGCTGAGCTTTCTTCAAATTTTCATTTTCTTGCATTAGAGATTTTATTTGGTTTTCCATCTCCTTTATTTGGGTTGTCATCTTTAGAACCAGCTGAATTAATTCATCATTCTCTGTCTTTTGCTGAAGGATCTCTTTTGCCTGGGGATGTTCACTCTGAGGTAATTTGAGTTGCCTTCTTAGGGTAGCAATATCTTCATTTTTCTGTTTTATCAAAGCCTTTGCAATTTCAATATTAGCTGGATCTGCTCCAGCTTCAATTACCAAATCCTCTAATGCTTTGATTCTCAATCCATTAGCATGAAAGGATGCTTTGTCCAATTTCATTTGTGTCTGTAGATTTGACACAGCTTTCTGAAGCTTACCAGCACTCATTGTTTTATTGACCAATTTTGAATACAACATCTTTGTAGTGCTTCTATGGAAGTCTATTTGGTCTAATTCATGAATAGAATCTGCATCTACCTCCAAATCTGTCTTTGAATAATCTGCCACTGTCTTAGGATCAACCACTATAGGCTTTAAAAATGACATTATCAGTTTATTGGATGAATAGTCAAAAGCAGTGAGAAGTCTATATTTATTTCCTGGTTTCTCTTTGAGAAACTTGGAATAGACTTCATTTTTTATTTCTTCATTCTTCTCCCTAATTTGCCTGAACTTGATCTGAATGTCTGAATCTCTGTTATCAGTTGCCTTTGAGGAAGAAGGAATTTCTACATCAGTTTGTTTCTCAACCATCACTGTATCTTTATCCTGTGTTTCGAATTGGCTCTTTTGAAGTTCTCTGAGTGTTTCAGTTGCTATCACTGTTGCCTCATCATCAGTTTCATGACCATTATTATCATCAATTTCCATTTCTTTATCCTTATCTTCAGTAGTTAATTTGGTTCTCTTGCTATAGGAGGTTTTAAATTTCTTGCCTGTGATGGTTTCTGCAATATAATTGACCTCTTCTCTGCTTATTTTGTGAGATACCTCTGCTTCTTTATCAATTGTAGTCACCTGTGCATTAGTCACCTGTGTTCCCTGTGTATTAACATTCTGCACTACCTGTGCATCATCATCAATCAAAGTATTTGGTTCCCATTCATTCTGATTGGCAATTTCTTAATTTGTGGCTTTGACTCATGTAGGAAAGGAGTCAACTTGCACTTTACCCTGATAGTGCTAAAAATACCCCGAGGGTCATAATTCCACATGAAGCTTTCTTGGAACTTGTACTATTTTAATTTGATAGTTATCTCTTTCATAGCTTCCCTGTTGTTAACTACAAATGGTCCAATCTGATTCTTGAGTTTGAATTGGGTCTTCTTCCTGGAGGCCATGAAATTTACTGCATCAACATTTAAGATTTGCCTTAAATATTCTAAGGCAAAGATTCTTGTAGTTACAAACCTTGGTAGTTTGTATGGAGCCAAGAGTGCACCATACACTCTAAACTCTGTCTGATTCCTGTATAAATACCAATCCCCTGTTTTATAGTTCTCAGACAACTGTAAAATCCTCTGTCTCTTCACTTATTCTTGGAGTTTTAGCTTTATTCAACAAGTTCATAGCTGGTATTATGAACAAGTCATTGAATCTGTGTAGTTATACTGACTGCTGTATTTTGTTAAAAGAGATGTCCAGAATATTACTGAAAGTAATTTCCCTTCTACATCCATTTTCTGAAATTCAATAGGGAATTTTTCTGCTTGATAATACAAGAAAAAATCTAGTAGATATGATGTATATCTAAATACCCCCTCCTCTGGTAAATTTTTCAATTGGTAGTGCATGTTCTCAGCAATAAGCTTAGAAAATTTGAAAATTATGGATGGAGGCTGGCCAGGAGTCAATGTGAATAGAAAACCCAAGATAGAAGCATCAGTAAATTCATCATCGTCATATCCCAGTATGAATGACAGCATGGAGACAATTTTTCTTGTATTTTCAGGGAAATCAAATGTATCATAGGGTGGATTTACTTTAGGTACATTAACATGATTTGGCCAAAAGGTCTGAAAGATATTGAACCTGGTAGGAAAATATAAATCCAAGTAAAGCTGGGTCAAATCCTCTATTGACAGTGAAACTGAATTAGGGTCATGGTTCATTTGCAGCATGGAATTAATGGACTCAACATTGATATAGAACATGACTTCCCTATATTTATTAACAATACACCTCTGATCTGGGAGGTAATACAACTGAAATAGTCTGATAAAATCAGGGGCCTGATGAGTAAGAGGAACAACATATTTTGGAAAATTGGAATCCCAAATGGGTACATCATCTTTGACCTTTTCTACAGACTTTCCAAAACACCAATTGTGGACTTCTAGCAGGTTGAATTCAACTGAAGGATCAAATATTCTATAATCAAGATCAAGTAATGAGCTACTTTCTTGAGAAGTTATGGGAGGTTGTATAGGTCTAACTACTTCATTTGTTTCAGCTGTAAGTGCAGGAGTAGGCTTATTGATTTTAGAAGGTTCAGCCTGTGGTAACTTGCTTGAGACATTTTTCTGGGATTTTGGACCTCCAGACTTGGGAGTGACTTGTTTTTTAGTCATTTTGGATGAACAGAGCAAGATTAAACAGTTTGCTAAGTTATTTTTGGGAAATAAGGGACAATTGAAGAATTTTTGTGGCAAATTGAGACTCTGGGTAGGGTTTTAAGGTGACAAAATAGGTTTACTGTATGCAGAAGGTCTTCTAGATCAAATTCTGCAGTGAAAATGATCTTGGAATAGATTAAAGCCTTAAAAATGGAAACATTGGAATCTGGAGAAATTTTGACAGGGTTTCCCCTGTATTTTGAAGGTTTTTAGACTTCCTAGATGGATAATTTAGCTATATTCTAGGAAATGGCAGTGTAATTGGGGTAATTTTACTTCGAAATTAAAGATTTTATGGATCGGTTTTACGGAAAAATACCTGTAGAAGGTATAATTGCAGTCGATGAAGGTTGCAGTCTCATCACAGTCTTCAATTTAATTGTAATTCAGCTGATAGAATGCAAGAATAGTCTATTTGGGGATAAATTTCAGAGAAAATGGCTCTGAGAAGTAAACTGGTTCACAAATGGCGTAAAGAGGCTCTGCAAAGGGTCTTAGTGGTTTCAAAGGTTAATTCGGGAAATGTTATGAAAATAGTGAAAAAACTAAGGCCAAGGCTTAAGTCAAATCACGATAAATCACATTAATTGTAGGCTTAATGGTGGGAATGGTTTTGATTTGGGATCAGGTGGTTTTTGCGTAGCTTTGAGGTGGTAAGTTGTTTTCACCTTTTGGCATGTGATCGAATAAAAAGAAGACACATAGGCAGTGGGTGGTATCGGGAAACAACTTTTATCGCGTAATTTTTTCAGAACTTGGGTCGATTAGTTTAGTCGCGCGATATTTGATATGCATCGTTGGATCGCGATGGAGGAAGCGAAGGGTCAGGATCTTTCGGAAAGTTGCGGGGTAAATGCAGTGGGGCCAGGGCTTTGAATACTGACCATAGATCTGGCGAATAGTAGATCTACGGTGAACGTTTAGCACGATAGGGATGGTGGGGACGGGAGTAATGAATTGTCGGGTTGCATATGGGCCGTCATATTAAAATGTTATTTGGATATGTAATGGCTATTATTTAACGCGATGGAGGTAAGGTGGGATGATCGCGTTAAATATGGATCGTTGGATTGCAAAGGATGATCGGACGATTGCATTGTAATGCGATCGGGAAGGATGGGGCTTGGGGATTGATTTATAGCGTTCGATGAGAACCATTGATTCAATGGGATGTTGGAGATCAGATGGTCAGGATTGAATCTGATGGTGCTGAGGGATTTGTTAAGATTAATGTATAAACAGATTTTATACATGGATTAAAGTGGTCGGGAGGGGTGAAAAAAGGGGCTTTACCCAAGGTTAAAGATTGCGGTAATGGGATATATATCGGGGAAAATGGATAAGGTTATAATTTTAACCTTGGGTTAGATAATCGGGGAAGGGAATATAAACAAGGGATGGGTTTCTTTGAAGTTTAGTTTAAATTAAACTTCGGGTATTATATTTTTTTGTTTTAAACACATATGAAACATGTTTAATGCCTTTCTTGATATTTTTATTATATAGTTTCAGATTTATCAAAGGTCTAAAACTATAGGGGAGAGGGGAAATATTTTTATGGGTAGTTTTGTGTCAAAGGGGTAACTTTGGGATGTTTTTCAACATGTGCTTAATATCTTTGACACAAAATCATATATTAAATGGGTTTTTGGGATATTAAATAAAAGGTAATTATATTAATAAGACTAGGATAATTAATAAGGAGTTAATAAAATACGTTAGGTGTTAATATGAAAAGGGGAGAAGTGAATACTCAAAACATACCATTATAACCAATAAAAGTGAGTATCAAAGCAAAACTTGCATTTATGATAATTCCATCACTTCAACTTAGGATAAAATGTCATTTTGAGGGTTTTATGCTTTCATGAAATGTGGGAAGTTAATCAAATGGGGATTTAAAGTATCATTAAGTAAAATGAGGTTTTTTACTTATGATTTTTCATGGAAATGAATGTATGAATGGAAAATGATGTGATTTTTGGGATTAATATAACAACTTAACATTTTCAACTAGTCAGCCATAGAGCCTTGGGTCCGGTCCCAACAGAAGTCAAGGAAATGCCTTGAGCCTTTCTAACTGATAGTTTAGAATGATAAATGGCTATGGGGAAGGGAATTTAGTTATTTGCAGCCCTGGTGAATAATATTTACAATGATATTTTCCACCTTCTTCTACCTACATTTTTTCTTCCATTTTGATTAGGTGCATTTGTGCTAGCAACCTTTACAACATTTATTTTTTCTGAAAGCAATAAAACTATCTAATTATACACTTATTTCATCCATGAATCCAGATTAAACTGTTGGATTCACTTATTCTCTGCCTAACTACTGAATTGTCATGATGAAACTGTATGAAAATTCTTTATTCTCTATCTAAAACAATTAAATTGAAACATGTCAAGTCAAGATTAAACTATTTAACTCATCATGGATTATGGCATTTATTGACACTCTGCCATAATCAACTGCAAAAGGTAAAAGTAGTGACATTTAGACTTGCACACTTTCATGTTTTATTCATATTTTTATTTTGGGGTATATTATTTTTTCTAAGTCCTTTGATCTTTCTTTTAGGACTTTTTACCCTCTTTTTGATTTTTTTTTTTTTTTTACAAAATATGGGAATACAACTTGCAAAAGGAAAAGTATGTACATATTTACAAGATTATCATCAGTCAAGTCAGAATTATGAATCCTATATTTATAGGTCACTAACATGACCGACACACACATCTATGCATTGGTCAATCAATGGTGTGGGATAATTGCATTTGGGACATGATTTTTTCAGATCCCAGAAATTGGTACAAACTCTGATAGTGCGCTGTTTTTTCTTGACGAGTACAGGGTTAGAAACTAAATATGTTTAAGCGACCAGATAGATAAATTTTTCTTCGTGGAGTTTATCTATTTCTTGTTTAAGTACTTCTACCTTAGAGGGGCGTAATTGACGTTGTTTCTATTGGACGAGATGGGCATCGGTCCATGTGTCAATATGGTGTTCCACAATGGTGGGACAGATGCCAGGCATCTCCGAGTAATCCCATCCAAAAATATCCCTATATTCTTGCAATAGGGAGGTATATGAGGCTACTTCTTCTGGAGAGCATGTTGCCCCGAGGGAGATTTCTTCAACCTTGCTAATTTTTCGAACCAATCTACATGAAATATTTGACATGTTTCCTTCCTCAAACACATCGGGCGTTGGGATAGGATTTTTGAACCAATCTACTTTCCATGATGGTAGGAAATATTTAGATTCTATGGCGTAAATATCATGGTTTGGTGTGATGTTAAGCACAAATGCTTTTTCAGGTAGAAAAAATGAACGATGGTGCATGACACCCCATGGAAATTCATTTCAGGTCATGGCCTCCAAAGTATCTTCATATGAGTGAAAAATATTATCTAAAGTTTAATTGGTTTGCACGAGGCTGTGAGGAGGGATTTTGGTCCTAACAGTGTTGGTTGACAAGAGAGAATATGATTTGGTGGTTGATTCCATTGAACCAAGCGAAGTTGACAAAGCACAGATAGGATTGGTCTGCACCGTTGGTGGTATAACTAAAGGTAAAGTAGTTTTAGCGGACTTGACACCAAAAAATGATGAGAATACAACTCGAATCATGGTTCCCATGGATGATGAGATGAATCATATGTGATGTTGCGTGTCATAAACATTCGGTGGTGGAAGAATTTCCGAAATGGTTGGTTTATACTAAGTGAGGGGCAACCTTGTTGGTGTACAAGGGGAAAATGTATCCTCTCTAATAGGAAATTGGTGCTGAATCTTAATTAAATGCCGAAATGTTTGTAACATAGGGCATGCTTTTGTACTATGAGAGCTACTGGTGCAAATGTCGCACATAGGGCAGGTACTAACTGAGTAAATGGTACGCAAGCCAGTGCTACTCATAGCGTAAAATGACGATGCTTGGTTAAGGTCACGAGATGAGGTATTTATGTGTGCTTGCCATTTTCAGGTCTTAATTTTAGCGTGATGTGGATTCCTAGCGTGGTTTTGGTTTAATGATACTCTCGCTGCTCTCAATCGTGGAAGATATTGACAGTTCTTCGTGTGATGAAATTGAGAGCATATGCAACAATAAAAACAAGTAATTTTCTCTTGGTTAGAGAGTTGAATTTGGGGGATAAGGGTTACTATGCGAATAATATCAGCAAACTTGACCAACTCCCAGCATTGGTTAACTAGGTGGTTGGGTTTATCGCATAGGGTACATGGTAAATTTGGTTTAGACCATGTTGTTTTGGCGTGTTTGGTCTTCTTCCCATATGTAAGTTGGTGATGGTGAAAGGAAGCCAACAGAGTTTTTTCTGGTTTTTTATCTTCAAACACACATAATATGGACCTAGATGCTTCATCCCATTGAGTTGTGGTACTGTCTAAAGGTTCCGAGTCCAAAATGACTATGTCAGAGTTTTTGGCGATGAACTGACACATGAAGTCTACATAGAGCAAAATAAGGAAAGGTGGGGACAATGTCGCACATGATGGTTACTTTCACAAATATGATAAGTATGACGTCTGTGCCTAGATAATTTTCTTTGGGAAACATGGTTGACTGGGTATCAACAACTAAATTCCCTTAATTATGGGTATTGGGTGATCAAATGATCAAGTTCATCGCACAAGTCGTAGACTGGGGCATGAGGTCTAGTATTTATTTTCCTTCTGGTCGTCTGTTGGGTTCAGCTTGGTGGGTACGATCGTGATGTTGGTTCCTCTCGTATGTATAAGATTTTCCTGGATCCATTCTCCGTTATCTGCATGGGCATTGCAGATGGATCCTGGGAATTAGACTGCATGAGTGTATGTAACGTATCTCTATATCGATGGATTTCGGGGCAATGTTGTGTATAATTCCAGTATTCCGCGCATATGATGCATGCATTGTTGGTACGTAATGCCTTACTTTGTACATTTGTTACGTTTTCTCTGGTAGATGGACTTGGGGTTATGGTGGTACTTTCAACATGTAGGAGAGATTTTAACTCCTCTAACTCTAGGCAAGTGTTGGTAGGATGACCAACTATATTGCATCAATCACAAGGTGGAGGTGTTCGAGGAATTTTAGGGGTGTCCACCTTCCCTTTTTTCTTCTCCTTTTTAGTAGTACACACTAGTGTCAATACAGGTGCTTCCTGAGTTATGATGGCCTCCTGGGAGGTAATAGGATTGACACCTGTAGAGGTGATACCTAAGTTTCTTGACATGGCCGGAGGGGCCAAATACCAGACTGGTATCGTGAGAGCCATATTTGGTAATGTAAGTGCTGCCATGGCTTGGTGTGAGACAAAACCAGGTGGGGGATATAAAAAGGAGGTTTGGGTGATGACATATGGGAGGAATGTTGAGTCGGTAGCGATGACACTCATGGTATGGAGCATTGGTTCCTAACTAGTTTGGGTGTTTGATGAAATCATCATGCACATCGTTGCTCCTGAAATTGTTGAAGCTTCCCCTGGTAACACAAGGGGTTCTCTAGGGTATGTTCCGAGGAGGGTGGATGGTTTGAATTGATTGGGAGAAAACTCCGTGTATGTTGTAATCAACTTGGTAGAAGAATATACACATGGTAGAACGTTGTCAAGGGTTGCTACTGGCTTATTCTCGTAATATGTGAGTTGGTTGATAGTAATGACTTTCCCTTCACAGGGAAACATCATTACTTTGAATACGAAGGATGCTATCATAATCATTGCATATATATAACTTCATCCAAGAAGGATGTTATAATCCAACTATACATCTAAGACTTCAATTTCAATGAGCATAGTCTTGTCGGTGAGATGTACTAGTATGTCTTGAAATGGACCTACATGAGTGGAAGGGCACCCATCATATGCTCTAAGCATGATGTCTAATGGTTTGAGTTCTTGAGATCCTAAATTTATTCCAAACTGTTTTTGACATGATACATATGGACGCTCCTTCGTCCATGATGCAACGATGAATGGTGATGTTCTGGATTGAAACCAATATTTGAAAGGCAACTAGAGAAAGGAGTCATGAGCTCACTTTATCTAGGTAAAAAACCATTAATAAAGAATCAAAAGGTTTAATTTCACCTAATGGGGAAAGCAAGGTTTTCCATTAGGCTGGGTAAGATTGTAGGACTTCTAATGCTCACATAGCTGAAGGAGATTGAGCCAAGTTGTCGATTATGTTGTAGCTATGAGAAACCTTTGAATTATGTTATATGTGCCCCAGGGGACCTTTTACCATTTTTGGCATAGGTTCTATAGGTATTCAAGGAATGGTCAATGGTGCTATAGGCATGGTTGTGCTTAAGGCAGATGGGTTGGTCTTTGGGGGAGGTTCATAATTTCTATTTCGCGTTTGCAGGAGAATGTCTTATCCTGCCATGAGAATGTCACGATTAGAGTTGTTATGGTTGTTTTCTCTAGGGTTGATTTACTGGGGTGGTTGATGTTGCTGAGTATGAACCACTCCCTGATGGGGGAAAGGTTCTTGCATTACTGTAGTTTGTTGGTTTTCCCCTCCTTCTCCCCTATTATCCTGAATCCTTTTCAAATCAGGGAGTTGAGGACAATGGTGGGTATAATTACCGTATTACCCACATATTTCACAAGAATTATTCATCCTCAAACTAGTGGTATTGTTTTCCCTTTGTGATTTTTTGTTGGTTTGTTCCTGGTTTTGATTTTGGTTGGTGTTTCCCCCAACCTGTATTCGTGGGGGCATTGATGATTGTTTCCCCCTGTCCAGGGTCTCCCTTTAGTTTTCTCTTTGGTTTTTTCTTAGAAACATTATGGGGATTATTTGTATTCCCTTGGTCAAATGACGGTTGTTGTTCAGCATGGGAGGGTTGCACTAATTTAACCCCTGTGTTGTTTTGCATTGGCAGGATATTTCATTGTTATGCAGGGAAAGGAGAATATTGGTTACCTTGTCCCTAATTAGTGTACGCATTCTGAGATTAGGATCTTACATCCGTGTTCCTAGATGAGTACCGATTTCCCTAAGGGAGAGGGTATGGTCCTCCCTGTGGGGGAAGATATTGGTTAACCCTGCTAGCCTCATTTTACAATGATGCGGGCTAACTGAGATAATATCCTATATGTGTTGAATTTTGTGTAGTATCGAATGATTTACTACTAAATGAGTAACCAGGATATTTCTAGGTGTTGCTGGGTTGATTTTGGGTTAGGGACCCTATGAATCCATCAACATTTTTTGATGCGCCAAGTATCTCTTTATAAGTTTGTAGGCGCGAGGCATCTAGAAGAACATGATAGATATATCCAGACTGGATGTATATAAGCACTAGTTGTTAATCTTTGCTAATGGCTTCTTCCTCACTACACAAGGATGAATTTCCCACATCTTTTGAAATTTTCGACGTGAGAGATCTCAAAAATAAGTCCAAGAGGACTCTATCTTCAAAATGTGATTTACACAAGCTACAAAGTTTCTGCCATTCATGGATATGGTCTGATATGTGTATAGTGGGTGTTTTTTTGAAGTGGGTGAGAAGTTCCAATCCCGAATCATGTCAAATTGGGAGTTGGAAAAATGTGAGGAATGTTGTAGCTAGAGAACTAAAGCTTTCATGTGACACATAAGGCTAGTCAATGTACCATTTTGCTGCAAGCCCTGTAAGGCTATGTTGAAACAATCGTAGCTGAATAGTATCATTTGTAATACTATTCGATGAACACCACAAGTGAAAAGTCATGACATGGTTTCCTGGGTCTTCCCCTTGCTTTCCTTCAAATTTTGGAATGTCAGAAGGGAGCTTGGTGGGCATAGGTTGCTAATTAAGGCCAAGTGTAATTGGGTAATTTGTTAGCTTGCTTAAATATGGTATATTTAAAGATTCTAAGACAGGCATTTGCGAGTTATCAACCATCGGGAAATGATTTTGAACAACTATATGCAAAGAGGTCCTCTGTGGGGAGGCTGAAGGAAGACTACCCTGGTGGGTGCTCCTAGGGCTAACCGAAGGAGTGGTATGTGGGCTCCCCCAAGGGGTAGCGATTGGTGACCCTTGCGGAGTCATGAAAGGTGTTTTTTGTCTGGGAGGGGTCCCGAGAAAAGTTTCCATGATAAAGTAAGATCCTATAATGGTGGTAGTGTGACGTTCTGTATGCCTAAATGGAAGGAGGCCTGACACACCTCCCATTATTGGGGGAGGTTTAAAAAACATTGAGATCGACGGGGAGCTGTGGGGTCCCCTTTGGTGTCAATTAATGTGTAATTTTTGTAATTTTTAGGGAAGGAGATCTATATTACTGCAATATAATCACATACATAAAACAAAGCGAAACTGGAAAGGTGTTTTTTCATTTAGATTAAGATATGTGATCAAATCAAGAGAAAAATGGTTTTTATTTGTTTGCATATGATACAAAAATTATGTAGACTTGATTGTCCTTTCCACTCTCAAAGTAATTGTGCCTTGCGGAGATATCTTCTGATGGGTCCCGGGGCAACGTCCCGAAAGAACTGGTGACGCCTTCCAGCAACTGAAAAATCAACCAAGGTAATGGAAATGAGGATCAAGTGTTGCCCGCACCGTCACCTATAGGGAAAGGATTCCCTATATTTTGGCTGCTAAAGTACCTTTGTCCTACGTGAGCATTTGCGTCTTTAGATTCTTGTCAGTCAGTTACCAATATCGAGCACTACATTGGTTGGGTAGCCGCTGAGAGTACCACATGCACTGGCCCTAAGCCGAACCCCCTCTGAATCAAGTCTCTGTTATGCACGAGTATTCTTTTCTGTGGGATGATTGAAGGATTTTAAGCACCCTAGAAGTCAATAGATGTAAAATGACCATGGAGACTTATGGGATGCCTACCCCCAATGGTCTTAACCTGAACTATTAATTATTTTATGAACCCTGTGGGGAGAGTTAGTTGGTTCAAGTTATGGTTGTTTTTAGTTGTCTGAATTTTCTTAGAGTGTGAGTTGGTAAGCAAAGGTAAGTTAAGTACAAAAAATATTCATGAACCAGAGGCCTTCTTATACAAAGCTTACAAATGCTTAGTGTGTGGAAAAGTGAATATACAAAGTGTGATAGGATGTGGATATGTGATGATCCTTTATTATATCCCTCTAATTACAATATTTTTTGACTGTTCCTTGCATGAAAAGAGAAATGATGTGCGGATAATGGGCTACTTACACTCCTTCCTATTACACTATGTGGAACTAAAGGGAGACGGGAAACTCAAATTATTTGAGAAAGCGTTCATATGCAAACCCAAGTTCGCCTAAAAGGTGCAAGGGAAGCAAATATTACTTGATTTTTTTACTAACTATTGGCCCTAGTCCAAAAACTAATGAAAAATAAAAAGAGTTTTGTTTAGTAACAATATTTTTGGATGATGGGCCACGTACTCCTTTACTAATTAAACTATGTGATTTGCAGAAAACTTTAGCAAAATAGTTTGAAAAACATGTGTGGAATTTGGCCACTTACTCTTCTCCCTAATTAAGCTATGTGTGTTCTTGCAAATATGAAAAATAAAAATACTCTAATTTCTCCACTAATTAAGGTTATCACAACAATCAGGCAAACTGGAAAAAGAATAACAAAGTGCAAAGGTGAAGTCAATTCACTAAAGGTTTCCAGTCACCTAAGAAAAATAAATACAAGGTTTTTTCTTGCTTTCTGGTGACTGTGCGTGTATATCCAACACAGATGCATCGCAACACATCCATCAAATGAAAATTCACACAAACGAGAACAAAGAATGAAAAATCAGAGTCTGAGGCTCAAAATAGGTCCTAGAGGTCCTGCAAAAATT
The DNA here is from genome assembly GCA_034641835.2 of Pinus albicaulis. Classification (NCBI taxonomy): domain Eukaryota; kingdom Viridiplantae; phylum Streptophyta; class Pinopsida; order Pinales; family Pinaceae; genus Pinus; species Pinus albicaulis. Next base: position 701,530,718 of record CM076574.1, read on the forward strand.
CCAGAGAGGTACTGAGCGCCTTGTAGAGTGGTTATACAGAGAGGAGGTCCTACAAAACAACTGTTATAAGAAAGAAAAGACCCAAGTGGAGTCACCAATTCCGTATTAGTGTTTTTGTGGAAATGGAGTACCAAATAACACCTCCTTAATAGTTGGTTATTCCCTGAAAAGGATCACAAATATAGTTGGTGTTGTTAGTGGAAAAACTTAAACAAAATAAAGAATTGAAATAGTGAAAATAATGCATCTACAAACATAAACTTAAACAAAAGAGACAAATACAAAACAATGCTCAATGGAGCAACAAGTCAACACAATAATGGAAGAAGGCTCCCTTTATTGATTGCTGGTAGGAGAAGAATACAATAGAATACTAAAAAAACTTGCAAAGAATCCTTTGAGCTATGGTGCTCAAACATCCTCAGTAAGGAGGTCCCTTTCCTCAGTCTCTTTTCAAGCTTCTCCTCTCTCTTAAAATTAGTGAGAAGACTCTCCAATGGTGGACTCTTTTGCTCTCACTAATATGTCGGATTGCTAAGAAGCAATATGGCCAACATGATAGTGCTCTCACTTCCTTTGCTTCAACAATGAAATCTGGTTTTGCTTTGATATCAATTTGGCCAACATAACGATGTCTCATATTTTTCTCTTCCCATGGCTTGTTTATATAGAAAATTTTGAACCCATCTTCCCTCTCTTGAATTTTCCACATGATATATTTGTTCTAATTCTCGATCAAGTCGGAGGCATAGGAATGGTAGAATAAGATAAGTCCATCCGAATACTCCCTCCAAGATCTTCTGCCTATTTCTGATATAGGAGTATGCCCCATGCATCAATATCATCTTTCATAACAATGTCCATAGTGATCATAATATGTGGATATGCCACTAAATTTACTTGTAAATGTTTGATCAATCTATGGAACTTAATTTTTTGAGAATTCATAACACAAAGGTTGTGATAGGGTCTCTATATCCTCAAATTAAGTTGGTCCATGACCTTCTTGGTCATGACATTAGCTGAAGCCCCTGAGTCAAGAATGCAATTGTGTAAAATGTGATTATTCACAAGCAAGGAAATAAAGAAAGGTTGATTATATTCATTTGCTATACTCCTATCCATATTTTGTAAAATTACTAGAGCATCCTCTTGAACACTCTCATAATTCTTTGGTCCACTTGTCCTTGAAATACTTCTATGGATTCTAAAAAAATTGACCTTTGAGACAAAATCTTTAATAACTCATATATTGGAATTGAGGCCTTTGCATGGCTAATCCAGTCCCCTAAGTCTAAATCCAAATATGAAGTAGGAGTGGAAAATTTCTAGGATTACTCTCATTCTGATCATTCCTACTATGATAAGTCATTCCTTTAAATTTTTCCATAGAAAGAATCATTCTAGTTGTAGGTTTTCCCCAAAAATCTTGGTAATTTTATCATCATTATTGGCAATCATGTGATAAATGATCTGATTTTTGCTAATAGTTCTACTTGATTCCCCATAGAGAACATATTAATTTGATTGCTAGTTCCCCCATGATCCTTTATAGCCATGCCGCTTTCAATTATCCTTCTGACAATGGGACAAGTGGCCTCCTCATGAAATTCATCAAAATTTCTACAATAAGATGAAACTTGATCCACCATATTGGTAGTATCCAATGGGTTGGGAGGCCTATGATCTTGTGAAGAGCTTTTATTCTTCTACCATCTATCATTTGGCTTAGGTTGGAACTTTTGTACTTGTGATATTTCCATTTCCACCAACCTATTCTATATGGGACATATTTCCTTGGCATGTTTTGCTTCCATGATATTTATAATTGTGTTGGTTGACCTCCATATTCTTAATCATTTGTGTCAAATTCTTGATGGCGTCATGATCCACTTCTTTAACTTCTTTTCCCTTAGATTCTCGTGACTTACTTGGACCCCTATGAAATCCCTAAATCTTAGACTTCACAGATGCCTTTCTACATTTCTCCAATTTTTCAACCAAAATCTGAGAAAAACTCATAATAAATATTAACTCCATATGCATCAAAATAATAAATCAAAAGGGACTTTTCTAGAGGTTTAACATCTTGAGGAAAATGATTCACAATATAATTAAATCTCTTGTTAAATTCTTCCACTGTATCATTTTCATTCTTCTTAATATGGCTCATAACATTGAGTAAATGCCTTTCTTCTCTTTTATCTCCATACTTCTCATTAAAGGCATTAATGATAGACCTCAAATAATCAAAAGAGTTAGCATGAAACTTTATGAACCAATCAAGAGCATCCTCATCTAAAGAGAGGAGGAAAAGTCTCATCTTAACATCCTCATGTTTAGCATTATTACACCACTTGCTCACACAAAGGTTTAAGTTCATAAGGTGAGTCTTGGTGCTATTGTCGTTGTTACCTTGGAATGAAGGCAACTTCTCGATAGATTTATCCATAATATTACTTGGATAACCATTAATTTTAGCAAAGTTACAAGAGCGAAACAAGTCATCCATGATATCTTGCTCAACTTGGGCTTGCAAAAGAAAATGGATATGAGAAATAACCTCCTACCCAAGATTAGCAAGAATTATATGAGAAGAGAATTTATTTGATCTCACTCTAAATACCTTTTCAAGGTCAAGAGTGGGGTTAACCCAACTACTTGGATTTATCCTTGTAGAAACTCTTGCAAAAAATGAATAAAGTGGAGTCAGCACTTGAACAAGAATCTAAATCTAAAATCCAAAATGTGAAACCAAAATTTTGTCATACTCTGGGTCTAAGAGGACTTATCCCCGACAATCACGCCAAAAGATTTTGTCGATAAATTTCACACCGAAGACTGGTGGGAAAAATCCTCAACCCCATAAGGAGTGTTATTTGTGGCAATGCTAAGAGAATGGGCTATCACTTATTCCCAAATCTCTCCATCTAGGATCTCTCCTTGTTAAGCCAAGGGGGGTAGACCCTAAGGAAGAGTCTAAAAGTAAATCTTGCTAAAGATAAAAAGTTCTACGATTTTATGATGTTAATTAAAGAATTAAGCATTCACCATTTAAATAACCTGAAATATAAATTGAAAGAGCAATGATATTGATTCGCAAGTACAAATTTCTATGAGAATATAAGAATAAATAAACATAAATAGATTTGATATACTCAACAAGATATCATGAAAGGAAAGTATATGTGAGTAGACCATTGCCAATAATAATATACTTGCAAGAGATATATGCTTAGAATGAAATCACAATACTTGCAATGAACTATAACTTTCAAATTATAACAAGTTGAAAGAATGGGAAGCTGTAAGAAACAAGTGATAGTTAATCAAGATAGAACCACAATAGAAAAATATTATATACAACTTTGAAAGATGAGCAAATAAATGGATATAAAGCTTGAAAGTGAATAAAGCTTGTACTTGAAAGTGAAATTTCTCAGATGAAATGCACATGTACAAGATCATAAAATGAAATGATAGGAAGTAAACGAACATGCTCAGAATACAAGTTGTACGTATTTGAGAAAGAACAAATGTAAGATGAGCCAAAGTTGTAGGTGAGTGTCTGAAATAAAGTGGTCTTGGTTAATTTTATTAATGCTTATTTTAGGGTTTTAATTCCCCTCAATTCCTTTAACTTGGTAAAGACTAGAGATGGTTTCAAGAAGACTAAGTGAGGAAGCTAGGGCTTCATTAATGATACCCACCTAGTTCTTCAAGATAACGCGCATGAGGCTTCGTTCCTACAAAGGACTTCACCACACAAGAGAACTGTGAGGTCTTTCATTTTACCTTTCCTCCAAACTCAAATCTTTGGAAAGTGAATGAAAGTTGATGAAGATTTCCTAAAATTCTATTAACCAAGCTTATGCTTGGAGGTAAATTTTAAAGAAATCAAAATGCAAATGTAAGTTATAGGTGAAGTTAAAAAGAGTGCTTAATAAAAATATTCTTTATGAATTGATATAGCTAATTATAACTCAATAAAATGTCACACTTGCATAAAATTGTAAGATGTGAAATGAAAACAAGTTAGACTATGAAATGAACAATGAAGTAAGTGATGTACCAATAATAAGATGAACTAGATAAATAATCAACAAATAAAATCTAAGCCAGTAAATCATGTATAGAAATGAGTGTCTTTCAATATGCTAAATAACCCAAAATGAAATATGCAAATTAGTGATCAGATCTATCTTGTGAATGATCAGTTAGATGATGGAAATGAGAAAGTGAGCTAAACCAAACTAGAAAAGCAAATAAAACAAGTTAATCACCAATAAACCAAAGTTCCTCCTTCTAAATGAGGAGATTAGGATGCTAAGGGTAAATACCCAAGCTACCTCAAAATAAAAATGATTTGATTTTCATTATAAATTCCCTCTAATAGAGAAGATGAGGGAATTGGATCTTGAGGATGGTTCACAAAAAATATTTTTAAGGAGCAATTACTCCTTCTCAAAATATAATATGGAAACGATAGAAATTTACAATGCTTCAATGGTACAATGAAATAGCAACAAGAGTATGAGGACACCTCCTATCTTGTATAAGAAAGAAGGATTTAACTCTTCGATTTAAGCTCTCTAAATCTATATCAGTAAATGAAAGCACATAAAACAAGTATATCTTGATTTAAAAAATGAGATGTTTTAGAGAGTTAGGGTAGAAATTTCCTTTTCACTATTTATATTAGACTTTGATAGAAGTAAATCAATGTGGATTCTTGCTCCTTTTGACTTGGAAGTGGGTTCGTTCAACCAAAAACTTACCCCATGCCCAATGTCTGCTTCTTGGAAAAAAAAGATCTTCTAGACACTTTAAAAAAACTATTAGATCCAAAAGGAACTAGACTACACAATGAAAAACAAGGCTAGGGGTTCAACCAAAAACCCTCTATTTCTTCTCCGTCTAGAGTGGTCCTCCAACTCAAAAATTAACATAAGATAAATTACATCAATAGATCCGAAGCTTGACAAGTGGAAATAATAAATTGATTAGCACAAGTAGAGCATTAAGCACAAATTGAAACAATTAGACCTCAAAAGCATAAGAATATTACCACATGAATAACCCTCAAAATATTCTGCTTTATTAGATCTAATAATAATAATAAACATAAAAAATTTAGAGTACAGTATTTGCAACGCCGCTAGCATAGTGTCCTCTAAGCATTACATCAGAATTTTTACAAATGAGTAGGTTAAGGCTAAATTTTTAGAAAAATGGGAGTATATCCCAATGGTAAATCTCAGCTCCAAGTGATAGGTGGTGATCCTAATGAAAAACTTCTAGATCCCATCAATAAAATTGAAACCCTTAGATGCCCTGCGCAGATCCATAATGAAGTTCGTTTGCACAAATGGTAACTTGGGTGGAGCAACAATTAAATGTTGGAGTGGTGGGAGACCCATTTCAAATTCATCCCAAGCCAAAATTAACCAAAAACCCCATCAAATATTAGAATTTGAATTGTTTTGCTTGAAAAGTGGGAATATTTGGGAAATTCGTTGTGCTTAAGGACCATCAAATTTTTCTTGTGGTTATCTTCCTTGATGAATGGAGTCCAACTCACCTTTTTGACTTGAATTTACCCCTTGTGAATTTCCACTTCATTTTTGTGCATCGCTAAATCGGAGAGAATTTTCATTTTCTCTCTCAATTATTAATTTCTAGCTAATTTATTTGCTAGTTTTACATCAAAACTTAGGAAAAATGGGTTTTGAGGGGTAAATAATATTTTTTTGACCCTCAAAGTGTGTCTTAATAGAAATATGAGGTGTATAAGTCTAATTTTGATTACTCATACCCCTACAAATTCTCTAGACAACACTTATTACAACTTGCATACACAAATTAATAAAAATCCAATCCTGTAGAAATTTTTTAACAATTAAATTATGACACCTAGACTTAACCAAATTCCGTGAAACTTTAGATATGTTCTATTATGGTAATATACATTGAATCTAAACACTATGACTCACCTAATACTCTACCATCAAGCCAAACTCCAGCTTTGGGGTATATCTAGGAGGAAAACTGAACTAAATTGGTTCAAGAACATGAGTTCTTGACGCACCTTGTGATATTGGTATGTCTAGTTGATGCCAATGAAAATATTTACGTGGCTCAACCAGGTGTTGAGTACTACATTATCATATTAGAGTGATGGTTTTAGCATTGGAACTATATGGGTGGAGATTTATGCATGCTTGTTTGAGTCCATTATTGCAGACTTGAGCTTGTGTCAAAATTAGGGAAAGATTGTTTAAATCATAGAGAAATCCTCAATTTCTAGATGAAATGTCACGTGGATAGACCATGGAATGTTGAACGGGAAAGCAACATGTCAAGATATACTATGTAGATCTTAGTATAGATCTCTCATGGCAACCTTGCATATTTTTTCGTGGAAAATTTACGTGCAACCCATCAACGATTGAGATTAGTTTTGATTTTTAAATGGACGGTTCATATTCATTATGGAATGGTTAAAATAATTTCTAAGTTTATTGAAACCATTAAAAATGTGAAGTTTTTCCAAGATCTCCAATGAGATGAATAATTATGAAATCACTGAAAGAAGGGAATACATTTTTAACACTGGCAAAGAGTTGTAGTTTTCTGGCATCAGTTGAAAAGAAAGAATTTTGGAGTTGTTAGCAGAAAAGTTTCACCAATCAATGATGAAAAAATTTAGTGGATTTTATGATGGTTACTTTAGGCATAATCATAGATGGAATTTTTCGAGTGGAATAATTAATGGATACATTAGGTGGAATAGGCGATGGATAGATCAGGCATAATTTCCAATGGACACCTTTTGGTTGAATATTGATTTAGCCTTTTCTGTTGATTCTAGATTAAAAGGATTTCACTAATCATCGAAGGAATTTTTGTCCATTTTCCAAAAGGGAAGAACTATTGAGTTCTTAGTTGAAGGATTTCCTCGATTGCTAATAGGATTTTTCCCATCAGCGTTTGGATTTTTAGGGATTGGCCAAAAAGGAAGAACTCTGTAGTTGTCAACAAACGAATCTTGTTGATCACCACTTGATTTTTGGGCATAGTTGAAATGGAAGATTTTTTTTAATTTTCTTCTAGAGGACTTGGCCGATCATCAAGGAATTAGGTGATCATTGATGAAGGTTATTGTCAATTTTTTAAAGGAGATGATGAAATGGTTGAATCATGGGTTCCATGTGAACCAAGATGCCATGTCAATAAAATATTATATAATTGTCCTATGCTTTTAAAATCTTAAAATTTTGGGGTTTTTACTTTAAACAACAATTTTTGTTGCTGGAAATATAAGGAATTTTGTGGAACAATGCACACATAGTCCATACTTATTTAATGAAAGAGCTCAACAAGGGATTTCCGATAATATATTTTGAGCACAAATAAGAATCAATATGTGAAAGTTACACTCAAAATAGTGTAGAAAAGGAAAAATGGTACTAATCCACTTCCATGAGGCATAATTCCCTACTCACATCTCATATTGGGGAAAAAAATTTAATCAATGGAAATACCTTAGCTATTAGTATCTAACCATCGAGTCAAAATTGGAATACAGGCATCAAAATCCTTAGGGAATTAGCAAAAACATTCCTATAGCATTAAGAGGATATTAGAGTTTTGCTAAAAAAAATTCAAAAGCCATATATTTCTACTCACAACTCAAAATGAAGCATATGAGTAGTCAATGGAAGATAATAAAGAATATAAACTATCCATCTAAAATTTTGATTTGGAGTAGAAATTTTCAGGAAATCAAAATATGGCCACTAGTATCATTAAAGAAACTCATACATATGATTTCCAAACTTTTGTAATTGTTTGTATCTATCTAACATAATTTAATTATATGTTCATTTTGCCAAACTAAGGGTATCAACAGATCAAGTCAAGCATAAGAATTTCAGATTGGAGACATGGATGAGGAAAAAATAGTTCATAGTCATAAGATCAAAGTTAAAGCCATAAACATCAGTTCAATACAGAATCTAATGGACATAGAATGAAAGTGGAACTTGTTGAATTAGTAGATACTATTATCACAAAATTGCACTTGATTGGCTGCTAATCAGACAACTTCATGTAACTGTTTCAAAACAACTTGTTACTGAAGCTTAGCCTCTTCATTCTGAGAGGGCTCTCTCAAAGGGTTTAATGATATTTGATAATGATGAAACTAGATGGCTAACTCTACTTGGAAAATAACTTGATTGTGATGTGTGTAGGTTGAAAAGAGTACAATTCTGCAACCATTGGGCTTATGGAGTCAAAAAATTAGTAGTTCAGTGGTTATGTCTCTTGACATGGAATCTGAGGTAGGTAAGAGTTTTTAGCAAAGGTAAATCACACATGGAACATGAAATAACACAGCCATTTCATCAATAAAGGAAGTCAAAGCATACACCTATCAATTCTGAGTATTAAAGATGAAATCCATTGCAAATGGTACACGTAAAAATATAGATAAGAAAATTACTAAAAACTGCATGAGAATCTCAGGTTGGTCAAGAAAAAGTCCTCTGTATTACTGATATCAGTCAAATTACATAAAGCTGCAGTATTGAAAAAAATCTCCAACCCTTTACAATTTCAAATATATGCCCTTTAATAGACCTTGTTACATGAGAGATGATCTACATCTTGGTGAGATTCATTGAACTTTTCCTAATGGCACCTTGCATAACAGGAAAACATGTGCTTTAATGAGAAAATGACAACTACACTATAAAATAGTCCTTTTCCTAATAGAACTCAAACTGCTAATTATTACAACAACTACCTTATCTCTTAAAATAGTTACACATCTGAAAACTAATGATTCACATGTTCGAATGAGCTATTACAGAACTCATCACTACTTGACATCTTAATTACCCTCCTCAAAATCTCGAAAAAAACACTATTTCTAGGAAAACAAAGGTCTATCTTCAACGAATGATTTAGCTGATGAGTTGTCTTAATTTCATGGTCTTCAAGTCATGGATGATTGCTGGAAAAGTCCCTTGACCTTTTGAAAGTGTCCACCTATCCAAAACTTCTCATAAACCGTTAAAACCACTCGCTACGAAAGTATGACAGTTTCGTAGCGTGCAAAAATGACCTTTGCAATCAAAATTTTTGATTCTTTGCTCTTGCATTATGTTCATCATGACCTGGCACATCCTCACTATTATTTCCTCTCCTTGGAAGCTACCAAAAGTGTTTTTTAAAGCAAAAATAAAGCTACAGGTGGTTTCGTAGTGTTTTCCTGGCTTCAAGCCTAGGAAATGCTACGAAACTGTGTAAATTCCAGATTTTTGCCTTGTTTAAAAAATGTACCTTTCAACAGTATAAATTTTGTTTTCAACATGCCATTGACCTTTCAAAATATAAACCAACTCAAACTAAGATTCTTGAGGTGTTTCTTCTTCATTGATGATGAGTTGAGCTATTGGCTCCTCAACTACTGTCATTTTTAGACCCTTCTTCTCCAACTCCTCATGGATCAATTCTAGTTGTTCTTGGAGGTCTTTAACTTGATCCTTCAGCTTTATGTTGGTAGATTTCAAGTGCAGGTTCATTCTTCTGACATGTTTCACCTCTTTCCTCAATGGCATAGTCCATTTGAATAATTGTTGTGTGTTATCTAGGGTCTTTGATACAATGTAAAACTGCTCTTCCCAAACCTCTTTGATCTTTTCAAATTGAACCTTCTGAAAATTATGTTTCCTTGCCTCCTTATTTATGACTGCTATTTCATGATTAGCTAACCTCAACTGTTCTTCAAGGAGTTCAAACTTTGTTTTTTCAATGACTTTCTCCTTTCCTTTCTTTTGCTTGCTGACCAGATCTTCTTCTGTAGGTGATGAAAGGTCAATAATGTTTTGTGGTGGTTGGACAGTGTCAGTGGCTGGATGAACTTCTTTAATTCTTTCCAAGAGTTTTTTAGCATGTATTTTCATGGGCTTCCTAGCCTGGAACATAAAACCTGCATCCTCGCCTTCAAATTCTAACTTCTTTACTGATTTAGCTTTCTTGAGTTTTTGTCCACCTTCATCTATATCCTTAGCTTGTACTATAGGAGTCTCTTCAATATCAATGGCATGTAGTATGTCTTCTAAATTGCCTTCAGCCATTGTTTGGCTCCTTGTAATCCTTTTGCTGCCTTGTTTACTCACAATTGGCTTTTGTTTTGCAGGTTTGCCCATTATTGACTTTTGTTTTGCAGGTGGGATAGTGGGTGTATCAAATCTCTACAACTGCTATGTTTCCATCATTACTAGTTCACTTTGCTCTACCCCTACTGGTTATGGTTTACCTCTAGTTTTATGAGTTTTTTTAGGGGTAATGGTATCCATTTCAAAACCACTAACAAACAAAAAAGAAGACCAGTCTTTGCCTAGTCTTTGTAACTCATCTAAAACCAACAATTTTATTAAGCCATGATGAAAAAGTGAGGTTTCACTTCCCTTAGATTTAGCTCGAACTTTATCTTCCATTTTTGCTAAGCTTATATGTAAATATAAAGGTAGATCAAGAGATATCTTACCAACAAAGTGTAGGAGAAGCTTGAAGTGCTAAGAATAGACTTTATGATATCTCCCTTCACAAGTGAAACATTTCTGGATGATAAGCAATAACTTTGAGAAATTATCCATCATGCGGCTCCTTGGAATAGCATATGTAAGGTCAACTTCACTATTTTCTGGCTTGATAAACTCTTTACATTCCTCCATGTTGAATTTGAACCCTTTGAACAATTTTTCTTGTCCTCTTGGAATCCATGTTGCTGCTGCAATGACCTCTGGTGTTATAGTGAGATTCAACATTCCCACTTTTGTAGTTGTTCCATTGAATTTTAGGGAAAATTATTTAGAACCCTGTACATGGCATCCTTGTAATATTTCACAAAACTGCAAACACCCTATTCTTCTGAAGACTTATACAGCTGTTGGGTCTTCATTTATCAGGTTTATGTCTGATGGCTCATATCTAAGACAATGGCCACCTTTTTTGGTATTTCTTTTTGTAGCCATGGTGCTTTAATGTCTTCTCCGCCTCGCTTAATCAGTGATACCTGCAAACCTTTGAAAATACCAGCCACAACTTGGAATCAGTGGAATAACTCTCCAGAGCTCAATAACATGCAAAGAAGGAATAGAGAATGAAAAATGACTCAATTTGGAAATATTTTGAAGTTCGATGACCACTCATAACATAATGATGACTCATACATGCTTAAAATGGCGATGATGACTTCAGCCCTGACTATGTACCTTTATCTTTACCCTAACTGACTCGAATGACATCCAACTTATCCTTTTAAAATCATTTTCTGACACCTGACAGCTAATTTGACATGAAAAACAAGAAACCTTACTTTCGTAGTGTACCTAGTGTATTCTGGGCATTTTCGCTATGAAAGTATTAGCAGTTTTGTAGCGAAAAGTGAATTTTCTCTGTGTATTTCGCTACGAAAGTGTGGTTTCTTGGCTAAAATGACTTTTTCGGTGCTATAACCTTGGGAAATGAAAAATGTCAGAAAATCATGATTAACGTGACATGAAAGGATTTGAATGAGGGTGGGTTTAGACCTTAGGATAATATAAATAAGAAAAGTTAAAAAATTTCCTTAACCAAGTAATGAAAAATGAATCCTATAACCCTACCTTTGACACATGAACCTCTAGGATTTTGTGAGATGATACTTCATTTTTCTGATTGATAACAAAGACTATGAGGAATTTGAGAGTACATGTGTGGAGCTACAAGGTTGAAAATGAAAGAATATAAGATCGCAAAAGGAGAAAAATCATATAAACACACAACTATTGCAAAGACTAAATTAGTTGCAAAGACAAAGAAGGAGTGGGTCAATCTAAAGACACAAGGAAGATGGAATACCTCATGAAAGGAGAAATGGCTACATAGGATCCAAGCGCTCAAGAAGAACTAGCAGAGCTCAAAGCTATAATCACTTACTTACTCGTTTAGCTAGGAATTTTTATGTATATGATGATTTAAGTAGCAACCAAGAAGTATCCCATGTTACCCATCTAATATAGAGGCAAATGTTTCCTTCATCCATCTATAAGGGAAAGCTTCTATGCAATAGGAACAATTGAAGAACATTAAGCATATTGATGAAAAAAAAGATTTCTTGGAAGTAATTCAAGAAATATTTTTAGCAACAATATCTTTCAAGGTGCTACTATGACAATAAGATGTAGGATTCATTTGAACTCAAGTTGTGAAACATGACTATGGATGATTATTAATGGAATTTCTTTGAATTATTGAGGTATGCGGGCTTTATCAAAGAGGAGGACGCGAAAAATAAAATTTTCTAGAGTGGACTGCCATATTTTCATAAAGGCAAGTTTCTATTTAATAAGCCTCAACTTTGACTGAGACCATGAGAAAGTCCAGGTACTTATATGAAAAATGAAAAGGAAAAACCAGATAAAAAGGAAGGGATTCAAATCTCCTTTTAACTAAAATAGTCCTAATAGACATAAAAAATATTAACATACTCATGATGAAAACAAAATGGAAGAATCATCGTGCAAGAGAGGACGACCACCAATCAAATGTTGGAGATGTAAGCGAGATCACTTTTACAAGGACTATCCTCATCAAGATGACAAAATGAGGACTCTACATAATTTTCAAGAATTACTATAATGGAAGACATGGGTAGAAATATTCCAAAGATATATGCAACCCTAGAGGATTGATGAGAATGATATCAATCCCATATGATTGAGGTGGAAGTTAAGATTAAAAATCATCTTGTTGCTATTTTGATTTATATATGATAAATTTATTTTTACATTGATCCTAAAATAATGGATAGATTCCATTTGATAAAAAGTAAACTTCAAAGGTCATATGTATAAAATAATGATTATTATTATGAAAGGACATGTCTCAAAGAACACGGTTGTTCATGGAAGGTCATCCCGCCTAGGTATATATGTGGGGGCCCCATTGTATTCCATATATCAATTCACTCATACATTATTCAATGGACACCTTTATATTCCAAATATTCTGGTTTTTTAACTAGTGAGCTAAGTTTGGTTGTTATATTTGGTATCATGGCTATTTCACCAATTTCAGCTAGTGGCCATATAGGATTTTAGCCACACTGATTTTTTTTCCAAAATTTGTATGATTTTCTAGGTCATTGACAACCATTGGCTTTTACCATCCGTCAGGCCAGGAGGTAACCCCATAAGATGAATTGTGTTATTGCATTAAGGATGGACACATATATATACATGGAGGGAGAGACTCTTGGGATTCATCTCCTAGTGTCTCTTCATATTGCAACTCTCCTCATTTTCTATTTACGTTATTTTACATTTTCACCCAATCCCAAGGATTAGGTGTTAACATTTCCCCCCCTTAATATGAAGGGATGTTGGTGAGTCCAAGCATTAATATGAATCTTTCGAACTTTTCTCTTCCAAGCGCTTTGGTGAAGATGTCTGCAGTCACTTATTTGTGGAAAAATGGCATAGATGAATTGTCTTGGCCTCAACATGATGTTGAATCAGATGGTATTTTGTATTGATGTTCTTCTTTTTATCATGGAGCTTTGGGTTCTTGGCCAACTTTATCGCAAAAGTGTTTTCAATCATGAGTGGAGTTGAATGCACTTGTTTATCCTGCAAATCTTCCAGAATTTTCCTGAGGCACACAAATTCCTTTGTTGCTTCAGCTGCTGCCACATATTCTGCCTCAATTGTGGAATCTACTGGATCTAATTGTTTTCATGATCTCTAGGAGACAACTCCTGATCTAAGACTTATATATAACCTGAAGTAGATACCCCAGTTTCTTTGTCTCCATCGAAGTCAGAATCTGAGTATCCAATCAAGTTTAATTTTCCCACCTCTGTATACTTGAGTCCAAAGTCTTGAGTCCCCTTCAAGTACTTTAGAACTCTTTGTTGCAGCAGACCAATGTCCCTCACAAGGCTTTTGCATAAACCTAGAGAGGATTCCAACAACAAATGAAATGTCTGGTCTAGTTGTAGTCAGGTAGTTGAGACTTCCTGCAAGATGCCTATACTTTGCTGCATCCTCAAATTATTTTCCTTCAATGGATGTGAGCTTCAAGTTTTGTTCCATTGGAGTAGTCAAAGGATTGCACTCAACCATGCCAAACATGTTCAATAGATCTCAAATATACTTCTCCTGAGAGAGGAATATAAACTTAGGATGTTGAGTTAATTCAATACCAAGATAGTAATGAACATAGCCCAATTCAGTCATTTGATCAAAACCTTTCCTCAATTAATTCTTTATGGATGCAATGTAGCTCTCATTGTTACTTGTTATCAAAAGATCATCTACATACACCACAAGATATACAACTATTTTTCAAACTTTCTTGAAAAACAAAGTTGCATCATAAAGATAATAACGTTTGAAGTTTAGCTTTAGAATATGCTTAGTTAACTTCTCATACCAGGCTCGCGGTGCTTGCTTGAGGCCATACAAGGATTTTACAAGTTTGCATAGTTTGTGTTCTTGGCCCTTCACAAAAAATACTTCTAGCGCAGACATAAAAATATTTCCTTTCATATATCCATTCAAGAAAGAAGTTTTTACATCCATTTGATGGACTTTCCAACTGTTTTGAGATTCCAAGGCAAAGAGGGTCCAACTGGTAGCCCATTTTGTTGTGGGGGAAAGACTCTCTTCATAATAGACCCCTTTTTTCTGCGCAAAACATTTTTCCACAAGCTTGGCTTTGTGATTGTCAAGTGAGCCATCAACTTTATAATTTTTCTTGGAGACCCACTCGCAACCAATTGGTTTGGTTCCCAATGGAGGATCAACCAGCTTCCAAGTGCCATTCTTTATCAAGGCATCATATTCCTTCTGCATCACTTCTTTTCACTCATCATGAGAAGCAGATTCTTTGAAGAAATTTGGTTCAAAATCTATAGACAAATTCAGTTCACAATTATAAGAAACATCCATATCAATAGGTGAATCATAATCATCTACATCACCTCCATTTTTCCTGGTCGAACTTCTTGTTCCTGTCTTTCCAACCTCATCAACATGGACATTTTCAAGTGTCTTTGTCATCCATTTTGGAGGACCTTTCTGAAATGGCCTAGACTTCTCAGTTGATTGAGTTGGGGCTGAATCAAGACTTACTCTCCCAATTCTGTCAATCACATCACTCAAAGTGTCATCCGTGGCTCGAGCTTCATGTGGGGGAGAAAGTGATTTAGAAAAATATTCCAAAGATTGATCCAATATAGGAATCCCCCATTCAAGATGTGTAATCTGATTATCAAATTCTTGAATGGACTTTGCATGCCTGAATCTATACAAGTGATCAAGTTGTCGCTCAACAACATCGTTAGTCTTGGAAGATTCAAGAAATATCACATCTCTAGATACTACAAACTTCTTATTAACTTCATCATAGAGAAGGAATGCTTTGGAGGTATTTGAATACCCCAAGAAGATACACTTCGACTCCTTGCACCAAGTTTGTTTATTTTTTCCTTAGGTATCAAGGCATAACAGGTGGAACCAAAGACCCTCAGATGATTTACCAAAGGAATGTGGTCATGTCACATTTCATAAGGAGTCTTGTTTCTAATAGAATTAGAAGGACACTTATTCTTTATATACACAAAACAAAAAACTGCATTAGCCCATAACATCAATTTTATATTCTTGAAAAACATCATAGAACATACCATATTTAAAATTGTCTGGTTCATTCTTACAACTACTTTGTTCTGTTGGGGATTATAAGTTGTTTGATGTTTAATCCCATGTTGGAGATGATAGTTTTCAAATTCATTTGAAGTGTATTCTTTTCCATTATCAGTGCGAATAGGTCCAATATGATTTTGTGCATCATTTTCAATCCATGCATGAAACTTCTTGAATGTTTGAAAAACATCAAGTTTATTCTTTAATAAATAAAACCAACACATTCTGGTGTAGTCATCAATAAATGTCATCATATATTTATTGCCATTTGTAGAAGGAATGGACATTGGGCCACATAAGTCTGAATGAATGAGTGAAATTTTTCTATGTGCTCTCAAATGTGAATCATGAAAAGGCTATTTGTTATGATTTCCTAGAATACAAGCATTGCATTGCTTAAGTTTCCTAGGAATTGTAAGAAAACCACTAACACCATTTTTCTTCAACAATCGAAGGTTGTCATAGTTCAAGTGTCCAAATATAGCATTCCATAAAATACGTAATGGAAATGTACCTTCATCATAGTGAGAACTATATGCAAAGTTTTGTGCACGAGCAGAGGTACCTTGAAGCTTTAAAAGTGTTTCTTCTTCGATCCCCATCATGACAAGCGAGCGATCTGATGATTTTCTGACCTCAACCTTGCCATCAAAAATATGAATGGAGTGTCCTTGTTGGCAGATGTGGACCAATGAAAACAAGTTTCTCCTCAACTCTTAGAGGTATAGAACCTCATGTAGAAGAAAGTTTGGAAGACTAGGAACTTTGAGCTTGATTGTGCCATGGCCTAATGGCTTGAGTTTTGATTTCTCTGCAAAGTATACTTCTCCATCAACATTATCAGTAAATTATCCAAAAAAAAACTTTTATAAAATTCATGTGGCATGTTTCACCTGAATCAAGAAACCAATCATTTTTCCAAGAATAAAGTGAAGCATTAAACAGGTCTTCAGTTACTCCAATATTACAATGTGCCACAACATATTGAGGGGATTCAGGTGCTTTACGATTCTCTTTGTCGAGACTTTTACCTTTGGCTTCATTTATTTCTTGCTCAATTCTCTCCCAAGGAAAATTACATGTGGATGCATCATGTCCATCTCTATTTCAACATGTGAAATGAAGATCATAATTTTCTCCTTGAAATTGTCTGCCCCCCTGCCTTTGAAATTTCTTCTTCCTCTTCCTCTTCAGCCACCTCTTACTCCAGAAGAATCTTGAGGATGATTCTTATCTCTATGTGCAAGAAACACAAATTATTCAGAAGACTGAGGAGTTTTCTTCTTCATAAAAGCCTTTTCTCTCTCAACAAACTTCTTCTCAAGGGAGCCAAAGGTAATCTCCTTGAGATTTCCACTTGCTTGCAATGACTCAAGATAATGTGAGTAAGTGGGATATAATGCCTTGACATAAGCTACGAGAGGTATTTATATTTCAACACCAATTTTTTTAATGTCATGCATAATATATCTTACTTATGATGCTAAAGCAATAGGGTCATCATTTTTCAATTCAAGACGGAACAATTTAATCATCAATTGGACAACTTCAAGTTCAGAGTTTGAGTAATAAAATTATTTCAACTTCTTCAAGGCATCAAAGGCATTTGAGAATGGTGTAATATGGCGACTCACCCCTTCATTTACAGATGATGAAATCAAGGCATAGGCCTTGTTGTTCTTGTTTTCCCAAATGGCGATCTCCTTGTTTGAGGTGGGATTTGCAGGTTCATTATCTCCGTCTCCTTCACAAACTCCTTTCCACAACTCATTGAAAATGAGAGTGTGTTTAATTTTATGGGACCACTCAGGATAGTTCTCCTTTCTAGTGAGAACCAATCCCACAATAGATATGAGTGAATTCATTCTTAAAATATATGTAATGTGTAAAAAATTATACTCTACTGCCAATACACCAATACCGTAAAAAAATTGGAATTCTGGTGGTAAAAATATATAATTATGATATATATAAATAGGGCAGAGGTTTTTTTTTGGGAGGTATTAAGTGGGGAGGTATTGGATTGGGAGGAGCGATGTATGGACAACGTGGAGGAGCGTTGTTGTATTAGTGGTATGGAGCAGACCTTGGTGGGCCAAGAGGTAATTAGGGACCGATGGTGTGAGGGACTAGTGGTATGGAGGAGTCAAACGAAGGTGTGAGGGACTGGTGGTGTGTACAATGTGAAAACATGTGGTATGGACAGTGTGATGCCACATTGGGGTCTCTGATACATAGGCTTGGCGTCAATGGAGTGGGTGAGGGGCACACACCAGGGGCGCCGCGGTGTTATGATGAAGCGTAGTGCAGTGAAAGATAAATGCAAATTTCAAGACTAAAAAGAAAAAAAAACTCACTCAACCATACCTTGTTTGTACAATAATAATTAAAAAAAAACTGTACCTGTCATCAACCAAAATTCCGATAATTTCACTATAAAGTCACAATATAAACAATTAAAAAATTGTAGTCCATGCAATGACCAAAATATCCATTGCACAATAGAAATTTTGTAGAAACACATCCAAACATCCATTGGCTAGCACAATACCATTCTATATAGCATTCATTTATTACAAAGCTATACAAGTGTAAAATTTAGCAATCAACACTCCATATGTTGCTTTGTACCACAACTTCCACTATTCGTACAACTATCAAATGTATAGCCACTGAAATTTTAAAAATTAATAATAAAATTTTGATTGTGTTGTACACCTTCCATAACAGACACTACTACTAACAATTCCTACCGTACTTTGTACTACACTCATATGTTAGTTTGTATTTCACCCATTCACAATTGAACTGTGCTAATAGTTGACAATTGAAACTGTCTTCTACGGGAGCATCCATCCGTACTCATCAAACTAGAATGACTCATTTGTACAATCACACCCTCTCATCATCAATTTGGTATTACATTGTTGGGAATAATTAATACAGAAGACACAACATATATCCTAAGTGAAAAAATTTCGATGTTATTAAAACACTATAAAAAATGGTAAAGGTCTCTGGTGAGCCCTGGTATTGCACCAAGAGTGTTGCAACTCCCAGGGGCTGTCCTACTTTACTTTATCAACCCGATGTTTGTACAAACTTGGAGGTAATAGTGCTATATACACAACAGATGCATTCTACACATATCATCCTCTTCTTCTTTACGAAGAGGCGTTATTTCTTAAACTATAATAAGAACTGGAAAGTAAATTGTTGGAAGGAATTGACAGGAATGAAACTAAATTAAATTGTAGAAAGGAAATGACGGAAAGGAAACTAATTTAAGCTGCAAAAAGGAAATGACTGAAAAGAAACTAAACTAAGTTGCACCTAGCTAGGCCAATCGGCTAAACACACCCTACTCATGCTCTGATCTATTTACCATGCTATCATGCTTCTAACCATGCAACTATTAATGATAAAATAAACTTGACAAAGTGTGGCTTGCATTTTGGAGGAAAACGGGCTGAAGGTGCTAATGGAGGGCTCACCACATGAAACAATGCTTAGAGGTGGAAAGAGGGGGTTTAAACCTTATTAAAACTTTATCATAAAATTCTTTGGAGTGGAATGATTTGAAAAGTGCGATGGTGGAGTTGCGATGGAGGGCTGGCAGTGCGATATGTGATATGCGATATCGCAATATCGCAATATCGCAAGCTGGTGAAGAAGCGGGAGTATAGTTCGGGAGCGAGAGCGAAATGCGATTTCTGAAAAGGCCAAAGGTTGTGATCTATGATATGCAATGAGTCAGATGACGTGGCAGTGAGACCAGTGGCAGAGCGTGATACCAATATCGCAATCGGCAGACATGAGCAGTAAGTGTTAACAATGAGTAGATGGAGAGTGTTAAATGCAATTTGCGAAAAGGTCAAAGGTTGCGATCTGTGATATGAGATATCACAATATTGCGCGGTTGGAGGATGTGGCAGTAGGACTGGTGGCAGAGTACGACATTGATATCGTAATCGGCGTTGGGAGTGATAAGTGTTAATCGGAACCAAATAAAAAGTGCGATTTGCGATGTGGCGGAGTACAGAGAATATCGCAATCGTCATAAGGAGCAGTAAGTATTAATCGGAACCAAATAAAAATTGTGATTTGTGATTTGTGATGTGGTGGAGTAAAGAGGATATCGCAATCGGCGTCGGGAGCAGTAAGTATTAATGAGAACCAAATAAAAATTTTGATTTGCGGTGAGCGAAGTACGGTAGTGGGAAGTTCAAGGAGCAAGGGCAGAGGTCAAATTCCAATGGTTTTCAAGCATTTTGCATTAAAATGGGCAAGGAAACCGTGACTAATAAAAACAAAGGAATAAGGCAGGTTGAATGGTTTAAGTGTTTTTATGAATAAAAAGGTGGGTGCGGCAGTGAGAATAAGCAGGAAAAAGCAAAAATGGAGGGCGTAACAAGAGTGCGTAGATTGTGAAGACAGAGATGGAGAATGAAGCAGGGAGGCACCACAGAGTTTCTCTGGGGTTTTAATAATAATTCCTGCAATCAACCTGCTAACTTATGCGCAAAGAAACAAACAAATGCATAAAAATACAGTGCAAAGGAAGGCTGAAAAATGGTAATGTAACTCTACTTTTAATCTCAGAAACAATGAACATAATTCAGTTTTTGGGTCTATGGGAAGGTTCGCCCTCCTCGAGCTCTATTGACAGAGATGAGAAGGGGGTCTTGATCCACCTCATTTTTTGGTTTTTCTCCTCTATTCTATTGCTCATAAGCAAATGAAACCTACAACAACAAACTGAAAAAAAAAAAACAAACTAAACAACAACTTGAAACATAAACGAAATTATCAGAAGCTAAACTAATGAAATGACAAAAAGGAGAGAAAAATACAATAGAGAGGCTGAGGCACATGGATTGGGCCCTAACCCACAAGCCTAGCTCTCTGAAACTTAAATCAGTAAAATGAAATCAGTTTGCTCATTTCATAAAACAATAGCCTCATACATTTCTAAAATTTTGATCACTGAGTAAAATAATAAAAAGCTCAATAGCTTGCAACAAAGTTCTGACCCTTCCTAGCTCTAACTTTTCTCTATTTATTCTATAGGGCAGCTACCAACAACTCCCTAGAAAATAGTGATTGAGTCCACTTGAATCCAAGTAAACAAAGATTGAGTGCACTCCTCTTTGAGTTGCTTGGCTGCCTTTGGAATTCGAATTGCTGGAGATAATCCTTGGGGATCCTTTGGCTGCCTCTGGAATTCGAATTGCTGAAGATAATCCTTGGGGATCCTTTGGTTGCCTTTTGAATTCGAATTGTTAGAGAGAATATTTGGGATCCTTGGCTGGCTTTGAGAGTTAAGGAGGGTGGAAAATCCTCCTATAATTTCTCCTTGCTGTCTCCTCCAAGTATTTATGATAAAATCCTTATAAAAATGCTAATAATTCATGATTTTCTGCATTCAACCTCATATTAGGCACTCAGAGTATGTTAGCCTTAATCACCACCTATACTAGCATCATAAAACCAAATAATAATAAAAATGCAAGAAAAAGAGATCTAAGAAGGCAGAAAGGTGACCATTAACCCCTCCAAATATGTCTAATGATGGAGCTCATCATCAACCCCCTATTGAATGGTTGCTCATCCTCTGAGCAATTAATCCTCCTCCTGTATTTCCTTCAAGGCTTTAACAACCCCTCGGATTTCCTGAGGAAGAAATGTGGGAGTTTCCCCAAGGGGGTAAAAACCATTATTCTTTTTTGCATTCTCCCATTCTATATCATGTGCATCTGTGTCCTTTCCATCATTCAGCCCCAACAACAAAGGTGGGCTGAGCTTTAGTCCCAACCGTTGGATATTTTTGGCCTGCATGGCCCTCTTGTATAATGGTGCCCTTTCCAATGCACCCCTTAGTCTTTTTGGAGTATGGTACTCCCTGTTCTTGAGGCTGTGAGGGAGGTTTTTCCATATCCTCTGGCTGGCCATAATACACTCTTCTTCTATCTGCCTAGAAACATCATCAAAGTGGCCTATTAATTGTGTTTGATTCTGGAGGTGGCTTTCAACTAGTGCAGGGTCCTTTTCAATCTCTCGACGGTTAAGGGCGACTCCTCTTGGGATGAAGAATTCTGGCCTGATATGTAAGGGTTCTCTATTTCTTCTTCTCATGACCCTCCATACCTCTTTTGCTCTAGTTCCCTCATTAATCATCCAAGATACTAGAGCCATCAACTGCATATCCCGTATTATAGGATTGGGGTCCCAAGTATCCAGATTTGTCAGCACAAGGTTATGCACATAAAACTCTGCCATCTTTGCCTAATTAGCCATGTTAGCTTGCTTGTAGAAATCCATGAATTGCCTACAATCTTGGAAAGGTACAGATCCATGGGAGGCTAGAGTTTTGATTTGAAATAGGCGCCATTGCTCCTTGAGGTACACAACATATGAGTCAGCAGGGAATCTGTGTTGAAGAGATTCTATGCACAAGTCTGCCATGGTGGCTACCTGTTTCCCTTTTTGATGCAATTTCTCCTTCAGTGCTACATTCTCTGCCTGTGCCTTCTGTAGCTGATCCTTCAGAACTGTTTCTTCGATTATTTCCTCCTCCCTTGGTGATTATTTAATGATAATCGGGCTCGTGGGAGGAGTTTCTGGCTCTCTCCGACTTATCCTCTGACTCTTGTTAGCTCTAAAATACATAGAGGTCTACCTTTTTCTCTTTGTGCTCAGAGGAGCTAAGGTGGCAACAATCTCTTTGTCTTGAGGGATGTGGTGCTGTGTTGTGAGTCTGCTTCTTGCTCACTTTCTGCTACCTCTATGACTTCTATTTCCATCTCTTCCATTTTTCCTTGGCCATTTGTCTCTTCCTCTTCTTCTTCTGGTTCTTCTTATTCCTCTTTTGGTTCTTCTTCTTCTTCTGGTCCTTCTTCCTCTGTTGGTTTTTCTTCTTCTTCTGGTTCCTGTTCTTCTTCTCTAAGGCTAGAAGTGGAATTATTCCTTGTTTGGGTTGGTTGCTATAAAAGCTTCCCTACTTATATTTACAAAAGAGGCCCAGGCCATGGGTAGGGTGCCATTGTTCTACTGCTGCTGTTGCATGCTGTCCCAAAATACACGGTAGACACTCACTGTTGCTGCGCTACGGGCTTCTGTCGGTCTCTCTCCCTTTAAAATTTTTCAATTTACTAGTTTGGATGAGACAGGCCCTCTTTATTATTAGACTGCGCTGCTAATTTTTTTTTTTTTTTTTGAAGCACTTATGTAACGCGGCTCAGCTCTAGTTTCTGTTGTAGATAGTTGGACCCTCTTCTTGTTAACTGGCTGATACTGCGTATCTCCTCCTCTCATCATCCTCCACTCAACCTAATTTAATATTTTTGTTGGCCCAGGTGGCGTGTACTTCTAGTTTTTCAGTCATACTTCACGGTGGTGGCCAAGTTAACTAGCCACCTTTCTGCCTCTTAAACTCTTATTCTACAAATTTAATTATTTCCGACCATTATGACTACATAGCGAGGGGTGAGGGGCTATACCTGAGCTTACCAGTTGTTGTCAAGGTGTTTGCAGGAGCTATAGCTATACCTGAGCTTACCAGTTGCTGTCAAGGCATTTATAGGAGCTGGAATTTGGAGACAAGCCTCTTATATGCTGCATTCTTCCTTATTTTCCTGTTTTCTGAGTGAGCAGATTACTGAATGAGAAACTCTCTGAGTGAGCTGCTGATCTTTCTTGCTGTTTCTTCTCATTGTAGATGTTGCATGGGGGTGCTCCAGATGCCATGGGTGACACTCTTGTATTTCTTGGGATCTGCTTTATCAGCTCCTCTCTTTATTTTTTCTTGCTATTTATGAACATATTTTTGCGTATAGGAATTCCCTGATGTCTGTAACAGTTTGTGTTTTGATTTCCTTGTCACATTGTGCTCAAGAATGGAGAAATGTGGTGTATGGAGGTGATGGAGGAAGTTATGAAAATGAATGGAGTGAATGATGGGATGGATGGTAAAATAGAAGAAGGGAAACTAAGATGAATGTTTCCCTGTGCTTCCAGAAACCATTAATAACCTGCAAAAAAGCAAACACAGAAAACACAGAGATGCAGATGTATTTTTTTTGTTTTTGTTTTTTTTTTGAAAGAAAGTGGGTTGCCTCCATGGTGGTTTTCAACCCAAAACTTGCCTTGGGTGCCTCAGAGAGGTTTTAACCCATGGACCTTTATTCTCTTTTTCTTCCTTTTTTTTGAGAGAGAACAAGTGAGTTGCCTCCATCGAGGTTTTCAACCCACAAACTTGCCTTGGGTTCCTCAGAGAGGTTTTCACCCATGGATCTTTTTTTTTTTTTTGGGAGGTGTGGGAAGCTATTGAGTTTCCCATCACATACACCTCTCTGCTTATTGAATTTATGAACTCTGCCCTTGAAAAAGGCTTCTTTTAAATTTTAATTCTGTGACCATTGACAAGCAAGAGGATTCCTTCCTCATCTATGGTTCTGATTTGAACTGTGCCA
Organism: Pinus albicaulis; assembly: GCA_034641835.2. Taxonomy (NCBI): domain Eukaryota; kingdom Viridiplantae; phylum Streptophyta; class Pinopsida; order Pinales; family Pinaceae; genus Pinus; species Pinus albicaulis. The sequence continues at coordinate 701,554,950 of CM076574.1, forward strand.
TTATCAAAACATTTTTCCACTATGTAAGGTCCCAACCATCTTGTCATCAACTTGAATTTGAAATATTTAAACCTTGAACCATATAACAACGCCCAATATCCTTCTTGGAAGGTCTTTTCTTTGATGTTCTTGTCATGCAAGACCTTCCTTTGCAACTGAACTACCTCTGAGTGAAGAAGTGCTTGCATTCCGAACTCATCCAATTCATTTAGTTGCAACAACCTCTCTTTTTGGGAATTTGATAGATCTATATTTAATCCAGATTTCCATTCCTAAAGTATTGAATCCAAACTCAATTGAAAGTAGAGCCTTCTTACCATAGAATAGTTCATAAGGAGTGAATCCTGTTGTTGTCTTCTAAGTAGTGTTGTAGGCCCAAGTAGCTTCTACCAATCTGTCTGCTCAATATTTTCTGTTGCTGCTCACAACCTTGGTAAGGATTCTCTCTAAAGCTTTGTTAGTTACTTCTACTTGGCCATTCGCCTGAGGGTGATAGGAAGTAGAAGTTCTATGCTTAATCTTGTGCTTCATCAAAAGATCCTCAATGAGGTCAGAGGTGAATTGTGCTCCCTGATCAGTGACTATATCTTTGGGGTACCCAAACTTGTAAAACACATTCTCCCTCAGAAATTATACTACTTTCTCCTCGGTTTCTACCTTCACTGCTTTTGTTTCAACCCACTTTGTCAAGTAATCAATGCAAACTATGATATACTTATTTTCTCTGGATGGTGGATCGATAGGTCCAACAAAGTCCATGCCCCACTAGCCAAATGGCTCAAGATCCACCTGAGGGTACAAAGGCATCTCATCCCTTTGCGTGGGTTTCCCCATCCTTTAGCACTGGTCACACCTACTGGTGTATCTTCCGAAATCTTGGTGAAGGGCAGGCCAATAATATCCTGCTTGCAAAACTTTGTAAGCAGTTATATTTGTAGCAAAGTGGCCTCCACATGGGCTGTCATGACATGAAGAGAGGATATCAAAAACCTCTTCCTCCCTCACACATCTCCTTATGATTTTATCAGGGCCTAGCTTGAAAGGTTTCCCCCAATCCATGTGAAAAGGGTGTTTTTTCTGATGATTCTGCTCCTCTCCCTGAATGAAAAATTAATAGGGAGTCTCCCAGCAACGAAGTAGTTGGCTATATCAGTAAACCATGGTGAGAGTGTTGATATAGCAAAGAGATGCTCATCTGGCAATTGGTTATCCACCATTCCTTCTTCACCTACAGGGAGAGCTAACTTGGACAATCTGCAAAAACATTCTCCTTTCTAGGTTTATCAACAGTAGTCAAATCAAATTGTTGCAAAAGTAACAACCATCTAATTATCCTAGCATTAACATATGGTTTGTTCATTAAATACTTGATGGCTGCATGGTCAGTGTGAACAAAGGTCTGATATCCAGTTACATAATGCCTGAATTTGTTCAAAGCATGGACAATGGCTAACATATCCTTCTCAGTAACAATATAATTCAGCTTGGCCTTGGACAAGTTCTTGCTGATGATATAAACAAGGGATTTTGTCCTATAATTGTCCAAATGTTGCCCCTACAACTTTTTCGGATGCATCAGTGTGGATGTGGAAAGGAAAAGTCCACTTTGGACCTCGGAGGATGGGGGCAGTAGTCAAATTTTCCTTAATGAGCTTGAAATCCTCTTGATAAGGACCGAACCAAATAAACTCAGAATCTTTGGCCAATAACCCAAATAATGGCGAAGCCATCTTGCTGAAATATTTGATGAACCTTCTTTAGTAACTAGCTAAGCCTAGGAAACTCCTAACATCTTTCTGCTTTTGAGGAGAAGGTACCCTTTTGATGATAGTGATTTTGTTCGGGTCTACTTGTATTCCTGCTTAGGATATGGAGTGTCCTAATACAACCCCTGATTTCTTCAGGAATTCACACTTTTCTAGGCTCAAGGAGAGATGCATCTCAATGCACCTTCTTAGTACTTTACCCAAATTGGAGAGAGCGTCCTGGAAGTCATCCCCATATGTTGTGAAATCATCCATGTATATTTTGACATAGTCATGGATTAACTCAGAAAAGATGCTCAGGACAGTTCTTTGGAAGGTAGCTTGGGAATTGCACAACCCAAAAGTTAAGACTCTATAAGCGAAGGTACCCCAAGGGTAGGTGAAAGTAGTCTTATCCTAGTCTTCAAGGCTGATTTGAATCTGATTGTACCCACTAAACCCATCTAAGAAGAAAAATAACTTCTTCCCTGCAAGGCCATCCAGGACTTGGTCTATAAAGGGCAAAGGGAAATGGTATTTCTTGGTGGCTTTGTTAAGTTATTGATAGTCAACACAAATTCGCCACTTCCCATTCTTCTTTGGGACTAGGACAAGAGGAGATACCCACTCACTGTCAGATATAGGATATATGAACCTTGCATCCAATAGTTTTTGTGACTCTCTTTGACTATGTCCTTCAGAGTTGTGGTCATCCTTATTTGGGGTTGTCTCACAGGATTGCATCCTTCTTTGATGTAAATATGATTTTTGTACACTGAAGGATGCACCCCTTTCATGTCCTTGTAATCCCAAGAAAATGCATCTATATTCTCTTTCAAAAGTTGGCATAACTACTTCTCTTCTTCATTCGAGAGGTTTAGGTTGATTTTCAGAGATCTGGATGGGCCAAATTCAATAGCGTTGGTGGATTCAGAGGTTGACTCAATTGAGTGCAATTCCATCGAAGGTTAGCTTTCAGAATCTTTAACTAAGGTTTCGAGAGGAATGTTAGTGGTGGACTGGTTTTGAATGGCATGGTCGATAAGTTAATTTTCATCAAGCTGCCCCCCTCTAAGAATAGCATCTACGGTACACATAGGGGCAGTGTTATATAACTCATCTTATTCATCCTCCAACCATATAGGGAGATCATGATCAATGGAAGGCTGGGTTGGAGGATATAACACTAGATGTTTAGACAAAGGCCCACTTTTGATAGTCATGTTTCCGACCCGACAACTAATATAAGCATCTGCAGTGGCTAACCAAGGTCTCCCTAAGATGAGAGGATAACCATTAAACTTGGTTTTTGGTTGCAGGACTAGGAAATCTGTAGGATACTCCCAAGAGTCAATGGTAACCATAACATCCTCAACAATTCCTTTTGGAGTTACTGCGGACCGATCTGCAAGTTGCAGAACTGTTGTGGTTTTCCTCAAAGTCCCTTGGAGATTAGGTTTCAACATAGTTTCCTTGGTCATGACATTGATGGAAGCCCCTAGATCAATCTGAGTGTTGGGGACTATGACACCATCTATATGCACATCAAAAACTGGATTACCAGGGTCTAGGTACTTTGGAAATATCACCCTTCCCAGCATTAGGTCAGACATTTGTTCTACCACGTTGATGGTGGGGGTATCTCCCTTCCTTCTCCCATGTTTCTTGAAGCACTTTTCTTTGATGAGCCTATTGTAGATAGGGACATCCTTAATGGCCTGGAGAAGTGGTATCTTTACACACAAATTTTCCAATTCTCCCAAGATTTCAGTCTCCTCTGGGGTGTGCTGACTAGGGTGGATCAAGCGCTCAGGAAAAGGAGGTTCCTAGATCTGGGTGTTACCTTCTTCCTTTTCCTCCTCAACCTCTACGGGTGGAGACAGAGGATGGTTGTCTGGGAGTACTCTTCCCGACCTGAGATTAACCTTCTGTATCACCACATCATAAGCTGGATAGGATGTTTCTCCACTGAGAGACTATTGTGCCTGTCTATTGTTCGGGTTCAGATTGGGTTGTGCAGGCATTTGAGGTAGCCTAGGTGGAGCAACATGAGTAAGCTAAGGTTGAGGTTGGGGTGGAGGAATTAGAGTAGGTGGTTGATTTTGTTGAGGCCTCCACCCTTGGGATGGATTGTTCCACTGAGGTTGTTGTGGAACATATTGCTGGAATGGTTGGTTTACTGACTGAGGATGATATGAAGGGTTGTAAGGCCAAGTAGGAGGTGTAGACTGGGATGGGGGAGTGGGGGTGTACCAAGGTTGCGTGGGTGCGATCTGATTGTTGTGATAATAAGAGTAAGGTGCACCTGGCATACCTTGTTGATATGGCCTAGGGCCTTGAGGCCTTCTCTAGTTGATGAAACAGAGTTGCTCTGGCATTGCTTCCCCACCTTGATATACAACCTTAAGTCTAGGTAAGGAGGAACACTTTTATGTGGCATGATTCTCTTCACAGACTAAGAAAACCTTTATGACATTCAATGGACATTCATTTCTTGGGTGCTTCCTGGTACATCTAGGACAAAATATAGCCAAGGTTCTTTCTGCTTCCTCCTACTTCCTCTTGACCTGCATGGTGTCCATTTTCAAAGAAAGGGTGAGCATCATGTCACTCTTTAAGTCCTCCAACATATTCCCAATCTCATGTTTGATGGAGGTGGAAGAGGAAGGGTTATTGGATGCACTTTGGCTAGCTCTACCCTTCTTCCTAAATGCCCTATAATGGTTCTGGAAGATAGTTTTGATTGTTTCATAGGGTTGGTGGTATATATCTCCTCCTGATAGCATATTCAAGGTTTCTATCATCTCTTCTCTGATCCCTCGAATAAGTACAAGTTTAAGTGAGTCAGGATCAAGATTACATTTGTCGCTCTTATAGTTCAATTAAGACCTCTCTTCATAGTCCTCTAAGGATTCATCCGACCCTAGAGTCATCCTAAATATATCATCTTTAGTTTCCTTGGATCTACAGTCGTCTTTGTATTTGTTGCTGAAGGTATCTTCCATCTGTGCCAAGGTAGTGATGCTATCCTCAGGGAGACCCATGAACCAGTGCAAGGCTACATCCTTAAGGATGGATGGGAATAAATTCAACTTCTGATCATCAGAGGTGTAGTCATAAGTCCTACAAACAATAGCAAATTCAAACATGAATGTGTCAGGGTCCTCATAGGTAAGTCCATGAAAGTGTGGAAGAGTTAAGGGGCTAATGTTTTTCATCTTAGTTTCCCCATCTGCCTCTCTTATGGGAAAGGATCTCTGGATCCCAGCCATGGTTAAGATAGGTGAAGTAGGTCCCTCAGTTGGACCAAGGTTTTCTTCTTCTTCCCCAATAGTTTCCTCAGAGTATTCAGAAGGCTCTCCTATAGGAAGTTCAGTGTCACTGCCACCGAAGAAGAATGAAGGGTGGCTAGGAGGTGATGTGGGGGTTTTAGGTAGATTTGTATTTGAGTATTCCTATTCCTATGAGGCATTTAAATTAGATATTTTTTTCAATATTTCTAAAATAACATGAAAATAAAGGGAAGCAGAAAAGAATGCTAAAAAAAAATCAAAGCATCTACTAGACACCTCCCCGAAAACGACACCAAAAAGTGGTGAGCCCTGGTATTGCACCAAGAGTGCTGCAACTCCCAGGGGATGCCCTACTTTAATTTATCAACCCAAGGTTCATACAAGCTTGGAGGTGACAATGCTATATACACAACAGATGCATTCTTCTCATGTCATCCTCTTCTGCTTTACGAAGGGGTGTTATTTCTTAAACTATGATAAGAACTAGAAAGTAAATGGTTGGAAGGAACTGACATGAATGAAACTAACTTAAATTGCAGAAAGGAAATGACATAAAGGAAACTAATTTAATATGAAAAAAGGAAATGACTGAAAATAAACTAAACTAAGTTTCACCTAGCTAGGCCAATCGACCAAACACACCCTACTTATCCTCTGATCTATTTACCATGCTGTCATGCTTCTAACCATGCAACTATTCATGATAAACTGAACTTGACAAAGTGTGGCTTGCATTTTGGAGAAAAGCGGGCTAAAGGTGCTAATGGAAGGCTCACCACATGAAACAAGGCTTAGAAGTAGAAGGAGGGGGTTAAATCTTATTAAAACTTTATCATAGTGCAAAAATGATTTGGAGCGGAATTATTTGAAAAGTGCGATGGCGGAGTTGCGATGGAGGGCTGGTAGTGCGACATATGATATGCGATATAACAATATCCCAATATCGTAGGTTGGCGGAGAAGCGGGAGTAAAATTCAGGAGCGGGAGAAAAATGCATTTTGCAAAAATGCCAAAGGTTGCGATCTGCGATATGCTATGAGTTGGATGACGTGGCGGTGGGACCAATGGAGGAGCGCGATACCAATATTGCAATAGGAAAACAGGAGTGGTAAGTGTTAACAACGAGCAGATGGATAGTGCGAAATGAGATTTTCTAAAATGCCAAAGGTTGCGATCTGCGATATGCGATATTGCAATATCACGCGGTTGGAGGACGTGGTGGTAGGACTGGTGGCAAAGTATGACAACGATATTGCAATCGAGGTTGGGAGCGGTAAGTGGTAACGGGAACCAAATAAAAACTTTGATTTGCGATTTGCGATGTGGCGGAGTACAGAGAATATCGTAATCGACGTCAGGAGCGGTAAGTATTAACAGAAACCAAATAAAAATTGTGATTTGTGATGTGGCAGAGTACAGAGGATATCGCAATTGGCGTCACGAGCGGTAAGTATTAACGGGAACCAAATAAAAAATGTGATTTGAGGTGAGCGAAGTACGGAAGCAGGAAGTTCGAGGAGCAAGGGCGGAGGTCGAATTCCAATGGTTTTCAAGCGTTTTGCGTTAAAATGGGTAAGGAAACCGTGACTAATAAAAGAAAAGGAATAAGGTGGGCTAAATGGTTTAAGTGTTTTTATGAATAAAAAGGTGGGTGTGGCAGTGAGAATAAGCGGGAAAAAGCGGAAATGGAGGGCGTAACAGCAGTGCGTAGATTGTGAAGGCAGAGATGGAGAATGAAGCGAGGAGGCACCACGGAGCTACTCTGGGGTTTTAACAATAATTCCTGCAATCAACTTGCTAACTTATGCGCAAAGAAACATACAAATGTGTAAAATACAGTGCAAAGGAACACTAAAAAATGGTAATGCAACTCTACCTTTAATCTCAGAAACAATGAACAAAAATAAGTTTTTGGGTCTGTGGGAAGGTTCACCCTCCTCGAGATCTATTGACAGAGATGATAAGGAGGTCTTGATCCAAACTTTTTGTTTGTTTGTTTTTCTCTTCTATTCTATTACTCACAAGCAAATGAAACCTGCAACAACAAACTGAAAGAAAAACTTAACAACAACTTAAAACATAAACGAAATTATTAGAAGCTGAACTAATGAAATGACAGAAAGTAGAGAAAAAATACAACAGGGAGGCTGAGGCACATGGATTGGGCCCTAACCCACACGCCTAGCTCTCTGAAACTTAAATCAGTAAAATGAAATCAGTATGATCATTTCATAAAAGAATAGCCTCATACATTTCTGAAATTTTGATCGTTGAGTAAAATAATAAAAATCTCAATAGCTTGCAACAAAGTTCCGACCCTTCCTAGCTCTAGCTTTGCTCTATTTGTTCTACAAGGCAACTACCAACATCTCCCTAGAAAATAGTGATTGATTCCACTTGACTCCAAATAAACAAAGATTGAGTGCACTTTTCTTTGAGTTGCTTGGCTGCCTCTGGAATTCAAATTGCTAGAGAGAATCCTTGGGGTTCCTTTGGCTGCCTTTGGAATTCGAATTGATGGAGAGAATATTTGGGATCCTTTGGCTACCTTTGAGAGTTAAGGAGGGTGGAAAATCCTCCTATAATTTCTCCTTGCTGTCTCCTCCAAGTCTTTATGAAAAAATCCTTATAAAAATGCTAATAATTCATGATTTTCTACATTGAACCTCATATTAGGCACTCAGAGTATGTTAGCCTTAATCACCACCTATACTAGCATCATAAAACCAAATAATAATAAAAATGTAAGAAAAAGAGATCTAAGGCAGAAAGGTGACCATTAACCCCTCCAAATATGTCTAATTATGGAGCTCATCAGTCTCTATAAAAAAATTTATTATCATATGAGTAAAATAAAAAAATACAAATAATTTAAAGATGAAAGAGCAAAGTTTTTCTCAGAAATATTATTCAATTTCAAGCACGTTGCATATTACTTACACTAAATATAAGTATTTAAGGAAAATAAATTTATATCATTATCAACACGAACAAGAAGGAAAATTATATTAATATTAATTTGGCAAGTTAATTATCATTTCCAAATCCAAATATAAGTGAAAAGGAAGATATTTTTCATAAGCGACAATAAAATTAAGAACTTGCAAGTAATAATTGATGATTATGAGTGTATATCTCAATTCAAGGTCGTAACTATGTTTGAAGAAAATATTTACATAATTCTCAGTTTACATTGGTTTGAAAAACTGGGTACCTTCATGTTAAATATGGAGAAACAAATTTTGTCGTTTCCTTATAAGAAGAACATGACGAAATTCTAAAACATTACAATGGAGTCAAAATCTGAAATACCTTGATCAAAATGCTTTAAAGATATCTTGAAGATGATGCTTCAAAAAAATTAAAAGTCAATATCAAGGATGCAACAAGAATTTGATGAAGTTATCTTCGAAAAAATGAAGAAAATTATTGCTTAAAAGATCACAACTAGAGATTACTTGCACAATTTAAGAATTCCAAGACTACGAAACAAAAATTAGAACAATAAAAATTAATTTTCAAGAAGGAAATCAATAGAGACGTATTAGAACAAGATGAAGAAAATTCTTGCTTGACGAGATTTAATCAAAATTTGTTGGAAGAAACTAGAACATTAAAAAATATGAACCATAAGTTGAATAACTTTCACATTTCACAAATCATAGTTAAAATGTACTCACTCAAATTAAGAAGTTTAAAAATAGTCATAGATTGTTGGAAAGTCGAAAAAAAAAACTTATCATAAAGGAAGCATCAAAGTCTTTAGGTAAAAAAATCCAAGTTGAAGAAAAGGGAACATACATACATCTAATTAATTTGACAATTTAGGAAAATTATAGTCTAATTGAAGTGAAGACATAGTCGAATGTTGCAATACAAAACGACGAAAATTCCAAGTGAAGATCCAACGACCAACTAAGCAACATCTGTCTGTGAAGGACAATATATACCTGAAGTAAATCAAACAATAAACACAAACATGATAAGGGAACATCAAGTCACAAGAACTCCTTATCGACATCCAAATCATAAGAGTAGACATATCAATCAGTCAGCGTAATAATATCACTCAGGATAATTAACCTATCTTTCAAAGAATATTGATACAAATACTGTCAAGTTTAATAACAGTTCATCTTGGGAAGCGTATAAACACAACGCTCCATAATATATTAAATTTGGATGGTCATATCATTTTATAGTTCAATAATTCTGCTCGACACTTAGAATATTGTATTATCTTGCATCACCAACCATGAAAACATTATTAAAAAGAAATCAAGTGAATATTTTACAAGTGCAAGTAAAAAGCATAACAATTTTTCATCAATATGCTTTGAGGACAAAAAATTTCTAGGGGGAAGTCAATTTTTTGAGCATAAATATGTATATAATAATAATAATAAAGAAATGAATTCTCTCAAAGAACATGATTTTTCATTAAAGGCATTTCGCTAAGGTATATATATGGGGCGCTCATTTTATTCCATAACCAAAGGAATTGGAATATAAAGTAATCCATTGAGGATAAAATATAATACATTGAATAATGTATGGGTGAATTGATATATGGAATACCGATGACGGCTCCATATATATACCTAGGTGGGATGTCCTTTCATAAAAAACACATGTCCTTTAAGACATGTAATTTCATAATAATTATTATATTATTATTTTATACATATTTATGTTCTTAAATAGAGTGAATACAAATTCTTATTTGAATGTCATACCACTGGATCTTATGATATGCTAATTGGAATGGATTGGTTGGACAAGCATCATGCTATCCTAGAGTTCCATAACAAGGCTATCATTTGTCTTCATTAATAAGGAAAATAGAGCATTGTGCAAGGAATTCCTAGAACCATTTCTATAAGAGAGATTTCAGGTTTGCAATTGAAGAGATGCTTCAAGAATTAGGTCAATTATATGTCACTCCTATGGAAGAACCAAACAAGACAAAAGGGGTAAGACTTTAAGGTTTTCTAATGTTGTAAGGGTTTGAATATATATTTGAAGAAATACTAAGATTATTTCCAAAAAGGGATATTTACTTTCATATTGATCTAGTGCTCAGGACTGTTAATTTTTCTTAGGTCTATATTGTTCTTTGCTTTGATAATTGCATTTTTTCATTTCCCATTAAATTCACCCCATAACATCATTAAATTATTCAAATTTACATCATTATTCAACACCATATGCAACTATTTAGAAATAATAATATCATCATCATCAATGTAGCAGAACGTAAAGGAACAATAGAAGGAAAGCATTCACACATAAAGACACCAGGGCAAAAACCACTATGGGGAAAAACCTTTCAAATTTTTCTTCTTATTATATTTTCATTGAATGGTTCAAAAAAAGAGAGTACAATGATCCATGTCTTCATCCATAAACATAATCAACAAAATAAACTAAACAAATCCATGATATGAACCCAACCTTGCTTACACTCAAAGCCCTAATTATGAATCCTGTAATGAATTGTCAATGTATGCGGTCAATTGCCGAACACTGTGGTCAATGAGAGAAAACTTCGAGCAACTGAAAAACCAAACCCTAGAAGTTGGTCGCATGGAGGACATGATTTTCATGCAATTGGGAAGCTTCAACCACTCCCTTGAGCTTGCAATTCTGCGACTGTGGACAGATTCAACCTTTGGAGAGCTTGTGACTGTGATTTTGAAACCCCCGATGTCAGTCACATGGAGGACAATTTGTGCATGCGACTGAGATTCTTTGGTTGCATGGATGAGGCGATCAACGAGCGACTGTGGTCATGTTCTTCCTATGTCATGCTCGGGTTGAGGCCCAAAACCCTAAAACGAAAATGCGAGCTCCAGATCCTACAATTTCATCTTCAAGTGAACCTATTCCTCTACGGATCTGCCTCAAACCTGTGTGAGCCAAAATCAAGAAAGAGAAATAGAAGAGTGTCTCATGATGATCTCAAAATGAGGTAGGGTTCACTTGTATTTATAGCCTTCCAAGGGTGTCCACTTTGCTTTAGGTCTGATCTGATCAAATATGCACATGTGGGCTTATAATTCAAAAATACACTTTCCCTTATCCAAATTAGATGATCTTTAGGTTGATTTTGGTCCCCTCGAAAAGAGGAATTCAATGCAATAATCATATGCATAAAATTATTTTTCCAATTTGGAATTTGACTTCAGTTCAATATTTTAACACTCCCTATCAATTAGGGATAATTTCACTTGCATTATGTCATCAAATTATATCCAATCTCAAGTATCTCATCATCACATATCATCATTATTCATCTTGATTAATCTCTTGCTTATTCATTCTTATCTCTTGATTGTCCCTGCTCATATGCTAAACTTTCTCGAAGCTAAAATAAGAATAATTTGGCATCATAGGGGAGCTCAATCTACCACCCTTTATCCATCGTGGAGGCACTGCTACCACCCAGAATCTTTGCCAGCGAGGAGCCGAATGCTACCACCTAGGAAACATCAACAGGGAGATGAATCTACGACCTGCATCATCAACAGAGAGCATATCATCAGGGAGCACATCTCAACCTAGAACCACATCAGGGATCACATCTCAACTTAGAATCTCATGGGGGAGATAAACATCTATGACCCCATATCAAGCAATAGGTGATATAGGGGAAAACATCTCAACCTATCCTATTGGTTGTTGATCTTCCCAATAATGAATCTCAAGAGTCATGTGGTAGAACACCTGCATCATAATTCGAGCTTGGTATAGATACCCGACTTACCATAAGGTAATGATTACATGCCCCAAGCCTAGTCAACTCGTTGGCCAGACGAGGAGGGACAATACCAACAAGCCTGACTTGTGGTTATGATGCCAACTGGGGTATACTATGCAAAGACAAAGATAGGAGAGAAACATCTTCAACCCTATGGGTGAAAAATAGGGGTGATACCCTATTGTCCAGATATCCCTCAACCCAGGAGCCCTCCATCTCAATTCCACACCTTTGGGAGATCAAACAGGGCGAAGAGATAGCTCAGTGTCCTCGATCAATGATGCTCTCTGTAGATCAAAAACATATCATTGTGCTCATATCTGGTAATCATCATGTCTCAATAACAATTGTCTCCTATTTATACAAGACATCAAATCAAATATCATATTAAAACAAAAAGTATGTATATCACAAAAAGGATACGATATTCATCCTCCCTCCCACATTGCTACCAACAACAAACCTATGCTTGTCTCGTACAACAACACTATCTCAATATATAAAGGTATCTCAGTCCTAGGTTTATGCGTGATTCTCTGCCAATCGGTTCCCACTATTTGTCATCGCAATGTATCCATGTCATATCCAAAACCTACTCAAACGTATCTCTAAAGAGTTTCTCCATCCTGCCTCATAGCTATCCATGATAGAAACACCGTACTCAACCTCAATTGTGCTTAAAGCTACAAAATTTTCATCCAAAAATATCATGGTAGATCTCATACTAAAGCAACACCCAAATGTGCTTATCTCATCAACAAGGATACCAATCATCATTAGTACATCCAAGTAGTCACATATCACATGAAGAATGTATCAGACCAAAAAATAGATCATCACATGCAAATATCTCAAAGAGATATCGACGACAACTCAATATGTAAAAAGCGGCTCAATCATGAATGCAAAATGCAAAACTATGAATGAGTGTTTAAATGGAACATAAATGCTTCAATCAACTGTCAGTTTACAAGTCAAGTTCAACAATATCACTTCACAACTTCAATCAGAGTGTCCAAGGATTTGCATTTAAAAAAAAAACTCTTCAATAGCTTCGGAATATATATTTTCTTTTTCCAACTTAAGAATGTAAATCATCATGCCATGATTCTTCATTTCTAACTTCAGAGGATAAATCCCTCTTACTTTGATCACCAAAGGCTTATTTTCTGTCAAGAATAGACCATCAGTATATAAAACCATAAATCAAAGCCATACTTTGGACCACTTTTGAAGTAGAGGTTCAGATCGACACATCTTATTGACTTCACTAGATAACTGCCAATGTGGACATATAATATTTCGAGAGATTTCTTCATTTAATGCTTTCTACAAACATAACACTTTACCAAACCAACATGCTCAACCTTAAATAAATCAATATTATGCAATCAAATCAACTAAGTCAACAAAACGTATATCAAACTCATCAATATCACTGTAACAAATTCCTTAGATCAAGTGATAGGTAGAGCTCACATCAAGTTGTGACTTCATTTATCAACAAATTTTCATTTACCAAACAATATAAAACCAAAATTCATCAATTCATTCTCATGATCATAATATAAGTCACTAGACACCAAGAATAAGTCATGAAGGTTCCATCCATTTATTCTGAGATTACTTCATATTGAATCACAATTGTCAATACTTCAATCATTGTGTCGAAGCTAATGACATCAACACAAAATACCAATATAAGTCACTGAAAGATGCTGCGCCCATTTAACATTGTTATCACACCAAATCATCCGTCGTCAAATCAAATCATTAGTCATCAGGTCAAATACCAAATCAAATCAAAACTCTAACTTGTCATCACCATGAATTCAAATGATCCATAAACCAAAATATATCATTAATCATTCAAGTCAATATGACCACTAAGTTAAGCCAATAGATCAAATCTTGTCAAACCCATGTAATTATTATCATATACTGCCATACACAAGGTTAAATCATAATTACATATTGATATGCATATTCTATTCACCTGCAACCACAAGATTAGTCAACATATTCACATTATTGTAAGTCAAACATTCAAACTTCCCTGCTCATAGAAATTCCTGTTATCTGCTCCATGTTTGTAGGGCTGTCATCCTTCAGGTGAACTTCTGACGTCATGCATAAAGCTTCACTTTTGTGACCTATAGGCATAACCACACCCATAGGAATTCTTCCATGTGGTTGAGAGGCTATAGTCGCACCCTTAGGCTTGCTTCCGTGCGACTGAGGCTTAGAGTAAGGGAAAACTCTCTCTTCTCAGGTCATAACTTTGCTACAGACTAATAATATCATATATTTGTCTATTCATTCCCATAAATCATACTTCAATAATAAATAATATTCTATACACATAATTCAAATGACAATATACGTAAGGATCTTATGGAGATATTCTCCCTCTGAATGGGAAGCTACTTCAGTCATCTTCTTTCAAGTCATCAACCTATCTATAATACCATCATGCATCAACAGATCTATTAGATTATAGAGTCAAAGATATATCCATCATGGTCATAACATGCTAGCATCATCTATTTCACCATTACATCATGAAATCAATATTTCATCAAGGGTTTTCTAATAGGAGTATACTTCCTGATCACAACATTATTTCTTTGTTACATAAATCAATATATAAAGTCAGAGCATTCAAATTTACCATATGCGATAATTACTAAGCACATCAAAACATAACTACGATCAATAAAAGATCTTGAATATCAATATCATTTTTACACTTCTATCATCATGGATACCATTCTTTTCACAAACATTATCAATAGTATGAAGTTACAATTGATTAGAATCAAGGTTCTAGCCTTCTTTATGGGATCAAGATATCTAAAATGATAGATGTTAGCTAAAAAGCAAGTATCCCAATATATCAATGATCAATATCAAGAAGTTCATCATGTCTAAAAGGTAAGATACTTGTTCACAACCAAGTGCATCATTTCATCATAGGTATCATGAATCAAACTTCCTTTCATATGCATACATGAGCCATTTGTGAAGGAGACATTCTCATCATACCTTTCCATCAATAAAACAAAACATTGAAACAATATACCATGCATACCTTGTAGTATTCAAATACCTGTGCACCTACTTATTTGACATAAGCAATTGTAGATTTTTGTCAACTTTTCATCAAGTGCCACTTTTTCTAGTTCTTCTAGCTATGATCATCAAGAAGGATCCACTTATCACAACTCATAAGGAGGTTAGAAACATCCTAATACTTAAATATGCATGCATGAAGATAAAAACAATAATCAGATCAATAAGTCTAAACAAAAGTAAGGACGAAAAATACTTATCTCCAATGAGAGGTGATCATCTCCCTCTTGAACCAGCCTTAAAGAACCATCATTGTCCATTGTCCATATGAGAATGTTTATTTCACTATTTCAACCAACTTTATCAACAACTAGGCCTACTAGAGACTATCCCATCTAGGGCTTCATCAAATCTGTCACAAGTGCTTGAGCATATTCATATTTACCATGCTAGGGTTTCTAGATTTCATATCTCAAATATTTACCATAAACCAAGGTTTCTTAAAAACCCTAACATCATAATATCCACCAAACCTTAATATAGAAATTGCCTAAGGTTTTATTCAAACCATAGAATTATTTTAGGTCTCCAACATCCTCTCTTGCATCTATCAATGGTGTCATCATATGGGTGATATCCATGAATTTTCTTCAACCCAACTCTGGTACCATATTAATTTTTCTTATGGATATATTGTTCTTTGCTTTGATAATTTCATTTCTTCATTTACACATTAAATTCACCCCATATCATCATTATATTATTTATATTTACATCATTGTTTAGCAGCATATGCAACTATGTAGAAAGAACAATATCATCATCATCAATGCAACATAACATAAATGAGCAATAGAAGAAAATCATTCACACAGAGACACTAGGATTGGTTGGAGACCATGGAAAAACCCACAATGGGGAAAACCCTTTCAAATTATTCTTCTTATTAGGTTTCCATTGTATGATTCAGCAAAAGAGAGTACAATGATCCATATTTTCATCCATAAACCTAATAAAAAAAATCAACTAAACAATATCCATGAGATGAACCCAATCATGCTTAAACTCAAAGCCTTGATTCTGAAGCTTGTAATGAACTGTCACAGTCTGTGGTAAACTGGAGAACTCTGCGGTCAATGAGCAAAAAATTCATACAACTGAAAAACCAAACCCTAGAAGCCGACCGCATGGAGGACATGTTGTGTGTGCGATTGGGAAGCTCAAGTCGCTCCCTTGAGCTTGCAATCGTGCGACTGTGGACGAACTCAACCTTTGGAGAGCTTGTGACTGTGATTATGAATCCCTATATTCCAGTCACTCGGAGGATGAGTTGTGTGTGAAACTAAGGTGCTTTGGCCGCACGTATGAGCTGGTCAATGAGAAACTGTGGTTTAGTTTTTCCTATGTCATGCCTGCGACTGAGGCCCAAAACCCTAAAACATAAATGCAAGATTCGAACCTTGCAATTACATATTCGAGCAAACCTATTCCTCCGTGGATTTGCCTTAGACCTGTGCGAGCCAAAAACAAGAAAGAGAAATAAAGAGTGTCTCATGATGATCTCCAAATGAGGTAGGGGTCACTTGTAATTATAGCCTTCCAAGGGTGTCCACTTTTCTTTAGGGCTGACCTAATCAAATATGCACACATGGGAATATAATTAAAAAATACACTTTCCCTTATCCAAATTAGATGATTTTTTGGTTAGTTTTGGTCCTCTCGAAAAGAGAATGCAATCATAATCTCCTTCAAATGAGTTGTACAAAGTGGAATTTGACCGTAGTTGAATATTTTAACAGGGACTGCTACGATATCCAAGACTCCTTACATAATGAGCACCCAAAAATTAAAAGAATTATAAATGCAACTAGAAGAGTTGTTGAATAAGAGTTGTTGTTAGATATGCGTAAGTATCACACCATGAGGAGCACTAGTTATTTTTGTGAAAAAGGGTGGCACATTGAGGTTATTTGTTGACTTTGAATAGTTGAATAAGGCCACAATGAAGAATAAATACCGTCTACCTAGAATTGATGATCTCTTTGATCGACTGAGAGGAGAGAAGGTATTTTCAAAGATGAACATGAGATCAAGATATCACCGTGTGAGAATCATGGAAGGACAAATTAGTAAGACAACTTTTAGAACAATGTATGGGAAATATTAATTTGTAGTGGTGCCTTTTTAATTGATTAATGCACAAATTGTTTTTATGTGCTTAATGAATGGCTTATCCATAAAATGTTTGGATAAGTTTGTCATTGTTTTATCGGATGGCATACTTATCTATACTAAGTCAAAGGGAGAGAATGAAAATCATTTGAGATTGGTGTTGCACGTGCCAATATGCCAACCTAAGCAAGCATTATTTTTACCAAGAGGAGATTCATTGTTTGGGATATGTCATTTTAGAGGAATATATAGTAGTGGATCTAGAGAAAATTGAAGCCATTAGAGGATGGGAAATACAAAATCATGTTTCATAAATTAGATCTTTCATGGGACTTGTAGGTTATTATGGGAGATTTATCAAAGGTTTTTTAGGGATTGCTCATTCCATTTATTGTTTAACCAAATAAGGGAACTAAATTTGAATGGACATTAGAGTGTGAAGAGAATTTTCAACAATTGAAAGAGTTGCTTATCATTGCACCTGATTTAAAATTTTATAGTCTAGATAATATTTTCGGTATGTACATATTTGTGAAAAGAAGGGATGGTGGAGTTCTTACTCAAAATGGGAATGCCATTAGCTATGGGTCCATAAAGCTTAAAGAGAATGTGATAAATTATGCCACACTCAACTTGTAGCTTGTTGCCATAGTACATGCATTGAAATGTGGAGGCATTATTTAATGGGAAAGAAATATGAATTGAGGACAAACCAGAGTGGTCTAACAATTTTCTTTGAACAATCAAATTTAAATGCTAGAAAAATAATATGGCCAAAGTTTTTAAATGAATATGAATTGAATATCATGCACATCAAAGGGGATGAGAATGAATTTGTTGATGCTCTCAGTAGAAGGGTACATGTCATGCATGTCACAAACATCAATATTCATACACGCCACAAACATCAATATGCATACACTAGATTTAAAGGGCATAATTGTAGAGGGTGACATTACGGAATAAAATTATCTATAGGTAAAAGAAGGCTTACAACGAGAAGATGGACAACAAAAGTTTAAAGAGTATCTATTAAAGGAAGTGAAATACTTATGCACAACAAATAGAATGTATGTTCCTAATTCTGAAAAATGAGGAAGCTAGCATTAAATGAAATGTGTAATGTTCCATATGTAGGAAATCTTGGTTACTATAAAATGATTACTAGTTATTAGTTCGATTCGATGTTCATGATCTCTAGATGGAGGTAGACCTATAATTCCTAGGAAATATTTTCATCTTATTGCTTAACTTCCATAGAACAAAGTTTAACCACAACTGCCTTGCTACTCAATTTTAGGATCTTTTCCATTCTATGAGAGTTGATGACTTGAGAAGGTCTAGATTTTAACCCTTTGATTTCATATTGAATTCCTTCCAATTAAAATCTCATGAATAGTTTGTTATAGTTTGTAGAAAGTGTACCTAATGTTCTCAACCCTTGAATCCATGGAACAAAATCTACACCTTCAATTCGAATGGCATTCATTGTGATTTCCAAATTATATTTTCCCATACTAAATTAAATGTTGTTTCATTTTCCCAACCAATCAATATTCTCTAATTATAAACCAAAACTTAAAAATTGGTTAGTGGATATACAAAACAAGTGAGGTGCTATGCTAATATTTTATCAATTAAGTTATGAGTACTTTTAAAGTTAATAAGCATTATGAACTTTTGATTCTTAATGTAACCTATAATCTTCAAGGTTTAGGGTGCTGAAACAAACTTGCCAATGCATGAGCATATATTTTGCACCAGTCAGAATCAATATTGTGCAAATTTCAACCTCTATTTCCTACTCTTTGAGGTTGACAAGTTTTTCCTCATTTATTTGTGTATATACTTTGATTTCATCTTGATCATTATTTTTCAAGGTGAACGCTTTTGTTTCTTGACATTTATGCCTTTTTTTCCATTTGTTGTTACAACCAAATTATGTTCCTTTTGTTTTTTTTCTTCCATTTCCTTCTACAATATTTGAGTAGGTTGAAATAGAACTGTCTTATGAACCCCAAAATGATCTCTGCTTCTTGCATAGGTTCCAATGGTAGACATGTATGTAGATTTATCCTTGAATTGAATATGACAAGCCAATTGCAGAGATTCCATAATATTTTCAAGGTGTTTTAGTAAAAACTCATTAAAATTCTTCTTTTAATCCATCCATCTAAGCTCCCAACAATGTTAAGCATTCATGTTATCCACTCTTGTCACCAATACATGATATTATGAATTATAATCTTCAACATCACCTAACTACTTGATTCTTTTCGATTGGTTGAAATCATTCCCAAACTTTATTATATTGTGCTAAGTCTCCTGTAAATAAACTGCAAGTATAATAATAAGAACAATGCTTCCTTTAAATACCCATTGATAACATTAATAGGGTATTATCTAAAAGTTCAAAGTTGTTATGTAAATCATTTGATTATCATCTATAATATCATGTAATTAAAAATATCGTTCTATCTAACTCACCCAAGTAAAGACCTTTGTTCCAACCAAACTATTTAATTCAACCTTGGGAAAGTTCACTCCCTTTGGAAACCATCCACAAGTAACTCCATTATTGGAGTTAAATACCCCTGAATAATTCTTAATGTTGGAAAGTTGTTCAACTGAGTATTAATTTTATTTTCATGAGCCCCTTTGCTCATTATTAATTTTAGGAAGCCTTTCATCTAGGGATTATATGAACAATTTTATGGAGCATTCTAATTGTTCCTTATTTTCATCCACCTTTATTTCCATTTGGTCCTTATTTTCACCCATATTATTTTCCACATTTCATTATTTATATTTTAGTATTGATCAAATCATCCATTTTAATTGGCCTATCATTCAATTCATTAATTTTATTGTCCAATTTGGATAGTTGGTTTTGTATCTCTTCATTTTCTTCATGAGTCATGGAGGAGTTTTTTGGAGGTTTAATTAGTGTAGTAAATCTATATCTTGCTTTGTAGCAATGGTAAACACTTACTATGCCCTAAGGACAAGGGAGTGTCAAGTGCTATAGCTCTATGATATATGTGCATGGTCTAATATCTCAAAGCACTGACTAAGTGTTACACAACATTTTGTCACTGTCCCTGCATTCCCTATTCTGAATACTGGAGGACTATCAGAGTGACCCCTGTGTACTGTCACACATCATGATGAATGTCATTGCATCCCTTAACATGCCAGGAACAAAATGTTTGTGGAAAATTCGTGACGTAGACCCTTAAAAACACGTGCTTTTGGTTCAGTGTTGTGGTGTAGTTATGTCCTCGCGCCCATGGCCAGATTTGCACTAGCCCTCGCGCCATAGTCGCTCTGTCTCTGAAGGACCCTCGCACCGAGCTACTTTTGCAAGGTTTTTAAATATGGAAATGAAGCTTCTAAGATCTAACAGCTTCGTGAGCAGAATCATAGATGTTTTTTCAAGTGGATGTGGTAGAGTTTCTCCCTTTGGCCTTCTAGTTCCTACAAAAATGAAACTTCCCAAAGGGATAAAACTTTCTTCCACCATAAGTGGATCCCAAAGCTCTTCCTACACTCTTATAAATTCATCTTCATCCCATTGATTTTGCTAGCTAGAATAGATCAAGAGATGGTGTGTGAAAGATAACAGAGGATAGTCCATAGTTGTGAGAGAGAGTTTGAGCCTTTAGCCTCTTTGAGTCAAATTGAAGAATGAATGCTTTGAGACGTGCCCGAATGAACCTGTCAAATGAGGTCTACAATGTCAAGGCGCAGGTTGTAAACTCCATTTTATATTAATATGACATGACTGGTTTCTAGTTCTATCTTTGTCTATGTTAATATTCAAAGTTTCTGACTCTCCTTGACTAGTTAGATAGTCGTAAATGAATATGTATGCTCGTATGCTTTTAGTGTTTACTTGATCTTTGTGCAGGTTTATGAATATCGCTACTAACAGAGCATAAGGATTGAAGAACAAATATCAAGGGATCACCGCAATGTACTACGTCAAGAGTATTGGATTGAGGTAGGACATCTATTCCGTTCCGCATTTCGTTTATGAACTAGGAAGTTAGAAACCAACATGTTCCCTTGTTGCTAGACCCACCCTAGGGCTAGAGGGATAGTCTCTATCCACAGAGGGGATTTTCCTGCACAACAAGTTGGCGACCATACTGGGGATATCAATGCATATTTTCTCTTATTGTTCGTTTTGAATTTTTGATTATTTGTCCAACTTTGGCCAAATTTTCGTTTCTCTACTATTTTTGGCTTATTTGACTACTTCTAGCCATTTAGCCTTTTCTTAGAGTGATAAGTCTGGTTTTTCTTAGTAAGCCTTTTTTTTCTCCTTTCTTTCCCTGCTCAGTGCTGCTGATTGTATGACAGTCGCGCCCATCTACGCAAGTTGTCATTAACACAAGAAAATTTTTGCCTGCTCGGTGCTGAATACCGTTGAACAGCTACGCCAACTCCTGTAGGATTGAATTTTGGGCCTTTGGTACTGAGTTTCCAGTGTGTCTCATCCTTTTGGTTGGTTTTTATGCTTGGATTGATCCATCTAGCTCTTGTCTTCTAACTTGGCTGTCTCATTCATTCTAGTTTGTGTTATCTCTCATTCGAACAGTGTGGCATATCCACCCTAGGGTTTTTGGGTGTTTCGAACCATTCGCTTGGTCACATGTTCTTTGCATGTATAATATGTTTATGAGTCATTTTGGTCGTTCATTGTTCAATATTTTGTGTGGTTTCTTGGCCTTTTCAGTTGATTGTACATGAAGTAGGGTTGTCAAGATTTCATTCTGTGTTTGTTTGATTCTCCCTCCATCTCCCCGAGCATAGATCGCATTGCTCGTTGAGTCGACTTAAAAGCCATTTATTTTGCGTAAGGAGATGAATGCCTAGTTTTGAGTGTGTGTTTACGATTACTTGGAGTTGATCTCTTCATGTTTTGACGATCTCGTTCAAATCTAGTCGAAGCTAGTATTTGTTTTTTTTAGTGTAGTATTGCATCGTTGCTTATCACTGATACAAAAGAACAAAAAAATTGCATTCTTCCTTCTCATTCAGAAATGAAAAGTGCTCTTTTGCGTTAGTAGGTTCCCTTTTTTTCATTGGAAAGTGAAAGACAAATTTTTTTTTGTTTTCTGCTTTAGCTGTGTTAGTAGCATAGGGGAAAGTGTCATTCTTGCATTTTCTTGATTGCTGCTTTGTTGTGAACCTCTATCCTTCACTTAGATAGCTTTTCATCGAAATGAAACGGTATTCTTTCTCTCATATAGTTGCACATTAGAGATTTGAGATAACATTCGGTAGGGCCTTGAAATTGAAACCTAAGTTCAAGATAAACCATTAAATTAACTCAATCAACCTAAGGAAGCATTGAAACTTAACGCTCATGCTAAGAGATCTAGGCTAGTTACGTGTTCTGGCGTCATTAAACCTAGCAGTTGTTGCTCACAATCTTGCATTAGACAGCGCTAGTACGAACTTGTTATCCCCGTACCGTCGCGTATATAAAGGGAGACCCTTTTAGGTTGCAATACTTTACTGGAAGTCGAGTCTGTCGCCCTGTAACCGTGATACACTGAACACAACATTCGGGGAGGTTGCCTGCATGTACGTTAAGTCCTTGTAAATTTATTTGTGAAGGTGTATATTGCAGTTCACAGGAGCTTGGTACACCCTTTTGCCTAGAGATCTTGAGTAGTCATTTTGATCTTTCCGTGACTCTTTAAATTTGTAAAGATCATCGAGCACTTTTCCTTTCAAGCTCGTTCAAACTGAAAGTGACTAGAGTCACCTTTTGTCCTTTTCTCGACTCTTAAAACATGAAAAGGCAGAGTATTGTTTCAATGTTATAAAAATTAATTTCCCACAATTACATCACACACCCATTAAGCTATTTCTTGGCTAGATCATGAGTAATTCCTTAATGATTGTTGTCAAAGCCTTAAATTAATCATCGCTTATCTCTTCTTCTTCTTAGACAATGTCACTGTGGCAGAACCACCTGTTTCATCCTCCTCTTCATTACTTCATGGTGAAGAGTCTCTCCCTAGAGTCTCTTCTAAGATACCCCCATCTGTTGGGACCCAAGACCTCGAATGTGTCATCATCTTGAGCATTCAACCTCTTACCACTTGGTCTCCCTCTGAGGAGCCATTTGATATCAACTGGCAGCCCCCAGATCTTTTTTTCTTTCTAAGAGAAGATTCCCCTCAATGCTCGGACCCACCTGTGATACCATTGTCACGAGCTTTTCCCTCCACCGCTCGCTAACTTTTCCCTGACAACATGTCTTCATTCGACATGGATGCCTCAAGTCCTATTTGTAGTGAAGAGACTCTCATATCTACTGAGGAATATCAATTCCCTCTAGAATATTTTCCTTATGAGACGTCTCAGCCTTTCTCTCAGCCACTCTCGGCTGGTTACTGTACTTTGGGACAGTTGATTTCTGGTGCTTCATCTTTGTACCGGAACCCGTTATGGTCAAGTATTGCGGCTACTTCTTTAGGTTCGTTTGTGTCAGGTCCATATTCTTCGATTCCCATTGTTCAGACAATTGTCACGACTATCCAACCCATCCCACTGTTTGTGTGGCTTACTTCGCACCATCCGTTAGTGTGGTTACATCATTTCCGTCAGTTACTACTATTAGAGGAACACATCCCAATGCTTCCGTGATGTCTGCTGGACCCATTGTGATTGGATCACAACCTCAGGTATCGGGAGTGAGCCAAATTATTGGTATTATTCCTATCCATTCTAATCATATTCCAGAAGGTTTTCCGTACAATCAATATATGATGGATGTTCAACATCAGAACTACCTCCCTCAAGGTTCCCAGTAGGTTCAGGCTTCGATCAATCCACCACATCTCTACGATGAGTTTGAGAACCACATATATTACCATGGGCCTGTCTAGAAAGGTACATTGTATGTTCAAACAAATCAACCCTCGGTTCACGAGAATCAGTTCACGTACCAATAGGGACAACCCTATTGTAATATTCCCAAATTTTCACATGATATTTGGAATATTAGAGTTCTTAATAAAATTAATAAATTAAGTAAATAAAAGGGAGGAGGGACCCAAAAACCTAAAATATGAATACACTTTTAATTTATGTATGTGGATATTCTAGAACTATATCTAAAATCATGGAGTAGTGGAGCAGCTCCATTAATGGAGATCATGTCTCATTTATGAGATGGATTATGGAGGATGAAACAGTCAAATAAAGATCATGAATCTTAAATGTAAAATCATGAGGATCTTGAAGAGGTCAACTAAGATCATAGTGCATTCAAAGTAATATCATAAAGCACTTATGATAAGTTAGTGGAGGAAGTGATGCATTTAATGCACACATGATGGAGAGGGTGATCACCCCATGTGAACATGATGGAGGACATGGAGAAATAACACAGTCAACCATGGAGACTTATGTCCACATGTACATCGCAGTTTTGGAGTGGGCCTAGGCTATGGAAGGCTCATGATATATATAATGAAGGAGAAGGCACAATAGAAGGTAGATTTGGATACTTGGCTTTTTCTTGATCTGTTTAGATCTGGATTTTTCAAGTGACAATTCCATGCACTCTTATGTTGTTTAGCTAAGTTTGCAATGATGTTTAGCACAGGGTGTTCCCGAGCGGGAATCCCACCCTTACCCATAGAGGACTTGTGTGCCTACTTTGGGAAGGTCTTCTATTGAGCTCTATTACTTATCAGGGATTGGTGCCATCTTCAGGAGGTTGTTTCTAGCATTCAGCTAGGAAACTGGTGGAGGATTCATCCTACCACTTTGTTCTTTACATTCAGTCTTCCAAGAGCAACAGATCTATATCTAGAATTCAGGCCATTGGGTTTTACCTCCATGCAACAACAATCCCTTCAAGGATTGTGCAGTAAAGTCCTATAGATCTATTGGAGGAAGGAAGTTTCTAGTATTTCAGTTGGAAATCCCGTGAGGGATCATCTCCTCACATTTGATCTATTGTTTCCATCACTCAGGAGCCGATTTGACATATTTAGCAACAGGCTATTGAGCCTCCCTCTCTTACAACACAATTTTCTAAAGCTGTTGTCCATCCAATAGCTATTTTCAGTGGAGGAGATTGGAGGAGCTAGATCTTGAGCTTTTAGCCCAAGGATCTAGTAAAAGGGATCATCCTTTCTTGCATAGATCTGATTGTGCATCATTGCAGCCACCATATCATCAGATTATGCAGCATATCTGCATACCCAATAGTATATTGGTGAAGCCCTAAGAGGATGGTTTTCTTAGATTGACAGATCTGAGAAACCCTTTCTGGGTTATCTTGGGTATCCATTATAGAGCCCGGATCTCTTTTTTCAGCATCATCGGAGCTCCCATACTACCTAGATATAAATTTCTATATTTTTGGAAATTCAAGTCCCAACATTTCTAGTAGGGACAACGCATTTTACCTTCTAGCAGTTCAAC
Organism: Pinus albicaulis; assembly: GCA_034641835.2. Taxonomy (NCBI): domain Eukaryota; kingdom Viridiplantae; phylum Streptophyta; class Pinopsida; order Pinales; family Pinaceae; genus Pinus; species Pinus albicaulis. Next base: position 701,580,449 of record CM076574.1, read on the forward strand.
AGTTACGCAGTCCCTCTTGTGGGATCATTTCGAGGTCATTCTAGGCCATACCTTTGGCTTGAGTGTCTCATATTTTGAGCACTATTGTACTTGCTATTCACCTCCTATATAATAAAATGGCTCATCTTATCTGTACATTCTGATGTTGTTTTTAGATTAATTGTTTACTTTGTTGCAGTTCTTATATTGTGTTTCAGTATTACTACATTCTCCCTTTTGGGATATTACACCTATGGACCACAAGGACAACCCTACCATTTATAGGGACAACCTTCGACCCAACAAGGACAACCCTGCGGTCATCCAGGTCAACCCCACGTTTAGCAAGGAGTGCCTTATGTTCCTCAGGGGCTAACCTATCCTCCTCAGGGACAACCTTTTGTACAACATAACCAGCCTTACGTTCAGTAAGGCCCGCCTCTTGTACAACAAGGTCAACCCTCTCAGCTAGCAAGGTCAACCTAGTCTTCAGGGACAACTTGGCTCATCTCAACCATTAGGCCAACCTGGTTTTCAGGGACAGCCTGGTCAACCTTTGTATCTGGGCTAACCTGGACCCCAGGGACAACCTGGTCAACCTTAGGGCCAACCTTTAATTCAACAAGGCCAACCGTTGGTTTCCCAAGGTAAACCTTTGATGACACAAGGTCAACCCCAAGGAATTATTTTCATCCCGCAACATAATCAATATTTTGCTCAAACTAGGCCCTAGTCCCTAGCCAGGATATGGGCATAATTTCCAAAATTATACCCCTATGGAAAAAATCCTCCGGGACAGAATGTATGGGCTCAAAATTTCTCCCGGCCTGGTTGGAACCCTAACACAGGTCTTTTTCAAAGGTCCGCGATGCCTTTTAACTTGCAATTTCCATTCCTTACTACATTGGAACTACCTGATGCGTCGAAGTTAACTAATGATCCCATTCTTCATAATCCGTATTGGCCCCGAGTTCCTACCAATATTCTTGGTGATTGTCCCAAGTTCGAAGGCAAGTCTGGAGAAGAACCCGAAGCGCATGTTATGATGTACCACCTATGGTGCTCCTCTAAATTCTTTGATGATGATTCTATTCGCTTATGTATTTTCCAAACGACTCTCACTGATGCCGCTGCAAAGTGGTACATTGAACTCTCTCATGGAATCTTCCAAGATTTCAATTCTCTTGCAATGGCGTTCCTCACACACTTTCAGTTACCGGTTCGCTATGAAACAAGAATGTACCTCCTTACATCCTTAAAACAAAAAAGGGCCACACATATCTCCGATCACATTCATGAATGGAGACGAAGTTGTCGTTTGGTCAAGTTTGAGATCCCTAATCAAATTATGGCTGACTAGTTAACTACCTCTTTTTTCGGTTTGATAGCAAAGGACATTGCTATGGGGGCATGTGTCACCGAAGAGCAGGCCATTGCTCGTGCCCAATACCTCGATCTGGCACGCTTTATGATCTCTTTCCCGATGCTCCATGACCTGGAACTTCCAAAGCACCGGCGACACCACTTGTCGACAATATCATTGGTTTTGTTTCTCAGATTTCCTATAAGTATTCTGCTGCCCCTGCGAAGTAGAAATCCACCCCTTCTACCGATACTGCTTCTCAGTCACCTTCCAATCCTGGTAAAACCGCAGAAGTGAATGTCATCTAGTCTACCTCAACAGACAAAGCTTCCAAGGTAAGAACAAGGGTAAAGGAAATACCAAAGCCAATACCCCAAAATAAGATTATCCTAAAATCAATGTTGATGATGGCTCAAAATGTAAACTAAAGTATCCTTGTCTGATATGTGATGATGAACATTACACCAAGGACTGTCCATGATGGGGCGAAGTGATTTGACTGCTAAAACGCACCCAAGGAACTCCGACTGTTCTTAAGTAACTGTTCCCATCACAACAAACTCAAATGGTGGAGCAAGCCCAGTCCTCCACCCCTTTTGGCTCTCAAGTTTTCATGATGAATGGCGCTGCACCCATATCTATTGCTACCAAATCAAAAAATTATACAAAACCGCGTCAAGTGGTGGGGAAATAAATTGTGGATGCTCCTACTCCTTCTCCCCCACCTGCTTCTAGCCCTCTTCATATTGAAAGGCCTAGTTCTGAGCCTGTTGTACGACCACCTTCCAAAGCCGTGCTCCATAATTCCTCCTATAACCCGAACGCCCGTGCCACTCAACATTATAGTATTGTTGAGGATTTGGCTCAGGCGTCATCTACTATGTATGCACTAGAGGTACTTCAGAGTTGTCCGTCACAACAGAAGTCTTTGTTATCCGCTATTGGAGGAGTTGACCCTGCCGATTCGAGCCTTATGACTTTTAATCTGGAAAATTTCGTCCCGCGTCTCCCTCATCAACTTGGTTTGATTATCCAAGTTGGGATTAATGGTAAGAATATCCATCGAGCAGTCATAGAAGAAGGTACATCTACTTGCATCATGTCTGTTACATGTTGGAAATCCATCGACTCTCCAGCCCTTAACCAGTCTCCAAATGCTTTGGAGGCCTTCGACGGAAGGGAATCTCGTCCTCTTGGTATCCTCACCATCTTTCCTATCACGTTGGAAGGAAAAATGGTCAATGTTGAGGTTGATATCGTTGACACCAAACTCAACTATAATCTCCTCCTCGGTCGCAGTTTGACTCACGCCATGTTATGTGTATCGTCCACTCTCTTTCGTGTTCTTCGTTTCCTGCACGAAGGAAATATTATCACTATTGATCAGTTATCCTTTTTCGCTTCCACTTCTTCATAGAGCAATGTTCCGTATGTAGACCACATTCCCACGCCTTATGAAAGTGTGGGGCCAGGACATTTCAAAGATCCTGCCCTTATGGGTCTTTTTTCTCTTCTTCCGCCCAACACTGCTCAGGTCAAGATGATCTCCAACTCTTCTGATGCCTGGATCATCCCTTCGCCTGATCAGGTTGATTAATTTGGTGACGTAATGTCGTTAAGCCCGATAGAAATTGATTATTGTGAGATCATCTTGGCTTTGGCTTCTCCTTTTGATCATACTTCTTCAAGTATGCTTCTCAACACATACTCTCAATCCCCTTGGCTCGGTGCTTTGGATTCTCCAGATCCCTTGAACGAGACGTTTCCAACTGATGAAGACATCGTGGAAACCATGTCTCTCGAGGATCCTCCCTGAGACGATAATCATCATCATTCCTCCTTTTTACCTAGTCTTCGGGCAATGTCTACCTATCTTGAGAATTTTGCTTCTCAAGTTCCTTCCCAACCGCTTCAAATGCCTATTTTGACACATGAAGTTCTTGCAGAGGGCAACATGGAAAATATCACTCAGACTATGCCTATTGACATCTCCGTTAAACCGGGGGTTGTCAAGAACATCCATATTGGGGTGACCTATTCTCCTGATCAGATTGAGGTCTATACTAGCTTCTTCTGCGAATTTCGAGACGTTTTCACTTGGTCCTACAAGGAAATTCCTGACATTAATCCAAGTATAGTCGTGCACGAGATACCCACTTACCTTGATGCGAAACCTGTTCGCCAACACCTTCATCCCATGCACCCTAGAAAGGAAGTTGCCATAAAGGGAGAAGTTGAAAAAATTCTCAAAGCAAGATTCATTTATCCAATCCCATTGACAGATTGGGTCTCTAACATTGTCCCTGTGGACAAAAAGCAGGGCACCATTCGAGTTTGTGTGGATTACCGCAATATCAATCGTGCTTGTCCCAAGGATAACTATCCCACTCCCTTCATCGACCAGATTATTGAAGAGTGTGCTATGAGTGAGATTTTCTCCCTTATGGATGGGTTCTCTGGTTATAACCAGATTAATATACTACCGTCTCATCAACATAAAACTGCCTTCATCTGTCCATGGGGCACTTTCGCGTATAAGAAGCTCCATTTTGTCTTGAAAAAAACTGGTGCCACGTTCCAATGGGCAATGTCGTATGCTTTTCACAATATTAAGCACATTGTTCAACCTTACCTTGATGACCTCCTGGCTCATTCCGCTAAGTGTCAGGACCATCCGGAACACCTCTGTCAAATTTATCTTCGTTGTAGATGCTACAACATTCGACTTAATCCACACAAATGTGTCTTCTGCGTCGATTCAGGCATACTCCTTGGGTTTTTTGTTTCCAAAAATGATATTCGTCTCGATCCTCTTAAGGTTGAAGCTATCATTAACATCCCCTCCCCTTCCTCTTTACACCAGTTGCAGTGTTTGCAAGGGAAAGCTAATTTCCTGCGTCGTTTCATACCGAACTATGCTGAGGTAGCCAAAGGTTTTATGCGATTTCTTAAGAAAGGCGTCTCATTCCTATGGGATTATATTGCCCATAAATATTTCGATGCACTGAAAAACATTCTCGTCAATGCTCCTCTTTTACGTCCACCAAATTATCATCGCGATTATTCACTCGATTTGGCTGTCGCTTTTAGCACTATCGTCATGGTTCTGGTACAGGATGATGATGATGATAACGAGCATGTCATTTAATATCTTAGTCTCAATCTTATTGACACTGAAACGCGTTACGCTCATGTCGAAAAATTGGCGTTGGAAGTTGTTCAAGCCATACAACGTTTCCGCCATTATATTTTACTCCGCACCACGACCGTGATTCTTGTTGCAACCCCATGACCTATATTTTAACTCGAAAATTTCTAGGGGGAAAGTACTCTAAGTGGATAGTTATCCTCCAAGAGTTCAATTTGGAGTTCACTGCCACCAAATTAAAGAAATCGTTGGTTTTTTCTGAGTTGATCTTCTCCTTACCCTCTACCTCTGCTCCTTCCAGTTATGAGGAACACATTCTAGAAAATACCCTTTTTCTGATTATCACCCTCGATCCATGGTATGGTGATATCATCGTTTATCTCCAGACTTCTACTTTCCGGTTCGAGTTGACGAAATATGCTCGTCGACGTATCTGTCATCATTCGCAACCCTATCACATAGTCAGAGATACTTTATACCGCATCAGAGCTGATTCTGTCCTTTGTCAGTGTTTAACGCTTGAGGAAGCTGAAAAAGTCCTTAATGACTGCCATTCTTGCGCATGTGGCGGTCACATGTCTGGGTATGCTAATGCTCAAATTTTTTTTCATGCCGAGTATTTCTGGCCTACCATTTTCAAATATTGTATCCTTGTTATCCGTAAATTTCACGAGTGCCAGATCTACCAGCGCAAGATGCGCACACCACCCACTCACCTCCATCCCGTCATTACCGTTCGTCCTTTTGCGAAGTGGGGTATTGATTTTATGACGTGTAACCCTCGCTTGGTTGAGGAGCATGCTTACATTATTATAGTCGTAGACTACTTCATCAAATGGGTTGAAGCAATGCCTACACTCACAACTAACGGTAAGACAACCGCCCAATTTCTCTTCAATCACGCGATTTCCAGGTTTGGGGTCCCTCAAGCCATTGTCACTAACCATGGCTCCCATTTTTGCCATTATATGATGGCTGAGCTGACTACTTAATTGGGTCTGCATCATGACAACTCAACACCGTACTACCCCCAGGCCAATGGTTAGGTTGAAGTCGTGAACAAAGTTTTAGTCACTATACTTCAGCGTACTATTGGGATGCACAAGTCCAATTGACATCTCATGTTGTTCTCAGCTCTCTGGGCTTACCGAACCTCGGTGAAGGATGCAACTAGATTCACACCATTTCAACTTGTTTATGGTCTAGAAGCTACCCTTCTGATTGAATGTGAAATTCCTTCTTTGAAGCTAGCTGTCGAATTACTGCCGAATACCTTGCAAGAGGAAGAACGTCTTCTATATTTGGAGAGGCTTGATGAAACTCGCCGCTTCACTGCTCTAGTCATAGAAGCACAGAGAAAGCTGGTCAAAGCCCACTTTGACCAGGCAGTTTCCCCTCGTACCTTCGTAGAAGGAGACTTGGTCCTCTTGTATGACCAAGCCCATGATAAGCTGGGGGAAGGTAAATTCGAACCAATGTGGTATGAGCCTTACATCGTCAAACATGTTTTGCAAAAAGGGGCCTATGAGATTATTGATTATGAAGGCCATCCCCTGGATCAACCCCGAAATTGGATGTATCTCAAAAAATATTATGCATGAGTTTTATCATGCATTTCTTCTGTACATAAGTGTGTTTTCCATTTTTGTACATTTTTGGCTTGGTGTGCTTTGCGAGTAGTTTTTTTCCTACTTATTATTTCTTTGCTTACTATGTAGATGTTTGTCACTCCTTACGTCGGTTTCGCTGACGGTGCCTCCCACAGTACCTAGAACCTGTCCTCCGCAGCTTGGGTAATTTATGATCCTAACAGTGAGTTAGTAGACCTTCAAGGCATTTTTCTATGACCTGCAACTAACAATGTCGCTGAATACAGTGCAATTATTGAACTTCTAACTGATGTTATTGCCCTTGATATTCAAGAATAAATTGTAAACCTAGACTCTTAGCTTGTTGTTCTTCAACTCAATGGGAGTTATTCTGTCAGAAACCCTCAGATTTTAAGGATGTATTTACGTGTTCGTTTGTTAGAAAATAATTTTGATTATATTACATATCAACATATTCTCAGAAGAATGAATACGTTAATTGATGTAGTAGCTACTCTTGTATTAGATAGACATTTGCGGAATTTGTAAAAGCAATCACCATCACATAGTAAGATTTAGACAGAAAAATAAGAATATATATGTATATGTATATGTATATGTATATGTATATATATATGTATATCTATATATATATATACATATATATATACATATACATATACATATACATATTATTATGTACATACATACATACATACATACATACATACATACATACATATATATATATATATATATATATATATATATATATATATATATTGATGATATCACATATCAACATATTCCTCGAAGAATGAATACGTTAACTGATGCAGTGGCCAATATTGTATTAAATAGACATTTGCAAAATTTGTAAAACATTCATAATAAGATTTAGATAGGAAAATAAGCATATATATATATATATATATATATATATATATATATATGTATATGTATATGTATATATATATATATATATATATATATATATATATATATGTATATATGTATATATATATATATATGTATATGTATATGTATATGTATATGTATATGTATATGTATATATATATATATATATATATATATATATATATATATATATATATATATCTACATATACATATATATATATATATACATATACATAAATATATATATATATATATATATATATATATATATATAAATATATATATATATATATATATATATATATATATATATATCAATTGTTTTCATCGGCTTGTACATCATAGTTCAAAAATATATATATATGTGTTTCAGTTACATCCTAAGATGCCTTGTCTCTCAAAAAAGGCAAAAGTAAAACCTAGGAGTCTAATCAGCATAGTGTTCATGATAGCACGTCACTGCCCGTACGACACAACTCAGCAGTCGATGGATGCGATTAGAAACCCCCGCAGTGTGTCGCTGGTAAGCACGAGGAATGTCCTAAAATATCACATACTCTGAGATCCCGCTTGTGAGTCCCTCTCGGTTACGTGCAATTTCTTCCTCATCATCACCTCCTTCGCCATGAGGGGCCACTTCGAACTCTCTTGGGACCCTCTGAGCTATCGGAGACATCCCCGCAAGTCTCTATGGTCCAACATCTGCAACACATGAGAAAACATTAGAACACACATATATATATAAAAACCAAAAAATCGTAATACTCATAAAAATCTAGAAAATGAGTTTTTACCTTTGTCCTTGTCCCAGTTGTCCCCTTCCAGAAGTGGAAGATTCGGATCACCCTAAAATCGGTACCGATATACAACCATTCCTCCACCATGATGAGTTTTCGTCTCAACCAGTCAAAGAACTCTGGTCTTCATGACATATGTTGCCCACCCCCTGATCGAGGCATCAACTCAACCCAACGGGACCATCTGTGGCTCTTGTGCTAGTGGCATAGGTACAATCAAATCTTGACGCTGGAATATCAGTAATCGTTCCAGGATGAACGATATCAAGATAGACCCATACCCAAACTGCTTCATCTTACCAGTTTTACACTTGGTTAGTTGACGTTTCATGTTGATTGTCACCGCTTCTACCGAATTGAAGATTGTCGGAGACATGCAATCTATGGCTAGTTGGAGTTGCATTTTTGTGGCTTCATGGGGAGCCTGAGATCTGGCAGCCTGAGTAATGGAATGCAACACTACCCTCAAAGGTAAGTCGAGCATTGTCTAGATGTCTAGTTTACCATTCTTGTGTGCTTTCCTTGCTCCGGGACAAGCTCTCTCTATCAACATGCCCGTGCTCTCCCCAAGAATCCGAGTGCCTGTCATTCGTACTCACTCTCCCCTCTGCTACAATACTGTCAAGAATTATATGTCGAAGACTTCTATCTCCAATTCCTGGTCATGAATGATGAATTTTTCTTGGTCAATGTCCCATACACTGATCAAGTATTGCAACAGCTCTAATTGAGCTCTCACACATGGGGTCATGAAAAATTTAAGGAGCCCACAGTTCCTCAGAGCATATAAGCATGCATCATTCTCCATGGCATGTGCATCTTCTACCCATGCTCCCACTCTTCCACTCTATTTCCATTGCAACTACTGATTCTTCATGCAAAACCAAATACAAAGATTCTATAAGCCATATGGTTAAAAATTGAATCGATTTTGATAAGCATTTTTTAGAATATTGTAAAAAATTTATGCGCGACGTTCGATGCTACTATTTTTCAAACAGTTGTGCCAAGCGACACTTTCCCTATGAAAAAATCGAAGAGGTTGGCGCGGCTCCGTGCTGAGAACCGATGCGGGTATGAGTTTTAAAAAATATTCCACAAAAATGCATCAAAACATGAAAACATATAAAAAATGGATGAAATTGTAGGAGAGGTTCATGGCTCTTACATGGAAGAAGCAAATTCGTCAATGGCCTCTTGGATTTCCTGCAGTCAGCTCCCCGAATTCACATTGAAAACCGGTGAAAGTGCTCACAAGAAAGTGAAAAGGTAAAAGTAAATTGTTTTTTACTATTGAGTTATTTTATAACCTTTTCTAACCCTAATTAGGTTTTGGACACATTTTCAATTATTTTTTATTATTTTTTCATGAAAATGGGTTTTACTTTTGTTTCTTGTGCAGCAACGGGTCGTAAAACTGGCAATGATGATGGAACGAGTTTTATTTTATTACTTTTTCAGACTCGGTAAAAACACGAAAAAGTCACCCCCCGGAGTCATCTTTCAGCTCTTTTCTGACTCTCAAAATATGAAAAGATTGTCGAGCTCTTGTCGTTTTGAACTCGCTAAAGGCTATGAAATGTTATCTGCCCAGTATACGTTTACCCCTTTTTCGAGCTGGGACAAATTATTTACGAAAAAGGAATACCTTAGTCGAACATGGCTAAGAGGTTCTCTCAGATATTTTTTTCTATCTTTTCGGATCTGAGAGACGATCTACGAAAAGGGACCTTTTGGATTTTTCTTTTCTGCCTCTTTTCAAACTCTCTAAACATGAAAAGACGTCGAGTTTTCCCTTTGTCAGACTCGTTAAATCTAAATGACATTGGAATCCATCGCCATGACATTACCGAGTTCCTCCTTCCTAGGGATCGTAAAATGTACTAGTATGTATTTTTCTGAAGGACAAACTTACATTACAAGCATATGTTATCCCCTTCAAGATTGTTTCCAAAAATAATTGGGGTACTCACCAAAAATGGTGGGGGAAAATGGAACTAGTTGTCAGTTCTGTTGGCAGTATGTCGCTCTTGAACATGACACTTGTTTGCAGTTCGTGTCGAGTTGGGGACATCCCACATTCGTCATTTTGCCTCCATGGGTTTGGATTATCTAATTTTACCTCTCATCTACTCTTCGCCTCGTCACCATGACCTCATCTACCTTGATGTCAAATACTGCCAGATTCCGGAGTCGTGTCACCGATATGTTCAAGAGAAGTCCCTTCTGCAGTTTTCAACCCCTGATCCTTTGTTCCGTCTTGATTCACTATTATCTTATTCCTCTGTCTTGTATCGATGATGTGGGAAATATTATGGCCCTCCTTCAACTGATCACTTCCTGTCAACTTCAACTCATTGTCTAGGAAGTTGATCCAGAGACTCCTTCTAGTACCTTAGAGCTTGCATGCCTCAATGGAAATTTCTTCGCATTCGACGACACGTTCTCATCATTGGCCTTCGATCGGGTGATTTCGCAGATGTTCAACTCCAGTTAATTGTTCACGTTCCATGGATTGTACTAGAAATACCTTGAGAACCATTTTCATTATTGGTGGTTTCTCTCGAGCTTGTTAATAACTTCCATCGTTGGCTGGTAATCAGGCGAATTTCTTGCATGTTCGACTTCAAATCATTCACTCACATACCTGAATTTGTACTTGTTCGGGTCGGGATGGAGCATAAGACCCTGAGTTTTATTTAATGAAATCCAGGTTGCAGGACGATTCATTTTGTCATGACTGTATGCATGATTCTTCTGATTGGATGGCTCCGGCCATACCTAAATCTATTTTATGATCCTTTTCACTGGATGGTTGTGTCCATACCATGGATATTGTTACATGTTATCTATTATGGATGGCTGCACCCATACCTCGTACTCATGTATCAGAGATATCAGTCGTACTTGATCTTGTAGGTCCTCCTCCTCCGACGTTTTATTTTGGGCATGTTCTCATAAAGAATTTCACCCCTCCATCTCTCGCAGACTTCATGATTTAGGGGGAATCTGTTACACATCATTTTGTCACCGTCCATCCATTCCCTATTCTAAATACTGGAGGACTATCAAAGTGACCTCTGTGTACTGTCACACATCATGATGAATGTCATTGCATCCCTTAGCATGCCAGGAACAAAATCTTTGTGGACAATTCCAGAAGTAGACCATTAAAAACATGTGCTTTTGGGTCGGCGTTGTGATGTAGTTATGTACTTGCGCCCATGGCTAGATTTGCACTAGCCCTCGCGCCATGGTCGCCTTGTCTCTGAAGGACCCCCGCGCCAAGCTAATTTTGGAAGTTTTTTTAATATGGAAATGAAGCTTCTAAGATATAACAACTTCGTGAGAAACCATGGATGTTTGTTCGACTGGATGTGGTCAAGTTTCTCCCTTTGGCCTTCTAGTTCCTACAAAAATGCAACTTCCCAAAGGGATACACCTTTCTTCTACCATAAGTGGATCCCAAATCTCTTCCTCCACTCCTATAAATTCCTCTTCATCCCATTGATTATGCTAGCTAGAATAGACCAAGAGCTGGTATGCATAAGATAAAAGAGGATAGTCCATATTTGTGAGAGAGAGTTTGATCCTTTCACCTCTTTGAGTCAAATCGACGAATGAATGCTTTGAGACGTGCCCGAATGAACCCGTCAAAGGAGGCCTACAATGTCAAGGCACTGGTTGTACACTCCATTTTATATATTAATATGAAATGACTGATTTCTAGTTCCATCTTTGTCTATGTTAATATTCAAAGTTTCTGACTCTCCTTGACTATTTAGATAGTCGTAAATGAATATGTATGCTAGTATGCTTTTATTTTTTTCTTTATATTTGTGTGGGTGTGTGAATATCACTTATAACGGAGCTCAAGGCTTGAAGAACAAAGATCGAGGGATCACCGCAACGTACTATGTCAAGAGCATTGGATTGAGGTAGGACATATATTCTGATCCGAATTTCATTTATGAACTAGGAATTTAGAAACAAACATGTTCCCTTGTTGCGAGACTCACCCTAGGGCTAGAGGGATCGCCTCTTCTCCGCAAAGGGGATTTTCCTACACAACATTAAGGAAGCTCCACATCTCACAAATCTAATTTGTACCTATAATGTTGAGTGTGTGGTTAAAAGGTGAATTTGAAGGATAGGAACATGGAGGGGAACTCATGTGGTCTTAAGGTTTGCATAAGATGTAGGATGAATATTTATGTAGGGTGCAGGGTGTAAGCCTTCAATCCAATATTTTTAGAAATCCATGTGGGAAGTGACCCCACACTCCTTCATTCTTTGTTAAGTATTAAAAAAAACATATTAGAAACAAAGACCTTGAAAGTATTAAAAGACTAAGGCACTAATCCCATGAAAAATCAAAATATATTTATACAACTCAAAGGGACTCTCAACCTCAAGAGAAAGTTTACAACCTAGGCTCTAATGGAAACATAACAACAATCCTTTAAGAAGAATTAATGATTGATTTTAGACTTTTGTGATCCATATTGATTTTGATAATGTCTTTCGGATTAATCACATCATAAGTTATTGGTAGATGTTTCGAACCATCTAATGTGGTTTACCCTTAGGACAAAGGTGAAAAAACCAATTTGTAATCTTGTTTAAATAGCATAGATGCATCTAATTCCAGATATAGTCATTAGGAAAATAAAATTTTTTAATTAAAATTTAAACATTGGGTTAGAGAATATATATATATATATATATATATATATATATATATATATATATATATAAGTTGAATAGGTCCATATATAATATTGTATTATAAAAAATCCAAAAAATCAAACAATTAGTTAAGGAAAATCATTTAGTTTCTTTCATTTTTCTTGCCAGTATACCAAGTTAGGAAAATAAATGGAATAGAACAACTTGGTACACTGTTAAGAAAAATGAAAGAAATGAAATGAATTTCCTTAACTAATTGTTTGCTTTTTTGGATTTTTTATAATATAATATTATATATTGAACTATTCAAAATAAGGGTCAACTTAAATGACGAACAATACAATCAAGAATATTGAATGAGAGACGGAGATGGAGCCTCTGTGGAGGATTTTCGCACGTGCACCTCTTTGTTTTTCTTAGGAGTTAGGGTTTCTAAAGGGTTAGGGTTTTGAACAGAGGCGACAACAAAAACGACCGCAGGAACTCCGTCGCGCTTCCTCTGGGTAACAGACAAGGAGTCAATGTAACCACCTTTTCACTCGGTTGGTCTCAACGGTGACATGCGGGCATAGATCAAGGACTGTCAATTATCAACGCCAGTTATGGATGATGAAGTGGTTGATTATTCGCCGGGCCCGCTTGAGGGTGTCGACATCTGGGGTTCCCCTATCTATCCTGTGCCACCTAGTTCCCGGTTGGCCCTCAACATACCTGAGGCGGCCTCTGTCGGCCCCTGTTTTCCTCCTCCACTCCCTCACCCCCTCTTTGAACAAACTTTGTTCACCGAATCCCCGCCTTTCTCAATCGCAGATCTCACATCCCTACCTCCAAGTTCCTTGCCATCATCTGGATTGGTTGTTTTTCGTCGGAGACATTACACTTTCTCTCTACATGCCTTCAAGGCACATCCATCTCACACCCTCACGGCCCTGCTAGCTCTCGACCTCCTAATGAATTGGCTGCACCTCCGCATGTACCATTTTTTGCAGCCCCATCTAGATCTGGACTCACATCCTCGGGATGTTTCGATGCACCGCCAGTAATCCTTCCTTCGTAGGACACTTCCCCTGCAGCCACAGATCCTGAACCTGAATCCCAACCTGTCCAAAAGGATACTAGCCCACCACACAAAGGTAAGCAGTGCTCGAAATTCATTAATAAGGGTAATCAAAACTTTGACCTAACCCTTGGGGAAGGGATTCTCATGGGAGAAGTTATGGATACAGCAGACAAAGTTCTGGTGGGACATGTTAGGGGTTGCAGATACAATCTCAATCTCCTCCCCAATTGGATGAATGAGATATGGTGGCCTATCATGGAGGAGATTCCCTGGGCTGTCATCCTCCCGCATGGATGGTTTGCACTCTGCTTTCATCGTTCTGAGGAAGTTGCTTGGGTTCTTTCGAAACTTTGGCATATTGAACAATTGTCGATCATGTTCAAAATATGGAGCCCCCTCTTCGATCCAGAAAGAGAACAGCTTGGGGCAAGACCAATATGGGTTCGGCTGCCGGGGCTACCACTTCACTTCTAGTCTGAAGACATTATGAGGCACATTGGAAACACACTTGGCACCTATCTGGACCACGATAAAACCTACCTTCCCTATGGCATCATGACGATGGCTAGGATAGTGGTTCACTTGGACACTAAGGATGGATTAGAAGAGGCCATCATTCTGAGATGGAAACACTTTGTTCACATTCAGATCTTGGATTATGAAGGGGTACCATATAGATGTTGAAGATGTCATGAGGTAGGGCACCTATACAAGGAATGTCCTGTCCTCAAAAATGCAGTTGTGGATGGCAACCCATAATAGGTTCAAGCTCCAGTGAATTCGACAACTCCCCCATCTGTAAATGTCGCGGTGGAATGCCGCAAAGGAAGGAAGGAAACTCCGGGGCCCAAGCCCACCTCAGCTCCTCTTGGACCACCCTCCCCTCAGATGACAAGGGCTCGAGCTGCTACGACCAAACTTGCATCGGGTAATTCTTCACCCTCTATCGTTGCTTCTCAGTTTATCTCATTTGCATATGTTACTACAAATGCACATTACACCACATCCACCATGCACCATGTCCCCTTCTCTTTTGTGACATGCCCTACCTCCTCTTCCCAACCCACCATTATCGACCTCCCTCCCTCCATTTCTGAACCTACCCTACCCCCCCCAACTCGGAATCCACTTTGGACTCCCAGACCTCCTACCCCTAGTATCTCCTTTGATCCCTCACCCAACCCCATACACTCTCCTTTGGGTCTGGTGGCCTTGGCCTAATTGATCATAATCGAACTAAATCTAGTAGGGGACGACACTCGAATATATCCAAGGCCATTATTCAAGCTAGATTGGATGTAGTGGATGGCAAGAAAAACACTCTTGAAGGGGTCCTTAGAGCATGAATGACCCAGCCCATGGTTACCTCATGAAAATATTATCTTTCAACTATCATGGGCTGGCTAGCCCTAAAAAAAAACTGGCCCTGTGAAGATTATTGCACAACACTCCTTCTGACGTTATATTTCTCCAAGAAACCCTAGACTCTTCTTATCAAGTTATTTCTGCTCTTCAATCCATCTTCCCAGGTTGAAACTTCTAGACATTAGATGCTCGTGGACGCTTTGGAGGTATTTTAATAGGCACAAACCATAGATTCATTAGGATTTTGAATCAATGGGGTGGGGAAGGATTCCTCGGTGTGGATGTATTCTCCTCCGAACTCAGGTCTGAAAATCGGCTGGTTAACATCTATGCCCCCTGTATATCCCGTCTTCCCTTCTGGAACCACCTCCTAAACTCTTCCCTCTTTTCGGCACACAACCTGGTCATTGGTAGTGACCTCAATTTCTCCTTGGGTCACGTTGAATCAAGGGGGCCCCTTGCACATGCCGACCCTCTGGTTGCTGACATGGAACAACTCATTGAGACTCACCATCTGATTGACATCCCTATGCCCCGAATTCACCTCACTTAGAGCAATCATAGGATTAGAGAGGCCTATGTCTCCCGGAGGCTTGATCGCTTTCTCATCCATGAATCCCTCTCCAACTCTGGTAAATCATAACGAAAATGGTGGGATCTCGCGGTATATCTGATCATTTGCCCAATTATTTGGAATTTTCTCATGGCCGAGGGAAGCCATGCAGTCCCTTCAAATTCAATGCTACCTGGTTGGCCTATCCTGAGTACATTGATCTGGTCTCCAAATATTGGACCTCCCACCCCATTGATCCAAAATCCTCACCTTCCGCTGCATTTGCTGCAAAGATGAAGGACATTAAGTAACTAACCAAGTCATGGGCTAGGGACAAAGGGAAAAAGGATGAGGAAAATTTAATCAAAATTGAAGCCGATATAGCTGGGATTGAGTTGGCCATGTTGAACGGGCCATGCACTACAAGTATCAGATCTCAACTCTCCCAGCTTACTGTAGAACGAAATCGAATTCTCAAGGACCAAGTGGAAAGATGGCACCTCTGAAGCAGAGCCATCTGGCTAAAATATGGGGATGAGAACTCCAAATTCTTCGAACATTTCTCAAATGGATGCAAATCTATCAATACCATCTGGTCTCTGAAGGATGAAAATGGAAATCAGGCTCAGAACTTTCAACAATTGGCACACACGGGGGTAGAACATTTTCGCAACCTATATAAAGCCCTTGACAACACAAATCTGGCTGAAATTATAAGAGTGGCAAGATTATTTTCGATATTTGTGGATCAGGAAGAGGAAGAACATCTGATGAGACCAGTCACCTTACAGGAGCTCCAAGACACTCTGAAATGGTTCCAAAAAGATAAAATCCCTAGACCAGACAGATGGCCCATCGAATTCTATTTGGATTTTTTTGATATCATGGGTCAGGATATCCTTAACTTGGTCGAACAGTGCCACATGACGGGAAGATTATATGATTCCTATAATGCCACCTTCATTGGACTCATTCCCAAATCGGATGATCCCCAACACTTCTCTGATTTCCGACCAATCTCCCTTTGCAACTGCCTTTACAAGATTATTTCCAAAATCATCGCCAACCGTATTAAACCCATTCTCTGTGCTCACATATCACCTGAACAATTTTCCTTCCTCCACCATCGTCAGATTCATGAGGCTATAGGTACTGCCCATGAGGTGCTCCACTCAATTAAACTCAAAATTCTCAAAAGTATCATTCTCAAACTGGACCTCACCAAGGCTTTTGACCAATCAAATTGGCTCTACATCCGCATGATACTTGCTCATCTAGGCTTCCTCACAATTTCATAAAATGGATCATGTGCTGCATCACCAATGTCTCTTTTAGTATCCTTATCAATGACTCTGCATCTCCTTTCTTCCACTCTTAAAGAGGACTACGAAAAGGCTTCCCCCTCTCCCCTCTCCTTTTCCTCCTCATAATGGAGGCTTCGAGCAGGCTTATTATGAACGATAAGAACCTGGGTCATCTACAGGGCATCAGAATAGCTGAAGGCTGCACCCTCACACATCTTCTATTTGTAGATGACGTGCTCATTTTTCTCAATGGCTCCATTAGTGACATATTATCTTTTTCAGCAGTCCTTGCAAATTTCAGCATTGCAATAGGTATGGTCTGCAATGCATTAAAATTGACCATCACTATTAACAAATGCACCCCTCAGGAAAGAAGAATTGCCCTAAATAGATTCCCATTCCCCCCCTTGAATCCTCAAGATGAACTCAGATATCTTAGGTTTAGACTTAAAACCTCTGACTACCGCATTGCAGACTAGACTTGGCTCATAGCCAAATTGGAAAAAAGGATTTGCATTTGGCACAACATATGGTTGTCGCGGGCTGGCCGACTAACTCTCCTCAAATTTGTTCTGGAAGCCACTCCAGTTTACTAGATGTCTTGGCCTTGGATACCTCAGGCCATCATCGATCGTATACAATGGCTATGCAGCATATTTATATGGAATGGGAACCGAGAAGGACAAACATTTGCATGGATTAAATGGGACAACATAGCCCTCCCCAAAAAATGGGGGGGAAGAGGTATAAAAAATTTCGATATATTCGCCAAAGCCCTTGCTGCAAAAATGGGATGGTCGATAATGACATCCAAGAATATCTAGACACAAGTGGTCTATATGAAATACACCTGGCCCATGAACATCACAGACTGGATTCGACAACCCTCTTGGAGTCATCGAAACATTTCATCTATATGGAAGGTTGTCATCACATCTCTCCCACACATTTGAAATGGTCTAACCTAGAGAATCAGATCTGGGAATCAAGTGTGCCTTGGAATCAATCCCTGGTCTGGGAGTGGGAATGCACACACACTACCTCGTGAAATAATCAATCACCTGACAGAGCAAGGCATTCATTTTATAGCACAGATTGCAGACCCATAGTCCTCGACCCTCTATCTTTAAGGATGGAAATTTTCCAATCAGCTTGGACTCCCAGGTCCAATGCATCAAGCCTAGTAGACATATATAGCTGCATTAGCTGAATGTCACATTCGCATTGGCACAGGGGATGATGAAATTATCTGGGCCCCTACAAAATCTGGGATCTATACACCAAAGGAAGGATACCTACACATATACTCGGATCATCTTCCATAGAGACATGATTGGTGGTGCACCTCATATGGAAGCTCAGGGCACCCCTGCACACCAGAATTTTCATGCAGTGCCCTCTAAAATATATTGTTCCCACCTTGGACAACCTACACAAGCCATCCATACATGGTCTCTCTTGGTGCACTCTCTGCATAATTGAATCTGAATCTATTGATCACCCCTTCATCCATTGTCGATCCACCATTGCTCTCTATATATCCATCCTCTCTGAACGAGGCATCAATATGCAATGGCATGGGCTGAAATTAGAGGAGGCTTGGAAAATCTAGTGGAACTCTGTCTCTCCAAATAAAGCAATAAACCTACCTCTCCTCATCTGTTGGGGAATTTGGTTGGCCAGGAATGCCTCTATATTTAAGGATCGTATCCCCAACTGGCATTCCATCTCTTCAAATATAATTTCCATCTACTCCAGCATTCTGGACGAAGATCCACCCAGACCTCCTAGAAACATCATCCCCGAAGCTATTAACCATGAAATACCTTGGGCTTACTTCGACAGCTCAACCCAGCCCACTGGATGCGGGGGTGGTGCTCTCCTTCACATTTCACTTCAACACTTTTATAAAATTAAGATGGACCTGGGATCTAGCACGAACAATTATGCGGAACTGATTACACTTTGCCACCTTCTTCATTTTGCATTGGAGCATGATATTCACCATCTACAAGTCTTTTGAAATTCTAAAATTATCATAAAATGGTTCAATAAATCTGCATCTTGTCACGTGCACACACTACAAGATATATTGGAAGATCTCTGGCATTTGAAGTCTCAATTCTCATCCATCTTATGTTCTCACATATACAGGGAACGCAACTGCATTTCCGATGAGCTTTCCAAGGCGGCAACGATCAAACATAAGGGGGCTCTAGCATATAGAAGAACAGAATGACACACATCACTACAGCTACTATCATCGACCCTTCATGGATTAGCCTGATTTTGAGGATCGAAAACAATGATTTTGACAGTTTTTTACCATGATTATGATATACCCGAACTAAAATATAGTATTTATTGTAATTATTTTCAAACAGTCTATGATGTACACCCCACCAGGGGTTCTTTTTGATGAACTATATGGTGTGACCACAGTCACAAAAATGCATATGCAATGCATCTACAACATGTAATTTTCAATATTAATGAAAATTATGTTTTTTCCATGGGAAAAAAAAAAAACTATTCAACCAATACATATTTTTTTCCAAAGGAAAATTTGAAATTTTTATTAAGGGAATAAAAATTTACATATCTCAATGCTTTAAGCATTCTTTAAGTCTGAAGATTCACATTGCTGAAAATAAAAAAAATTCCTCTATGAGGACTAATTAAGCTCACCATCCCCGAAGGAATGATGAATAAACTCTATCATCATCACAGTTTTTAAAAAGATAAAGGAAAAAAACATAGGAGGCCTCCCCAAGAAAAGGATAAAACAAACCCATACACATAAGTTATACATATCAAAATCTTAAAAATATGTCCAGTGTTCCATACAGAAGAGGATATTAGAACTGTAGACAAAAGACATAAAATACATCTACATGATAAGAGTGGAAATATTGAGACTAGACCCCTGTAGTAAGAAAATAGAACATATCATCTGAAGAAGGGTGGATGATCCAACACACGGATCAACCCATCCTCATAATCTGTAATTCTCCAAATGTCTAGATCCTGTTGCATGCCTTCTTTAGAAAGGAAATATGTTGCGGTGTTCCACTACCTGTAGACATGAAAAACATATATGTAATCAAAAATCATTTTTATATGTAAAATTTCTTCAATAATTGGGAACAATATGTGATTTTGAGACCTTTGAATCTCATTAAACTAGTTAATAACATTTAGCCAATCTCCAAAAATTTGTACGGATTCAATCCCTAAGTCCCTGATCCAACATAGAAGTAGTTTCAATGATAGGAGCTCTGTGTAGTTTTTTTATCCTTCCCCAAGGCCTCTTGAGGCTTTCAAATACCTGTGCTTGTTGAGATATATAACCAGTCTTGCCCCACATCTGTTGTGTGCATCCGACGCACCATCAAAATAGGGCCAGGGTATAAGAGGGTGAATTTGTTCAGCCTTGATGATTTGAGGGATTTGAGGAGTTGATGACTGAGGGAGAAGAGAAAATATATATACACATTCCGCTGCAATTAGGTATGGTGATGAGGGAGCATCCCTAAAGATCCCCTTATTCCTAGCAAGCCATATACCCCAAGAAATGATGAGTGGAATATTTTTTGAATTTTCCTCTTGATTGGCTTGCCGCCAGAGATGCCACACCTCCTTGAGTGATGGGCCCCTCCAGACTTGCCTTATTCCCATTAAATTCAATGCCATACCCCATACCTTAGAAGTGAAGGGACAGGTTAGTAAAACATGGTTAATAGATTCCTCTGAGTTTTTTCAAAGGGAGCACCATATAGGTCCATTTTTATTTCTTTTATGAAGATTATCTTGAGTGGGAGCTTTGTTCTTAAGGAGGCACCAAAAGAACAACCTTGATTTTGCTGGGATTTTTAGCTTCCACAAGGATTTCCATCACCATTCATGACCCCTATGAAATCTTCTGTCAATATGATATTCATATCCATATTTTGGGGAGTAATATCCATTTGGGGTATGGACCCATAGAAGTTCATCTGGACGATCTCTTAATCTGACATTAAACTGATTCAAGTCACTAATATATGACTACCATATATCTCCCCATGGTGGCAGAAAATGGAGGACATCCATCGATTTCCAACCCTGATGCCAGAGTGATGTCTCCTCAGGCTCCGCTATCTGGTTGATAAAAGTAATTCTATGATTGTTCAAAAAATTTGTAATCTCCCTTGGGAGTCTGTAATTCACACTACAACCCACCCACAAATCATCCCCAATTCTGACTTTTTCTCCATTCTTGACCATCCAAGCAAGATCTTCTTCAATAATGCCAAATGATTCCATGGTAGCCTTCCAAATTGAAGAAGCGCTCACAGGTTATTTTATCGATTCTCTGAATCCACTTCTCCAAAGGTTCAAAATCTATGTATTTTCTCTTTATTACCATTGTCCACAAATTTTCCAACGTTAACAAACGCCACCTAGATTTTGTGGCTAGTGAAGATGCAAATATCGAGAGGTCCTTATACCCCAGCCTCCCCATGAATTTGGAATATAATTTTTTCCCCAGGCTACCCAAGGAAGAACACCTTCCTCTTTTGATCCTGCCCACACGAATTGCTCACATATTTTCCTGATATGGGCTAAAACGCCTTTTGGTACCCATGTGAGTGTTATCCACTAAACTGAGATATCCATTAGAAATGATTTAATTAATACCAACCTACCTTCCCTTGAAAGCCACTTGAAACTCCAATGATTGATCCTCTTTTCTATTTTCGCCAGCAACGAGTTCTAGTCATGTTTTCTATAGTTTTGCAACTTTAGATGGAACCCCAAGTAATTGAAACTATCCCCTGTAGGCTTTATTGTGAATGAGAGGATTGAAGTTACCATGTTTATCTCTGCCTCCAAACATACCTCATGGGCTATGGGATATTTTTTCTCATTGATGCTCATACTTGTGGATTTTAAGAAAAGGTCAAGGGATATTTTCAGTTGTTGGATGTCCTCTCGAGCTCCATCACTGAATATCATGATATCATTTACAAACATTAGGTGGGTAATGAAAAAATTGGTAGCAACTTCAATCCATTTGATCTCTCCTCTTTTATTTGTAGAAATAATTAGTTGGCTGATACCTTCAACTTCTAGTAAGAACAACAACAGAGACAAAGGGCATCCCTGCCTCAGCCCTCTCTGACTATGAAAAAAGGGGGAAGTTGCTCCATTGATTAGGACCACAAAGCTTACATTTGAGATCCAACCCATAACCCAGTTTATGAAGCCAATGTTGAACCCTAGACGATTTAAAAGGAGAAGAAGATATATCCAACTAATTCTGTCATAAACCTTAGAGAGGTCTATCTTCACAATAATCCCTTTTTTATTGCTCTTTTTCATACTGTGCATGGCTTCCCGCGTGAATCTGATAGCTTCATGAATCTGTCTATCATCCAGGAAACCAAATTGTTCTCTTGAGATGTTCCTAGAAAGTATAGATTTTAGGCGGACAACTATGAATTTCGCTATGATTTTGTAGATGCAGTTGCATAGAGAAATGGACCTGAAATCCTCAAAAGTATTTGGATCACCAGTTTTGGTGATCAGGGCTAGAAAATTTGAGTTAAAAGGCTCATGAATCTCCCCTCTAACTATTGATTCCTCCACCATCCTAGTTAGTTCATCCCCTACAAGCACAAAAAAATGTTGGAATAATTTTACTGTCCACCCATCTGGCCTCAGACCCTTATCTCTCTGCATTTTTTTAAGGATTCCTTCGACTTCACCTTTTATAACCAAGTCCATTTGCATTTTTTTTTCCTCACCCTCTGCGTTTCTAGGAAATAGTATTGCCACTTGAATCACTTCTGTTATTGTGGATTTCTCTGTAGCTCTGAACAAACCTTTGAAATGATCTCTTCCCAAGCATGTTATCTTGGCAAAGGACTTGGAAGTCCCCCCCTCTGGCCTCTGCATCTCCCATATAGTGTTGTTGTTCTTCCTTCCTTTTGCGTAGTTATGAAAAAAATTGGTGTTTTCATCCCTAGTAGAGAGCCATATTTCTCTACCTTTGAGTCTCCATTGCTCCTCAATTCCACTTAGTATCTTCCTTTTTGATATTTCCAGTTGTTTGATTCTTTCTCTTTTTTCTTCTGTCTCATAACCATCCCCCTCTCGAAAGTCTAGAGTCTCCAGGTTTTCCTCTATACATTTAAGCTCAACTTATTCCCTTATTCTTTTCTTTTTCCCATGATAATGTTTCTTGATTCATCCTTTTAAGTTTTGCCATGAAGATGTGGCCTTGTGACTGAACCTGATCAACTGCCACTGCAGATTGAATTTGAAAGGGGAACGTGTCTTCATGCAAGTCCCTTTCAATTCTAAAATGATGGGGAAATGATCAGATTCGCCCCCTAATCCAATCAATTGTCTGAAAAAAGTTAAGGAGTTGACCAGATCCTCCATCAGTAGGAGACGATCCAGTCTCTTGGCTATCCCGACATCTCCAGTGCATCTGTTCCTCCAAGTAGGACGTGCCTTAATCAATTTTACGTCTAAAATCTTCCCCATCATTAATTTGTTTACAAAAAAATCTGCCAGGGGGTCCGCTTGAGCATGTGGCCCCCAAGATTCAGACATGCCGAGGGAAAATTTCATATCCCCACCCATCACCAAATTAGGTGCCTTCATAAAATATTTGAGGAACAAATAGTTCCAAAAGGTAACCCTATCATGACACAGGCCATATACATTTAGAAAAGAAAGATTCATCCCTAATTCAAAAGAGAATATCTCTACCCGCAAGACCTGGTCAGAACCCCAAGAATTTAGAATTTTAATATTTATGTCTTTTAGCCTGACCGCAAGCCCCCCAGATCTTCCTTTTTCATCCATCGTCACAAACGACCATCTGGGAATAATTTTACATAGGGAATCCTTCACCACATCCCCATCCTCAAGGGTTTCTTAGAACATAATAATATCAGGACTATAGGATTTGAACAAATCCTTAAGGGAAAACATTTTGCGGGTGCTAGCAAAACCTCTGCAATTGAAGGATAAAAAAATCATTTGGAACCTACCTCTAGGAACTGCTTTTCTCTAAGTGCCACTTCCAAGGATTGTTGTTTCTCATCTGCTATGTCCAATTTGGCTTTCATATGGGCTTTTGAGATATTTTTCTCCTGCCTCTGGCTTTCCGAGACATTGTGGTTTCTCGAGGGCTCCCCAACCATCCACAGGGGAGGGGTAAGATATATTTTTTGTCCCTAGGTCTCATATTATAATGGGAACCCCTCAAAGTTGAGGGAAAGGTTAACAAGCTGAGGGGATATGATGAGGAGGATGTTTCCAGACCAAGGACAAGGATTGAAGTGACGATGTTATCTAGGGTTTTATAGATTTCACAGCTAGTAATAATAGAGGATGACAATTGCCTGGAAGGACTAGGCCTCAATGCAACATCATAAAAATAAAGCATTGACTCAAATAGAGAGGATATGGAGGGAGAAGGAATACTTGCTATATGAGGATCGAGTTCAGTGCATACCACTTCATCTAGAGCCTCCTGTTGTCAGTTGATTTCCAACTGACTAGTTTGAGCTTCTATGATCTCCATTTCTTCTTGATTAGGGCCCCTCTGTTATTCTTCGATTGCTACATGACCTGAAACCACCTCCTCCACTGCCCCATGCTCATTTTTCCTCGATTCTCGCCTACAACGCCTACTTTGGCTGAAACCCAAAGTCCATTCCCTCGCTAAATGACTGTGTTTATGACAACGGTGGGAGAAGAACGACAATTCTTAATAATCCAGAATCTGGGCATGAGTATGCCCCTGGAACTGGAGATTAATTTTTTCTGCTAATCCCTCCTTTAGATTCAATTTCACTAGAATGCAAGCCACAATTCTGATCTTAGTTTCCAAAAAATACATGCATGCTTCCAAGAAAATACCTAGTTCATTCCCGATATCCCCGAAGACATCCTCTGTCCATAACTGTGGTGGCCTGGAAGCCACACTAGAACTGGTAACTCTTCCATTTTCTCCCTTTGTGCATCAAATAAAGGCCTCCATTTCTTGAAAAATATAGGGGATATCTCAAAGTACAAATTTCACTCCAACACCCATTCAAGCATCTCCACTTTGATGAAATGCACCATGAACCATCCCCTTGCTAGGATAGCCACTTCTACCTGGCCCTCCGGTGCTCCTTTCTATTCCTTGCCAATCCATTCTAGTATATATTCAACCGAGTAATGCCTACCTTTGGCTCTCCCCAATAAGATCAATTCTGAAGCTTCCATAGCCATGTCCAGCTGAATATCAACTCCAAGGACCCAGTTAGGGCATTCAGTTTTTTTCCTTATCACTTTTCCCTTCTTTATATTAGCTCTTGAAGTTTGTCCATTTCTTCCGTCCCCTGATGCGGAGATTTCCTGCTCTTCTCGCACATGTTCCAGGTCCTCAAAAATCCTGTCTAGCCTCTCCTCTACTAGCACAGAATGAAAAAATAAAACCTCTAAATCAACAAAGACCCCTTCCGCTTCAGTCCCACAGATTGTGCCCCTCCCTTCCAAAGCCAAAAATTTCCCAACCTCAGTGCCATTTGGGTCTTGTAAAAAACCGCTACCTCTTTCTTCCTCTAGCTTCCTCGGTGATTCATATGAATCCTTCATCTTCCAATCTCCACCAGTAACCTCCAGAGACTCCCCTGATGGGTCTGTAGGAAATTTTGAAGATTTTACTGTCCCCTCCTCCCTTGCCCGAGGAGCTACATGTCATGTTATTGCTATGCAACCCTTTGTGCAGAGCCCCCTTCCTTAACTAGGTTCCCTGCAACCAGGCACAATTTTATTCCCTCTCGTCCCCACAAATCGTTGCTTCGAATAATGTCTTCAAGGTCACCTGACTAAAAGAAGGGTTCAGAATAACCAGAAAGGGATGAATCTACATGGTTCCGTACCGACTTCTAAACTACCTGGACCGCCAGATCTGCCAAAGAATTATTTATCTCCCATAAACCATTTTCGGAACTCTAAACCTCCTCAGAAGCACTAGGTGGCTTCCCTGAAACCACAAAAACAAAACCACTACCTAAACTCCTATCAAACCTCACAGCACCCATCTTTCCCGTTGGAGACCGAGGTGGCAGCCTGAACTTATCCAGGTTCTGTTGAGTTGGCTCCAGCCCCCAAACTGATAGGATGTGATCTGCTTCAGGTTCCAAATCAACATTGTCTCTTGGGCTAATTGTATCTGATGACTGGTGGAAAATGTGACCAGGAAATACTCTTCTGCAGTTATTAACTCCTGCAACAGGCGCGTGCTATCGAAACTGCCAAAACACCAAGAAACACCATGAGCTCCTTCTTCTTTTCTACTTCGTGAAAGTTCCAACGCTACTAAACCTTCTTCCGCGTACCTTCCTGTTAATTTTGGGCAACTAGGTCCAAACTCCATGTTGCACTGCTCATATGATGATGATCATATTTTTGTTCGATTCCTCTTTCAGAGAGGTGCAAGATTGATCTAAAGATCATCTTTTTTGGATGAGCAGAACATATATTTTGATTTTATTTTTCACACATGTGCAACGTCAGCCAGATATGCAATGTAGGCTCAAAAGCCTAATAGATGTGTCACACACCCTCATTGATGGATATAAATTGGAGATACTTGGAGGTCATTTTCTCATCAAATCATCACACATTCTCTCATTGTGATCTGATTGGTTCGATAGCCTTTGGAGGCCTCTTTACTTCACATGTGCGGAGCTGAAACTGGGGAAATATGCAGATCTCTTTTAGGGTTGTTTGTTGTGCGTTGACCAGCATTGACCATGGTCAACCCTTAACCGTTTGACCCTCAATCTTTGCTGAAAGTCTGATTTTTGTAGGTCGTACAACTGGGCACAAAAATTGAGTAAAAATGAGTAGTTTGACCAAAGCCCTAAATTTGCAACATTGACTTTGGTTGACCAGCATTGATTTTTGATGAGCTGTCTTTGAGGGCTGTGTGTGTGACACTCGGAGGGTTGGTTGATCTAAGAAATACTTTGTTGGTTGATGCATCCTATTGATTGTTGTAACACACACTATCCTATATCTTTTTTGGACAAGAAGAATTGTAAAATCTGATCTATATTATTTTCTTGTCTTTTGTTGATCTATTATTATTTTCTATCAGCATTTTACTTTCATGTTTATGTGATTGCTAAATTGAATCGGGCCTAAGAAATATTGAATTAAATTTTAATTAAGCATAGAACACTCCATGTCTATTTAAATTTAACATGGTATCAGAGCTGAGGTGAAGACAAAGCCCAAGCTAGTGTGAGAAGCAATCACCGAAGAAGAAATCCTATCAAGGACCAATGGCCTCCTCAACCTATAAGGGTTTCAAGTCTGATGATAAATTGACTGATAAGTCTGATTATCATGCATGGAAGATGTCCTTGGATTTGGCATTAGAATATCAAGGTGTCATGGGCTATGTGCAGGGGAAGATTCAAGAGCCTCCATCAAATGCACCTGCTGCCACAAAGACGAAGTATAGAAAAGGGGAAATAAAAAAAAAGATGATTATCCGGGAGTCTATTCATAAGCACTTGGTTTCTTACATTTCTGAGCTGAGCACATCTAAAGAGATTTATGATAAGCTGGTTAGCATGTTTAGGTCTAGCAATGCTAATCAAGTTCTTTGCTTCAAGAATCAATTGAAGAGTATCAAGAAGGGAAAGGATGCATCCATTCAATCCTATTTTATGAGGCTCATTGAAATCAAGAATAAAATTCTAGCTATTGGAGAAGAAATAGTTAATTAAGAGATGGTTCTCATTGCGCTTAGAGGTCTCCTCCAGGGTTGGTATGTATTCAATACCACTATTCTTAATAATAATGTGATTCTTGATTTTGATGAAATATTGACGAGATGCACTCAAGAGGAGACAAGAATGATGGAGAGAGATGATCCCTCTAATGGAAATGGAGGTGACCCTACTGCCTTCACCGCTCATGCAAAGAAGAGGAACAATGGTGGTCCGATAAATCAAAACCATGGAAGAGCGGGGCCCAAAGGAAGGAAGGGAAGATGTTACACTTGTAACAAGTTTGGTCACTATGCAAGAGAGTGCCCTAATAGAAGGGACTCTACCAGGTATGATGACAATAAAAATTGCAGGGGGGATGAAAATCAAAGGAACAACAGGTTCAAAGGAAAAAGGAAGGCTCCCTCTAATCATAATGGAAATGGGAAACCTTTCAAGAGGTCAAGAAATTACAGGTACGATCAGTCTAATGTTGTTGATAATAAGAGAAATGAATGTATTCTTGTATCTTCCCTCTCTACTGTATATCCTCCCGACACCCTAGATGTTTGGTTGATTGATAGTGGTGCTTCAAGGCACCTCACTAGTTATAAAGAAGCCCTCTATGATTTAATTGAAAAGGATACTAATCTCGAAATTATCCTTGGAGATAATGCCACCTATCCTGTGAAAGGGACAAGGACTATGACCCTTCATTTATCTCAAGGTCAAGTCCTCCATTTACAAGATGTGTTATATGTACCTGATTTGAAGAAGAACCTTGTGTCTATTTCAACAATGGAAGACAAAGGGTTCAAGGTGGCATTTGTTGAAATTCAACAAGAAAATTTCAGCACCCACGCCTAGTGCATTAAGCACCTACACTAGGGTGGGGCTGACAGGTGCTAAATTTGGTGCATGTCTATTTTAGTTATCCCTTAATTAATATGGACAATAAAATGTAATCTAGTCTCAAAATAACTTGTAATAGTTAACTGAGAGTGATAAACTCAGTTAGCTCATTGATTTCGAGTTAGAGGTAGTTGGTGAGGCATGCATAGTAATTCTAGCCGTAACAGAGTTCGAAGTGCAGTGGTGCATTAGTTAATGCAGGTTGTAATCAATTTAACTCAGTTAAGTGAGTTAAACTCAGTTGTGCTAGTTGTAAATTCTTGATACCCTAGTGAGAGATAAAGTGAATTAAATATTAATTAATTCACAATCAATGATCTCACATGAAACTGAGGATTTACTATTATTTGTTGTAGCATGTCAGATCCAATGGAGACCTAGTTGAGATCTAGGTGAAAGGGAAGTTGACTATCAGTTGTAGGATTATTGGTTTGCACCCATGCAACCAAACACCCATTGGAGTGCCCATGATACTTGCCAAGTTAAGGAAGGAAAAAATTCCTATTATTTAGGGATTTCATTCATCAGGGATTGCGCAAGCAAGGCAGGCTATCTGGAGGAAGTAAATTGGCTAAGTATTGGTCAGTTTTTGTACGACAATGTGAGACAATTAGGTGAGTACTGGAGGGCTTTGGTGAGAAGATTTTGTATGTAATTGTTTCATGATCCATGCTGAATATACAATAGAAGATAGTGGGGTTTTTAACAGCAATATTTCCCTGAGAAATTATATGTGTTGTGGTTTGATTTGATTCTTATTTACTTCATGTGATTGGCGATTGCGTTTTTAATTCCGCAAAATATTTGTAGAAGTGATTCTGTATTTAAATTTAGTATACATTGTTAGATCGGATTGAATCCAAGATATACATGCATGTTGTATAATTTCTACATGGTATCAGAGCACAGGAAATCACAATTGTGAAGGAGGAGCTGAGTTTGTGACTGGATAGAATTCAAATTTGCTGAAATACATTCTTGGTGCTACAGCTGATTCAAGATCGAAATGGATTTCAATGGCTTGAGGTTGGAGTATGCACTCAAGGGCAGCTCAAACTATATTTCTTGGAAGGACATGATGGAGGCAGTACTCGAAGACAATGGCTTGAAGGAATTCATTGACAATGATGTTCCTAAACCCGTTGTGATAGATGTTGCAAATCTTGATGCATAGAAAAAGAAAGTGGCAAAGGCGAGGAGGATCCTGTTGGAGGGAGTATGAGACCACATTGTCTCAAGCCTCCATGGGAAATCCACACCATATGCAATGTGGAAGGCTTTTACGAATCTATTCCAGAGCAGCAGCGACCATAGGAAATTGGCGCTCAAAGATAAACTTAGGAAGAGAAAGATGGAGAAGGGAAACTCCATACCAAAATATCTAAAAAAGTTTGTCCAATGTCGGGATGAACTGGTGAGCGTTGGTATAACTGTCATTGATGATGATTTAGTGAGCTTGGCTCTCCTAGGACTTCCCAAGAGTTGGCATAGTTATCAAGACTCTGTCAATGGAAGGGAAAAAATTCCAGGTTGGGAACGACTGTGGTCGGATTTGGTGGAGGAGGAGTTCAGACGGAACACCAGAGATGGATCTTCATCTAAGAATGAAGATGAAGAGGATTGTGCTTTGGCTGCCAAGGTGAAGAAGGGGAAGGGGAAGAAATTACATTCCAAATTCGAGTCTAAGAATGGAAAGAAGTAGGACATGTCCAAGGTGAAGTGTTTTCACTATCACAAGCATGGCCATTTTGATACTAATTGTCCATAAAATAAGAAGAAAAAGAAGGCTAGAGGATCTACAGCTGGTGAGGCTTTGGCCTTGCAATTTAAGCTTGACTTCTCATTGATCGCATTCATGGTTTCAATTGCATTAGGATATGTGTGGTATTTGTATAGTGGCACTTCTTTTCACATGACAGGAGACAAGGAACTTTTAATGATTTGGAGGAGAAGGATCTCCAGATGCATATTGAAATGGGCGATGACGGCGGTACAGTGCTACCGTGATTGGTACCATTACCTTCCAAAGGTAGTCAGGTAAACCCTTTCAATTAAAAGATGTAATGCATGTACCAGGTTTGAAGAAAAATTTAGTCTTAGTCGCAATGTTGGAGGATAGAGGCTATGATGTTGTTTTTAGTGAAGGAAAATATTTCCCGCGACACAAAACAATAGGACAAGCCAAGAGGATAGGGATTCGAGTTAAGAATCTCTACAAGTTGGAGGTATATGGCTGCGCAACAATGATGGGAAAGGTGGATCAAGTGGTGAGCTAGGATGAGGGCGAATTATGCCATAGGAGATTGGGCCATCTTCACCATGGAGCCTTGAAATTCATGTAGCAGATTTCCACTGGTCTTCCCAGGGGTACACTTGCACAGTCAAACACATTCAAGGGAGGTACTATGGGAAAATATGTAAAGACCACCTTTCATGAGAAGTCGAACCAAGCTCTGGGGATCCTTGAGAGAGTTCACACAGACGTGTGTGGACCATATTATGTTGCTTTGACAGGAAAACATGAGTACTACGTAATATTTTTTGATGAATTTTATCGTAAGTGACAGATCTTCTTCATGCAGAAGAAAGATCATACATTCTCTAAGTTTCTTGAGTTTAAGGCACTGGTGGAGAAGGAGACGGGGAAGCAAGTGAAGGCTCTTAGGAGCAATAATGGTGGAGAATACATCTTTAACAAATTCAAGAACTTTTGCAGCAAAGAAGGAATTCGAAGAGAACTAATAGCACCTCATAACCCACAACAGAATGGGGTCGTGGAAAGAAAGAACAAAATGGTCGTGGGTGCAACAAGAGTGATGTTGCATGATCAAGGCCTACCGATGCATCTGTGGGCGGAAGCATGCAACACTGCGGTATTTGTGCAGAACCGTTGTCCTCATAGGATACTTGGCATGAGTACACCTAAAGAGGCTTTCACTCGTAAGAAACCTGATGTTTCACACTTTAATATTTTTGGGTCATCTATTTATGTGCATGTGACCAAAGACGCCAGGAAGAAGCTGGAACCGACAACTGAGATCGGGATTTTTGTGGGGTACACTGAAACACCCCATAATTATTGAGTTTATTTTCCAAACAACAGAATGATTTTTGTGTGATGGGATATAAAATTTGATGAGGAGAAAGCCATACGGTTGTCCCTTGAGAGGGAGCTGGACTTGCATGCAGAGGAGGAACTGTCGGTTCCCAAGGATGAGCCTCAAGATGTGGATCAGCGACATGTGAAGGATCATGGAGTGGAGGAAAACACTCATGCAGAGCCATCCATCAGAAATGGCACAAGGTGCACCATAGAAGTTGATAGATTGAGACTTGATGTTGTAGAGAATGTAGGAGCCCCTACTTGCTAGCGTAGACAGAGACAGTCTCCTAAACGATTTACAAGATACATGGCTCTTATGAGAAAATGTATTTTGATTGAACCATATTTCTTTCAAGAAGCAGTGTAGCAACCAACTTGGGTTGATGCAATGGTGGAGGAGTGTGACTCCATTGTCAAGAAAAGTGCATGGGAGATTGTCCCAAGACTGGTCGACAAATCAGTGGTTGGATCAATATGGATCTACAAGGTAAAGCAAGCTTCTGATGGGAGTGTGGAGAAATACAAGGCCAGATTTGTGGCCCAGGGATTCTCACAGATAGAGGGCATAGATTATGATGATACTTTTGCACATGTTGCAAGGTACTCTTCCATAAGATCCATCCTTATACTCTCAGCGCAGATGGGCTGGTGCATTCATCAGATGGATGTGAAAACTGTGTTTCTGAATGGGATCATTGAGAAAGAGGTGTACATAGAGTAGCCTGAAGGTTTCGATATCTTCAACAGTGAGTCGCATGTGTGTCTACTCAAAAGAGCATTGTATGGGTTGAAGCAAGCACCCTATTCTTGGTACAATCAGATAGACAACTATTTCACTGGACTAGGCTTCACCAAAAGTGAAGCAGATGGAAACCTGTACCAGATTGTGGTTGAGGGTAAGCTATTGATTATTTTTCTTTATGTTGATGATCTAATTTTGACTGGTGATGAGCAGTTGATACACTCATGCAAGGAGGATCTTGCAAGGGAGTTTGAAATGAAGGACATGGGACTCCTTCATTATTTCCTTGGATTGGAAATATGGCAACGGGATGGTGAAATTTTTGTGTCTCAAGGAAAGTATGCAAAGGAGATATTGCGTAAGTTTCACATGGAGATCTACAAACTCATGGATACTCCTCTTCCAGGTAATCGAAGGAAAGAGGATGCTACTTTTGGAGAGGTAGTGGATGCAATTGTCTATAGGCAAGCAGTTGGTTCACTAATGTATCTAGTGAACACCAGACCAGACATTTGCTACGCAGTTAACCAGCTGAGTCAAGCTATGGTTAAGCCTACCAAACTCTTTTGTAAGGCAGGGAATCATGTCTTGAGATACCTAAGGGGCACATCATAGTATGGTCTATGGTATAGATGGACAGAAGGAGTGAAGCTTCAAGGCCTCACAGATGCAGATTGGGTGGGCAGTCCATCAGACAGAAAGAGAACATCAGGAGGGATCTTCAACATAGGATCGACAACATTTTCCTAGTATAACAGGAAACAATGATATGTGGCACTCAGTTCAGCGGAATCAGAATACATTGCAGTAAGTCAAGATGCATGTGAGGCTATCTAGATGAGAAAGATCTTGGTTGGTTTGTTTGGTTCTCAGATGGATCCGACAATGATACATTGTGATAATCAGAGTTGCATTAAACTCTCAATTAATCTTGTGTTTCATGATAGGTCCAAGCACATAGATATATGGTACCATCATCTCAGAGATTGTGTGTAGAGAAGAATAATGTTGCTTCATTACATGCCCACAGAAGATCAGGATGCAGATATTCTGATGAAGGCGCTCACCAGGAGAAAATTCGAATAACATAGAGACAGGATCGGAGTGAAGGATAATCTCTTTCTTGTTGAGAGGGAGTGTTGAAATTCAACAAGAAAATTTCAGCACCCATGCCTAATGTATTAAGCACCTACACAAGGGTGGGGCCCACAAGTGCTGAATTTGGTGCATGTCTATTTTAGTTATCCCTTAATTAAGCTGGACAATAACATGTAATCTAGTCTCAAAAATAACTTGTAATAGTTAACTGAGAGTGATAAACTCAGTTATCTCATGGATTTCGAGTTAGAGGTAGTTGGTGATGTTAATCAAGGTTGTCATTGATGTCAATAGCTGAGATGGAAAATATTCTTGTAATGTCAATGAACGTCATGAAATCCCTAGGTGCTAAGGATGCCATCAATGAAGATGTCAAGCCACTAATGAAGAAGTCTTGCCTGAACAAGTCCTTGAACTAACTATAAAGGTGCCAAGTGTCAATCATGTACCTTGTTTGGTAACCTACAAGACTACACTTGATGATGTCATTCGATGAAGGTCTTGATGGCATGGTTGGAAACTATATGATGACATGAAAGACTTGAAGAACACTGGATGCAATATGATGACATTTTTGGAAGATCTCATTTAATGATCTAGATGGTGGTTGGAAGACTCTTTGAAGATCTCCATATGGAAAATTATGGATTCACTATCAAGATGACTTTGTTGGATATTCTCATGATGACTGTCCCAATCACTCCTCATTCTGTACCAAATATTTTCTGCACTAAATTTCAATCATTAAAAAAGAATTTTCACTACCCTAGAGGCAACTTCTCAATTAGACTCCTGTACCATCTTTTAGGGCATAATGTTTCCTTTCTAATGAGCCCTTACACACCCCAAAACTCCAAATAGTTTGTGAGAAATTGAATTTATAAGTTAGAAAATTTATTATTTTTCGCCAACCGACCTAAGCCGACTTGTAGGCTCATGTCCCTTGGCCAATAGATGTGTCTTTTCATCTGTAACCAAAACCAGTATATATTGGAGTCTGAACTCCTCATTTCAACATCATTTTCAGTGAGAATTTCAAAGATAATACAGTGAGATGACAGATAAGTAAAAGAGGCTGAGAAGGATATATTTGGGAAAATACTTTTTGTGTTTGGGATACCTTAAACTCAAATTACAGCAGTGTGGTGGACTATCAGAATTCTAATATATTGCAGACCTGGGATTATCAACTTGCTTTTTCTTTGCTCGAATTGATGTAGACTGTGTGGACAGCTCGGACTAGACATATTTTTAGAACTCGGACCTGAAGTAGTACACTATCATACTGTGGTAGCTGAAGCTTACTTCGGCCTCTTCTAAGGCATGTTTTGAAGCAGACAATTGAACCCTTTTAGGATTGTTTTCGTGGTGATTCCAAAGGCATATCCAAGCTGTTCTTGAAGCATGGTTTGGTGGATTTGTGGATAAGTTTGTTAAGGCCTGATTCACCCCTCTTTTGTGACAGTGCTAAGGGAAACTTTTAGATCTTTATTTGAGACTTATTTCAAGGCGTGAATGGTAGTCCTAAAGTGTAGTTTTGGGTTGTCTTTTGGAAGCATCTTGCTGAACTTGGAGCAGTTGGTTGAGCAGAACTGGAGCAGCCCTTTAAGAACCTTTGTGTTGACTTGTAGCAAAACTTGGAGCACCTTTGATGTCACACTTTGGAGCAACATTGTTTGAAAAAACCTATCCTATTGAAGAAGATCTTTTGGAGCATTCCAAAGGTTACAAGTTTTAAACATCAGTTGGGAATTTGCAGTAGTGTTTCAACATCCTTTTTGAATACCTAAGATAGATTCAGAAGCAGAAATAATTCCTTGGAGCAATATTACTGAAGTTTGTTGAAACACTTCTTTTAGGGAAGCCTATTGAAGATATCTTGAAGGAAAGTTGTCTTGAAGATCTGTTTGGAGCACATTAACATCACTCTTGGAGCACCTTGTGAAGACACTCTTGAAGAATCCTTAAAGACAAATTGGAGTAACTTGAATACATATTGAAGATCTTGTGGAGATAATGTTGAAGACAATGATGCATTGATGAAGCCATCATGAGGTAACTTGGAGAAATTGTTTGGGTATGATGAAGAGCAGCGGTGACACCTTCTACGAAGAAAAGGTTTTCATTGATGACGTGATGTGTAGATTATAGTGAAGAGTAAGCTGAAGATTGTCAGGGCTCGACATTGGGAGTCGTAAGTATAACCAAATATATCTTGACGAAATGAAGCATGAGGTTGGAGCATCATAGATACAAGGTTGGTGCCTTGGAAGATAGGGTTGGAGCCCTAGAGGATAGGAGTCCTCAAGAGACCAGGTTGGAGCCTGTACCAGATATAGGGTTGGAGCCCTTGAGGTTGGTGCCTTAGAATTGACAAAGTTGGAGCCTTGGAAGTCCAGTTGGTGCTTGGCAAATAGAGTTTGGAGCCTCGTGAAGTCCAAGTCGATGCTTGGAAAAGTACAGGTTGGAGCCTGGTGGATTAAAGATTGGTGTCTTCATCTAGGGTTGGAGCCCTACATATATTGTACTTGATTTATTGTAAAGAAGAAATTAATAAAAGAATTTATTCTTATTGTTCATTTTGTGTTCTAAATATAGGTGATATAAATGTTAAAATTAACAATTGAAAAGAAATATTGATTCACCCCCCTCTCAGTATTTCCAACAGGTGAGGCATGCAGAGTAATTCTAATTGTAACAGAGTTCAAAGTGCAGTGGTGCATTAGTTAATGCAAGTTGTAATCAGTTTAACTCAGTTAAGTGAGTTAAACTCAGTTGTGCTAGTTGTAACTGGTTGATACACTAGAGAGAGATCAAGTGAATTAAATATTAATGAATTCAGAATCAGTGATCTCACATGCAACTGAGGATTTACTATTATTAGTTGCAGCATGTCAGATCCAGTGGAGATCCAATTGAGATCTAGGTGAAAGGGAAGTTGACTATCAGTTGTAGGATTATTGGGTTGCACCCATGCAACCAAACACCCATTGGAGTGCCCATGATTCTTGCATAGTCAAGGAAGGCCAAAATTCCTATTCTTTAGGGATTGCATTCATCAGGGATTGTGCAAGCAAGGTGGGTTGTCTGGAGGTAGTAAATTGGCTAAGTATTGGTCAACTTTTGTATGACAGTGTGAGACAATTAGTTGAATACTGGAGGGCTCTGGTGAGAAGAGTTTGTATGTAATTGTTTCATGATCCATGTTGAATATAAAATAGAATATAGTGGGGTTTGGGCAGAAAGCTTTCCCCGGGAAATTATCTATGTTGTGTTTTGATTTGATTCTTCTTTACTTCATGTGATTGGCGATATTGTTTTTAATTCTGCAAAAGATTTGTAGAAGCGATTCAGTATTTAACTTTAGTACATTGTTAGATCTTATTGAATCCAAGATACACATGCATGTTGCATAATTTCTACAGCATTCCTTGATGGAAAGGTAAGTATCTGGAAGAAGAACTTCAAGGAATCTCTTACTATTGGTTTTAGAATTGATACACTCTACAAGGTTGGAGGAAGTCCATTGGGGGATATGTCATGTGATACAACTCTTCAAACAAAGTTATGGCACCAGATATTTTCACACCTTCATTACAAATCCCTTCCCGAAGCAAGGAAGGTGGTGACAGAGATGCCCGAATTTAAAGATGATCATGAAGGTATATGTCAAGGTTGTGCTGAAGGGAAGCATACAAGGGGACCTTTCCTCTCTAATATCTTGCAGTTGATACATTCTGATTTATCTGTTATGCTACTTGTGACATCCTTGGTAGGATGTTCCTAATACATGAATTTTTCACATGACTTCTCCCATAAGACCTGGATATATTTCTTGAAGAAGAAGGATGAAGCATTCAAATGGTTTTGTACCTTCAAGGCCTTGGTGGAAAACCAAACCGAGAAGAGAATCAAATTTTTGAGGACCGAGTATGAGTCAAATGAACTCAAATAATTTTGCAGAGAAGTTGGCATTAAGAGGGAGACCATAACTGCGTATACTCTTGAGAAAAATGGTGTTGCTGAAAGAAAGAACAGGACCATTGTGGAAGCTCCTTGCACCATGCTATGTGACCAAGGTCTTCTAAAGTTTCTATGGGGATAAGTTGCGAACATTGATGTGTACATTCAAAATAGATGGCCGCATTCCACTCTGGACTCCAAAACTCTCGAAGAAGTCTTCTTTGGTAAGAAACCTCATGTTTCTCATTTTAGATTTTTTGGTTGTCCTGTTTAGTTTCATGTGCCAAAAGAAAAGAGAAGCAAGTTGGATGCTTATGGAAAGAAGGGAATGTTTATGGGCTACAGTGAAACTTCAAAGGCATATAAAATCTATGTGTCTGGTCAAAGAGAAGTGGAGATATGCCACGATGTCACCTTCAATGAAGATGTTTCCTTCAAGAAAGTGAGAAATATTCCTAGCTCCAAGGAAAATGAAGAAGCAGGGAAGTAGGAAGAGCCAAAGGATGAACCGATGCTTGATGTTGAAGGACTTATCGATCCTATTGATACACCTCCTTCAAATAAGAGAAGACCCTCATTTCTGAGGGATACTGTCGCAGACGCCGAGAGACATATTGCCCCAAGGGGGACATTCCATGAAAGTAAGAAGCCAAATAGATACCAAGGGTATCTAGCAGCCATGAGTACAATTGTACAATTTGAGCCTGGATCATTTGAAGAAGTTGTAAAGCATCAAGTTTGGAAGGATGTTATGCACGAAGAATATGAGTCCATTATGAAAAATGATGTCTGGGAAGTAGTCCCGAGACCGTAGGACAAATATGTTGTCGCCCAGAAATGGCTCTATAAGATCAAGCATGGATCTTATGGTAGTGTTGAAAATTACAAGGCAAGATTTGTTTCCCGAGGCTTCTCTCAAAAGGAAGGCATAGATTATGATGATATATTTTCACTTGTGGCCTGTTGTAAAATGTAACTAGGTCGATCTTCATCTTGACTATGTAATTATGAAAAGAAGGAGACAAAGATAATAAAATGTATTTTGTTGTACTTGGTTATTATGTAGATAGACTTATTTTTGATGTCTATTAGGTTCTTGTCTTCTAGGTATAAATAGGATTAAGTGTCAAAATCATGAAGGATCCTATTCAGATGGATATGCTACAAGACCTTGTAAAGAAGCTCTCAACAACCCTCCAAAAGTGTTGGAAGACAAGCTCCAAATATGGCGAAAACAACCTACAACAATATTGGAATATATGTGAAGTAATACCTCATAAAATGTCGAAGAAGATAAACTACAAGTCGGCCTAAATATCAGTTGAATGGTCGGCCTAATAGCTGGATCAAGTCAGCTATATATATGATTGTCTTGCAGCTCATTTGGAGGACAAGAAAAATTCAGATAAGTTCTGTGAATAAATAAAAGTGCAGATCTGAAGGTTAATTGAAGTGCTGAAGGTTAAGCACTGAAGGTTACAAATCGAAGTATTGAAGGACTGAAGGTTAATACGAAGAATTGAAGGTTAGGGAAAAGTGTTGAAGGTTAATGCGTAATACAGTATAGGACTGAAGTTAACAAAGAGATAGTATTTTATGCGGACTAAACATCAGGAAAGGAAATTGAATAAAGGTAAAAATTGAGTTATTGACAAGTGCAGGAAAGTGTTAGCTCAAGGTTGCTGATTTGAAGAATTTTTTTATTAAAGATAAGACAGTCTTCTTAAGGAAAAAGAGGCAGCAAGCATTTTGATAATTGACTTGATGAAAGATTAACTAAAATAAAAGAAGAAGAAGACATAAGTATCACAAGTAAGGTCACAAGTAATTATCAAAGAAGAGAATCCGTATTAATCACCAGCCCTTAAAATTCTCAACATGGCCTGCTATTCCACCATCTGATCTATCATTTCCCTTGCTGCAACGCAAGGATGGAGTCTCCATCATATGGATGTGAAGACCGCTTTTCTGCATGGTTCTATAAAGAGGTGTAAGTGGAGCAACCTCTGGGGTTCGAAGTCCGAGATACAAACACCTATGTATGCAGGTTTAAGAAAGCCCTATATGGGTTGAAGCAAGCCCCCAGGGCTTGGTATGAGAGGATAGATAGCCACTTGATGAAGTTGGGCTTCACTCGAAGTAATGTTGATTCAAACCTTTATTTTAAGGTTGATAGAGAAAGGCCTCTCATTCTAGTTCTCTATGTGGACGATCTCTTCCTGAAAGGTGTTGTCCCTCTCATTCATTAGTGTAAGAGGGAGCTAGATTCCGAGTTTGAGATGAAATACCTAGGACTGATGCATTACTTCCTAGGCTTGGAGG
Organism: Pinus albicaulis; assembly: GCA_034641835.2. Taxonomy (NCBI): domain Eukaryota; kingdom Viridiplantae; phylum Streptophyta; class Pinopsida; order Pinales; family Pinaceae; genus Pinus; species Pinus albicaulis. Next base: position 701,620,128 of record CM076574.1, read on the forward strand.
TCTGATAGAGGCCAGGCACGATTTTCCTTTCTCAAGGAAAATATGTTGTGAAGCTACTGGGGAGATTTGGCATGGTGGACTGTAAGTCAGTGTTGACACTGATGGAACTCAACTTTAAGAAGTGTGGAAATGTTGTTGGGCCCGTGTTGGGAAATCCCACCGAGTATCAACAACTCATGGGGTGCCTTATGTTCCTAGTGAACTCTTGCCTAGACGTATGTTTTTTCATGAACACTTTGAGTCAACATATGATTGATCCTCATCAAATTCACTGGATTGGTGCCAAGAATCTATTGAGATATCTTCGGGGCACAATCAACCATGGGTTGAGATACACTTTCTGGGTTTTGAGACTCCATGGATATACTGATGTCGATTGGGTTGGCAGTATGGTGGATCGCAAGAGCACATCTGGATGTTGTTTCACCTTGGGTTCTGCTTCGATAACTTGGATGAGTAGGAAGCAGAAATCGGTGGCTTTGAGCACCGCTGAGGCTGAATACATTGTAGCGAGTATGGCCTATTGTGAAGCTGTTTGGTTGCGAAATTTATTCAATGAGTTGTTTGGGCATGTGTTAGATACCAACATTATCCTTTGTGATAACCAGAGTGGGATTCATATTTCTAATAATCATGTGTTCCACGATCGATCCGAGCATATTGATATCAGGTACCACTTTATTCGGGATATGGTACAGCGAGGCACTATAAGGCTCGATCATATAGGAACTAATGAGTAGGTCACATATATTCTCACGAAGCCCCTTGGGAAGGTCAAGTTCCTAACCTTCCATGAGAAGCTTTGAATCATGGAAAGACCCTATTCTGAGGGTCCTGCTTGAGTTGGACTATGAGCTTTGGGAGCTCTAGGGAGCTTGGGGATAACTTCTTGGAGCTATAAGCACACACGGGACTAGGCTTGTCGAACCTTGTTGTGCTTCTGCCCCACCGTTATGATATTTAGTTGGTTCACCTCTCTTTGATCTATGCCCCAAATGCATCCTACCCATGGATTTTCGAACTCATGGGAAGTACCTCTCATTTGGCCAATGAGGTGGGAAATGTGGATAGAGACCAATAGCAAGACCGATGGATGCATCGGAGATTGCCTTACTCTCTATGTCTAGGATGACACGTGTCCAACACCTTAATCTGGGTTCAAGTCTGATGAGGTTCTTACCTCTAAACTGACTTCGGGTCAGTAAACTAACTTTGGGTTAGTATGTGACTCTTTTTTAGTCTATTGAGTTTTTATCCTCTAAACTGACTTTGGGTCAGTAAATTAACTTCGAGTTAGTATGAGACTCTTTTTGAGTCCAAGAGAGGTTTAAACCTCTAAGCTAACTTCGGGTCAGCTAAGCGTGATGTCTTTGTGAATCACCTTTTGTTCTATTTACGAAGAAGAGCTAGCAAAGAAAATTACAACAGGATGACACACGATGCTATATGATGGTACACGATGGTACGGATCTTTGGATGGCACAGGTGGATAGATGGAGTTCTCCCTAGTTGAGAGGGAGTGTTAATTTTTGGCAACTAGGTCCAAACTCCATGTTTCACTGCTCATATGGTGATGATCATATTTTTGTTGGATTCCTCTTTCAGAGAGGTGCAATATTGATCTAAAAATCATTGTTTTTGGATAAGCAGAACATATATTTTGATTTTATTTTCCACACATGTGCAAGGTCGGCTAGATTTGTAACGTAGGCTCACAAGCCTAATAGATGTGTTATGCACCCTCACTGATGGATATAAATTGGAGAGACTTGGAGTTCATTCGCTCATCAACTCATCACACATTCTCTCATTGTGATCTGATTGGTTCAATAGCCTTTGGAGGCCTCTTTCCTTCACATGTGCGGAACTGAAGCTGGGGAAATTTTGCGGATCTATTTTAGGGTTATTTGTTGTGCGTTGACTAGTGTTGACCGTTTGACTTCCAATATTTGCAGAAAATCATATTTTGTTGGTCATACAGCTAGGCACAAAAATTGAGGAAAAAGGAGCAGTTTGACCGAAGCCCTAAATCTACAGCGTTGACTTTGGTTGACCAGTGTTGACTTTTGAGGGCTGTGGGTGTGATACTTTGAGGGTTGGCTGATCTAAGAAAGACTTTGCTGGCTTATGCATCCTGTTGACTGCCGTAACATACATTATCCTATATCTTTGTTGGACAAGAAGAATTGTTAAATCTGATCTATAGTAATGGCTTGTCTTCTGTTGATCTATTATTGTGTTCTATCATCATTTTATTTTCATGTTTATGTAATTGCTAAATTGAATCAAGCCTAAGAAAGATTGAAGTAAATTTTCATTAAGCATAGAACACTCCATGTCTATCTAAATTTAACACTTCTTCTGGATTTCCAGCTTTCCTCCGCATACCTTCTTCTAGGTTTCGAGAACTTCCACGGGTACCATGCAGTGACCTAGGTCCATCCATTGAGGCGACCCAGGCACAAAACCCCTAGAACCCTAGCCGCCGACATCATGCTCCACCCTATTCAACCAATATATATATATATATATATATATATATATATTTATTTATTTATTTATTTATTTATTTATTTATATTGACCTATTCTCTAACCTAGGGTTTAACTTTTAATTAAAATATTTTATTTTCCTAACGACTATCTCTGGAACTGGATGCATTTCTGCCATTTAAACAAGATCACAGATTGGTTTCTTCACCTTTGTCCTAAGGATGAACCACATTAGATGGTTTCAAACGTCGACCAACAACTTTATGATGTGATTAATCTGAAAGACATTATATAAACAAAACAAAACAAAACAAAAAAATACAAAAAACAAAAAACAAAAAAATTATTCCAGATAGACTTGAAATTTGATTATCATCGATTAAATATAATGGAATCTACAAAACAATATTTAAAACAACATATGGACATTATGATTTTTTTGTGGCCTTTAATTCACTAATGTGCCTACCACATTTATCTTCTTAATGACCAGTTTCTTCAACAAATATTTGGACAAGTTTGATATTGTCTTTCTTGTTGATATTGTGATTTATGCTAGATCCAAAGAAGAGCATCCAAAAAATTTACACTTTGCTCTTCAATACAAAGGCATAAATTTTATAACAAGATGAACATGTGTGAGGTATACTATACAAATAGCCAATGTTTAGGCCATCTAATATTGAAGGGGAGGACCTTTTGAGGTACCTACAAGATTTAGGTGATTATAGAATGGCCAATTCCAAAGAATGTGCAAGAACTCAGAGACTTATGGGATTGCAAAATATTACTAAAGATTTGACAAAGGCTTGTCCAAAATTATGCATCCCATCACTACCTCATAAAAAGGGGGAAAAGGTTTGAATCAATGACAAAGTATGATGAGAGGCTTGAACTTGTTGAGGCATTGCTTATAGGCGCACCCAACATGAAAATATTAAATCCAAATGAAGAATTTGGTGTACACAACATTTGCTTAAAGGGTACTGAATGAATTCTTTGTGGAAGGAAAGCAAGTAATATAGTAAAAGCCAAGAAAACTCGAAGATCATGAGAACAACTATCCCACATATGATTTGATAATAATTACATAAAAATGTGTAAATATTATCTCATGGTAAAAATGTTTAAATTGGTGACAACTGACGATATTCTTAAGTAATTATTTACATAGCCTTGTGTGAATGCAAGATAATTTTGACGTCTATTTTTTTGGTGAATATGTCTTTTGTATTAGACATATCAAGGGAATAAAATTCAAGATGGTCAATGCACTCAATGGAATATGCCATATTATAACCTCATCCAAATATAATTTTGAAGGGCACATAAGTTGTTAGACATCCCAATTACCAAAATAACATATTGTGGCATTAAGAAAGAAATGTTATTAGCTTAAAATGTAGAAATATGCAAATAAGTGCATTGTTAAATGTTCCAAATCTCAAAAATGAAGGTGGAGAATCAACATCTTTGGTTGTTGCTACCATTGCCCATTCGAAGAAGGAATCACTAAAAAGTTTTCACATATTTTGTGACAAGTTGTCCCAAGAAACTAAAGAATGCTTACATCATGATGAGGGTAAATAGACTTGCTAAAGTGGTACATTTTAGGAATCACTAAACATTTTCCAGGGATTTTGTGACAAGTTGGCCCAAGAAAATGAAGAATCATATCATGGTGGTGATACATAGACTCACTAAAGTGATACATTTTATCCTTATTATGCTTCACATAAAGCATCGGGCATTGCTATTTTTTTTTCCTAAGAGTAGTTCACTTACATTGAGTTATCCAAAAGATTGTATTGGGTAGAAACACAAAGATCACTTCCAAATTGGAAGAATGGGCTTCAATAAAGGGGAATACAATTTTATTTTGACATAATATGGCATCACCAAATTGATGGGAAAACATTAAAAACAAATCAAGTACTTAAAGATATGCTACACATGTATATTATGGATAAATTGTCCGAGTAACTCTACAATAAAAACCATTTGCATCACACAACATTAGCGGAAATGTGACTAGAAGCCTTATATGGGTGGAAATGTAACATTCTTTTCAGTTGGAATGAACCAATAAACAAAGCTACCATTAGGTGGGATATGTTAATAGAAATGGAAAAGTAGGTTGCTAAGATGAGGTGACAATTGAAGGGAAGGTAGCCCAATATATCCAAAAAAATAATGTAAATATTTATATAAGTACATTAAAATTTTCAATCAAGAATCATGTATTTTTGCTTGTAAAGCCAAAAGAAAATTACCTAGATGTTTGAGAACCACACAATGCACAATTTGATAGTGTAGCCCATTTGAAATATTAAAAATAAATCATGACAATTGCATAAAGACTTGGATTTCCTCCTAATATTAGATTACATGATGTTTTTCATGTTTCTTTGCTCAATATACACATGATTTTAGTTACATTCCTGATTGATCCCTAGTCAGGGAAAACATGATGAAGGATTTTATGAAAAGCCACTTTACATCCTTGACAAAAAAGTCACAATGGATAGTGGACACAAGGCATTGTATAGATAAAGGGTTAATGGAAGCACTACAAAGTTGATGATGCTACTTGAGTTGATGATGATGAGTACTAAGCTCCACATTGAATATAACCCATTTTGGCACTCTTGAAATATATCATTACTTCAACTTGTTATATTTGATCCTACATTGATATCTTGTATTTTTGTATTGTGTGACATCCCTCTTTCAAGACGGGCATGCAAGTGTAAAGGCCCCATTATGAGATGATTTGAAGAAAGAAAAAAAAGATAAGATGTGGAAGATAGTTATCAAAAGATATTTTAAGATATTTGTTGATTAGATGTGTTTTCATTGCCTTGGGACTTATAAAAGATAGGATGCATATGGCGTGACAAATAGATGGCTACCCATGCTTAGTAAATTGCACGTTTTTAATGCCTTCTTATTTGTAATCACCACCTTCTTTGCATGTTCCATAAGGTACTTCTATTTTTGTTAAAAAACCTTTACATATCTTATTTTGTGACTTACAAAGGATTACATAGTTAATTGTTTTTGTTGATCTTGAAATTCCATGTAATCAAGGTGCTTTTGTGCTCTTAGCCACCAAACAACTACATGTCCATTGTTGAGCCTTAATGTCAAGTTGGGTGTGGTTTTTAATTTATGTGAAGGTTGTGCAATGCTCAAAATAGGATAGACAACTTACCAATTTGTTAGGTAAATTGTCCTAGGCTATACCAATGAGCATATAGGAAATGTCGCACACATGATATCCTAGTTGGTGCGCGAGGGAGGAGGGGAATGCTTGCCACCAATGTGTGCCAAAAAAGAAATATGTACAATGCATAGGCTAGGATGATGCCTCAATTAGCCCTAATTTTCCAGTTTGGAAATCAAACCATAAGAAATAATTGAGGCTCGATCCTAACTTTATCAAAATGAGATTGTTGTGCATGACATAACAGGTGATTACATAAAAAAATGGCATCAAAGCCATGAAACTGTATCATTTGAGAAAGAAACATAAATACTAGATAGCATATAAACCAAAAAAATAGTTGTTGGTTGCAACATACCCAGTGAACATGTTGAAGATAATTGTCTAGAGCAAGATACGCACGCTAGCCTAGAGGCAGCAGGGCTATGTTACGAAGGATGATTGCTTCCATTCTTTACATGCACTCATCCATAATTTGGTAGCTCTTCCATGCAAAGGAGAAGCTCGTTGTGACTTTCATTTCACTCAAAGAGGACCTTGCCCAACATGTTCTTAAGGTGTCAGTACAGATCAACAATGTGAAGACACTAATTACAATGTGCTCGTGGAGTAAACCAAGTCCACAACACAATTCACCACTTCCTCCTTTTGAGTTTGAAACTTCATTTCTCTCATCCATAATTTCCTATTCAATATCGATGATCTCATGTTAGGCAACCAGTGGTATGTGCTCATGGTGCCTATTAGCAGAAGCTTAGGCTCAATTTTAAGCTTGGGTGTTGTTGTGAGCACCATGACTTCCAACCCCCCTCCTCAAATGATCCCTTTGGCACAACAGTGTCAAAGCAAAGGACATTGTAGGCACTTGTGAAAAGGCATGGGAGAGCATTCCATTAGCAGGAAGGGCGTATGGGGTGGGAAAGCAAGTAGGGAGAGAAAATAATGCAATGAGAAAAAGAAGGAAATAACTAGCAATAATTGGAATCTGGAAGTATCGAACAAAACGAAATGAACCAAAGATAAATCATGGTCATTGTTGATGGTTTCCTGAGAAAGAGTTGTGACATTTTTGTGAGTAGATGGCATTTCTTTGGCCTATGCACAAGGTTGAGACTTCAACCATCATGTTGTCGAATTTTGTGGCTATATATTTGAGTATTGGTTTCCATATAGTTCTCATTGCTGTTGTGAGTTTTACCTTGTCATGTCTTGGCCCTCAACTCGAGGGCGGAGTCTTTTGGATCCCTACTAGGATGTGAATTTGTCAATCTATCCCTGTTATGAAAATAAGAACCTCTATCTTTGTTAAAAGTTATGTATCCATTATTTAGAACAAGGAATAAAGTTCTTGGCTTTGGTCTTTCATGTTTTAAGGTATAAATCATATACATATATTTCTTTTTAGTTTATTGTTGTGTATTTATGTTTTAAGTCATTGCATTTGTGGGCCTTCATCTACCATCCTACTATGAAAAAGTGTATTTGTTATAAGAAAATATCATTTTTGAAAGAGTTATTTTTCCACTACCTAAACTAACGCAACTAAATGGAAAATTGTATTCAAAGACTAAGAAAATTCATCACCATACCTCCAACAATTGTTACCCATAAATATGAAAAATTTGGCTTTGAAAATTGTTGCATCAAAAATATTCATTCCAAGAACTTTGACTTTATATACAGGAAGTCCACTTTTTATTAAGAAGCAAGTTACAATGGCGTGTGTTGGAATCTATATATGTTTTAGTGATACGACTCTTGATAATGGCATAATCGGTTTTGTAATTGTCACATCTCTAGCACCAACCAGTATCATCAATTGATAATGAACAAAATAAGAGCAAAAGGGAGTTTCTAATTTGTTGAGGCAGCGTAAAATTTGATACCCTTGTTTTTATTGGAGGTTGTTGTTGAAATGTGTAACTAGTTTTGGTCTTCATAATATTCTATGCACTATTGATTTTATATATTTGATGTAAAAGAGATAAAAAATTATTATTGGAATTTTATAGCATGGGTTTCATGCTCAAGATCAATTTGTTTTAGGTCTAGCACCCATTGTGTGCTTCTAGGATGTCATAAAGTCAAAGAAGTCAGAGAAGTCGTTGCCATATGTATTAGACCCTATTGGGAATTTCGTATCAAGTTAAAGAATTTATTGAAGTCAAAAGTGTCAGAGATCTCCCTCCAAGACCAAGTCGGCCTATAGAGATGAAGTCAGCCTCATTAGGGCTATTCGAGCCTTACAAAAAGCCTACATAGAAGAAGGAACACAACCATGGAACTCGGCCTCATTTGAAGAATTCATCCAATCAAGTTCGATCAGAAGAAAGAAGAAAAGAACAAGGAGAAAGAGTGAAGAGGCTAGGAGAGACAAAATCAAAATTTTGGGCCTCTGTCTCTCACACATGCAAAAACTAGGACATCATTTCTGTTGCAGCAAGTTTTAAGTTGAAGTCATCTAAAGGAGTCGAAGTTTGGTGTCAAGAAGATCAAGTTTGAGGATTGAATACCTAAGTAAAGAAGATCAAGTCAAGTGAAGGAGAAAGAAAGCCTAATTTAGTCTCTATCACCCACACATGTGAAATTGAAGTTGTTGCAAGAGGGCCGAAAAGGTACAAACCTATAGTGAAGGCCAAAAATTTGTTGCAGTGGTCGAAGTTGTGCAAATGAAGAAGAACTGAGTTGGTTTGACTTTGTGAAGGAGAAGTTCATCTAAAGAAGGTTGACTTGGTCTTGGAGGGGTCTCTGTCTTGGGTCTAAAGGTCTTGGAATTCGTCATTTGAAGATTCTATAAAATGAGAAGAATTTCTTGTGGGTTTTCCACTCTAGGAGAGGTTTTGGCCCTGGCTAGCAGCGCGTATCTTGTGTCCACTTGTTCTATTGACCTTCATATTTTGGTAGTTGTTTAATGATAAGAATACTATAATAATCAAGTAAGGAAGTTGATTACAAGTACATCAAGTTAATGTAAAAGAACATCACAAGCAATTATCAAAGTAAATAGAAATCACCCTAATCTAGTTGTCATTGATTTCTCAACATAGTATCAAAGCTAAGGTGACAATGAAAGGCAACTTGAAGATCATTCAATTGAAGAAGGATACATAAGGGTCGAACATAGGAAGAGCATCAAGGAAATCCAATCATCAAGGAGATCTAAATACCCTATCATCTTGAACGAAGAAATCGCTTGGAAGAAGAAAAGAAGACCACAAGGACCCTACCTCCATATCAAAAGAACTCTACACATTTGAAGTATTTTGGGAAGCCTCTCATAATCTACATCATCATTCAAAGGAAGCAAGAAAAGCACTTTATCATCAAAGGAATCAAAGTGATGTCCCTCTCATTGAAGAAAGGATCACACCTAAAACATCTCTTCTCATCTTGAAGAAGAAGCATTGCCATTCTAAAGAAGAAAGATCATCCCTCCTTATAAAGTTCATAAGAAGACATTTAGTGGAAAACATCATCATCAAGGAGGCACCTTCATTTTTCAAGTAAGTACTTTATATTTATGTCTCGATCTACAAACCAAAAGACTTCTTTTTGCAAGGAGAACAATAAACTTGTTGGGACATCGAACTACCTTGCATGGAAGACGAGAATAGATTTAATTCTCATAGAGAATGAATTTATTGAATATATCAAGGGCTCAATCTCCAAACCTCCACAAGAGCAATCTCAAGCACTATCAAAGTATATAAAAGAAAAAATAAGGGCTAAAAGAATCCTCATTGAATCAATCAAGGATTCTCTCATTCCCTATGTAACAAAATTGAAGACATCATTTAAAGAAATCTATGACTAGTTGGTGGAATTATTATTTGCAAGTACAACAAGAGAAATAATATCTTTAAGAACCAAACGATACAAGATGAAAGTATCAAAGGAAGAAGGGGTAGCCTCATATCTCATGAAGGTATCTCAAATAAGAGATCAACTACAAGAACTAGGAGAAACAATGTCAGATCAAGAAATAACCACTCTTGTACTAAATGCATTTCCAAATGAATGGGATAACTTTGTATCAAGCGTTTATGGAAAGAAGGAAGGCACTTTATTCAATGATTTGCGGTCAATATGTAAGTTTGAAGAAACCAGATTAAAGGCAATGACGTTGGATCAAATGAACAATCACAAGCATATGCAACTATGATAAGAAAGAAGGAGAATTTTTGAAAGTTTGAGCCTAAAAAAAAATTGCAAAAGAAAATCGACATGTCTAAGATTCAGTGCTATGAATGTAATGAATATTGAAACTTCAAGAGAAATTGTCCTAAACTCAAGAAGGGGAACAAGAAAAGAAAAGAAAGAAGTGAGGCCCATGTAATCGAAGATGTAGAAGAACTGGAAGAGAAGAATTCAAAGAAGGAAGAAGTGAGAAACCTCTAAAATTAAAGGTCTCTCACACATTTAGTTTATTTTCAGTATATATAAATTAGCACGTCGTGATAGGAAGCATTACAACTATAATAAGATGCATTGTAGCAGAAGTGAGATGGCATCATATTATAAGCATGAATGGTTAGCAGAAACAACATCTGCATGATTGAAGCAAGTCATCTAGCAAGATAAGAAGATAAAAGATCTTCACACCTCGGCATCATTAGAAAGAAGCATTTATAGAATAAGGATCATCAAGATCCTTCATAAAATCTTTGTTGAAAAGGTTCACCTCTACTTAGAAGAAGCAAGTGTCACATTCCACCTAGTGTGAGATCCACAATTTAGAAGGATGAAGGTATGGTGACAGAGAATTGCAACATGACAAGATAGTTGAAGCATTTTCATCTTCAGGCAAAGAATGAACGCTGCCAAAGGAAGTCCAAATGACCACATGAAGGAAGAAGTATGCATATATTTGGTAATATTTAATAAATAGATAAAGTCATGGCATCACATAGTTGCAAATAAAATGGTTAGAATGCTCTATCTCATGAGCATGATTAAAGGAGGAGGAACGCCTCCTTATGAATGATACATGAAGGCATGAATACAATGTGTCTTGAACTCTTCAAAATGATAGAATCAATATGGTATGACCTCATAAACAATATGAGGTGGTGGACAACAGTTTTTCCTATGCAAAAGGAGATATGTATAGAAATCCCGAGAAAGCAGTATGTGAAAAAGATGAAAGAAGAGTTCGTAAAGATATATATACCCACTTAGATGAGAAGATTAATCAACATCTAGAAGGATTAGCTATGAAATCTCCATGGAGAAGTTATGAAGACCCTAATAAGTGTAAAGGAGAAGGAGAAATTTGGTAATAGATGCTTTGGAGATGGATTCATATAGTATACAAATGGGTGTTGATGTTGCAAGAACAAATGTTATGACGAAGGGCCATCATTAAGAGGTAATTTTGGTTTGATGTTCATTTTTTATTTTTTGAAAGAAAAAAGCTGGTTGAATTGGAACAAGGCTACCGACATAATATTGTAGAAAATTCACATACAACTAGTACACATAAAATTGATGGATGACTTGCAAGAGGTAGCAGTATGAAGGATAGTCAGATGATGACAAAGAAGGTCACTTTCCAATGAAGAAAAGGATGACATGACTATAGGTTCAACACAATGCTTCGTTGAAGGGAAGTGATGGAGAAGATGGTCGAAGCCCTACAAAGAAGTAATGAAAAAGATGGCTCCATAACAAGAAGTTGAAGCTCATCCATGACATTATGATGCAGAAAGAGGAGCCCTACAAGCAGTTGATAATACCATGATCTCCACCAAAGAGTAGATAGTTGTTGTTGAAAAACAAGTCCCTATTTAAGAGGGAGCTTCGGTATATTCCTTATATAAGAATGAGTAGATCCTCCCTAGTTAAGAGGGAGAGATAGACACATCATTCTTGTCTTCACATTCTGAAGAAAGAATGGAGGATTGGGTAAGCATTTGACATTGATACAGATATGAGGTAGGGCATCCAATAGGCAAGAGTAGTCGAAGAGGAGATTCCATGAGGATGTGTAAATCCAAGATGTGAATAGTCCTAAAAGGACATACCTTGTGAACATCTGAATGAGGTATGTGCCTTGAGAGACAATGACGAGGGTGTCTATAAATCATTGTCTCCCCAACATTATGCTCTAATCTTGTTGAGAGATAGAGCTATTAGTCAAGGCCTTGCTATATGACAAGTTGGTTGATATGATGAGATGCAATGATATAAGTTGAAAAGATAGCTTATGAGATGGCTTACCAATCCAACTCTTATGAGAAATTCTTCAGTATGAGAATGTCCATGTACCTTCTTTGAATTATGAATACCTCCCTAATTAAGGAGTGTTGAAATGTGTAATTAGGTTTGGTCTTTATAATATTCTATGTACTATTGATATTCAAAGTGCATAAGATGAAATTGTAGTGATATGGCCCCTTTAAGAAAAATTCTGTATGTATGAAATTCAAATAACACTTGTTCTTCATCCTTTCATTTTTATATTGCACGAGATCTAATCAAGTCTAATATTTTATCAGGTTTACGAATTCAAATCCAACTAAGATAACATACTCATGGCTACCCAATGTAGTGTTGCAGTGTACAATTTCATGTTCTTCATAACATAGTTTTTTCACTATGAGATGTAAACTAGGAATATTTCAAATAAAAAGATGAGTTGATCTTTATAATATTGATTTCAGAGAACAAAGGAAGTGATTGATAAGTATCAAGTAGATGTTGATGGCTACTTATAGATTCAATATAGATTACGAAGTCAACAAAAGATAGAAACTGTAGCAAACTTCACAAGCAACTTGGCTAAGTAATCATAGGTTGGAATTTCCTTTATTTGATTGTAGATTAGGAACAACCAAACATGTTCCACAGATTTTGCGCTTGAACCAGGGAACAAGATAATAGTTCTTTACAGCAAATAGGAAAAGTACTTATGCAAAAGAAAAGTTTTTAAAATCTGTGTTGCCAAAGCCACCCCAAAAATCCATTTGCCCTCTAGGAAACGTTACATAACATTATGTAGCATTAACCCAAAGCAAAAATGGCAGGAAACATTCCACTAGCAATTTTCCATTTTGACATGTTTTTCTCTGCCAAATCAAAGTCTTTCTTCTTATTTGTTAGAGACATCATCATAATAATAATAATAATAAAAACAAAATTCCTAAATCTAATAAGATATTATGTTCTTTTTCTGTAAGCTTGGCAGAACTATCTCTTCATGTCCAATATATCACCACGACCGAGACGGAGAATTGAACCGGTGACTTCACACCAAGGAGTGCCTTAACAGAGTACCCAATCACCATCTATCCAAGACCCATGGACTAATAAGATATTATATTTTATCACCAAACAAATGAAAAAAAAAAATTATCAGCTCGTACATATATCACCAATCTCTCTTTTTTTATAGCAGCCTTGTGGACATGTTTTTGTGAGCTGAATGTGTATATGTGCAGCGTATATGAGCTGTATATGAGTTGCAAGGTGAGAATAATTCACATGTATGATTTGACTATTTTAGTGTACGCTGTTGTTTTTCTTATTAAAATAGTGATTTGGGCAGAGGTCTTCCTACATTGACAACAAAGGAGTCTTTAAGCTCAGCACCACAGGCAACTACCTTTCATGCAAATAACACCACTGGATATCAAATGCGTGAAAATTTCCTTGACCAGAGGCACTTTGTGCCTTTCATCAAAGAATGCCCTTGAAAATTGCATTCTAAGTTGTACTTTCTTCAGAAATACAGATTGAATTCTAGATAATCCTCAATGAAGGCTTTGAATTGTAGGCATTCTGAAAACAAGCTCTTCCCAAAATAACCATTATTAGCATCCGCAGTTCATCTACTAGCAAGCTTACTGACAGGGCCAATGTTACCAATTAAAACTGTGATCACCAGAATCTTAGTGGAATTATCCGGAATTCCAGTTTCTAAATAGCTTGCGTTCTTCTTCATCATGAGTAGTTCTGTCAAAATTTGAATGTAGAGGAGAGAGCCCAGGTACCACTCTGGACCTTCCTGCAGCTGCTTTGTCAATGGCATAATCTATCCGTAAGGCGCGACCTAAAAGCTCCTGGAAAATACATAGATTATAAGTATTTGTATAGGCATCCACAAAAAACATCCATACAAAATTCTTAAAAGTCAAATTGCAACACAAAAAAGTTGATGAAAAAATCTTCTCAGTTGCTTGAAAGATGTTTAAAGTTCAAACCATATAAGAATTCCACACCTTTCCATCCATCCCGTTTTTGGCATCTTCAGCACTGCTCTCATTTGAAAAATGAATAAACCCAAAACCTCTTGACCTCCCAGAATCTCGATCATACATTATTCTCACTAAAACAAGATACAACTCAATATAAGCAGACATTAAACCAGTAAATATGAGGCAACACAATAACAGTGGCAACAGCTAAGTCAAATTTCCATTCTTAAGAAGTATATACTATGAGTATGACTAAAAACTAACTTAAGCTCCAGCAGAGACAAACAATGAAGAAGATAGAATCACGCATTGAAAAAAGGTTTGGAAAGATTGGGTGATGGCATGACACACCTCCTTAATGAACATGTTATAATATGCTGGATAAAACGCAAGTGAGAAAGTTTTTCATACCTTCTACGCTGGAAAGTCAAGGAATTTTATAATGAAAGTTTGGACAGAAAAGAAAGCTGTGCTTTTAACAGTTCCTCATGGAGCTCAGAGGAAATGGCAAGAAAGAACATGATGACAAACTGCTCAGAAGTGGAGTGCAAAAAAAACAGTTACTAGGTTGATTTTCAGTTCAATAGCTGAAGAGATAAATAGGAAGGAAAACGCTACAAAAATGAAGAGATAAGAGTAGACCCTTAAAATACAAGTTGAATGCGAAGGAAAGTGTAAATAACAATCTCTGAAGTAAAGGAGATACCAGTCTTAGAGGAAGCTTAGACAGGACCACCAGTGAGCCAAACTGCAAGAAAAGACAAGTGACAAGAAAAAAGTGGAAAGCATTGAATTACCAGAAACATATAGTGAGATAATTGTACAAATAACTAGAATTTTGGAATCAATCCGAGGTCTTTGGGAAGGCTTCATGCCAACGTCAAAATTCATTTCACAAAGGAATATATAAAAAGCTATCCAAATTTCAATTCACAAAGAAATATGTAAAAGCTATCCTTCGCTCTGGAACTTGAATGATAGAAGGTTTCCTTGATTATATACAATCATGGACAGCAAGATGTAAAAGATCCTCATAAAAGTACATGCTTTGTCTCACATTCCTTTTTATAAACCTTCGCTGTTCATAATATTTATTTAGACAATGTCTTTGTGTTAAATTTAGGTTAACATGTTCTTTGCTTAGGATAGTTACTTCAGATTCCATATTAGCCCATTTGTTAGACAATTTTACTTTCATTTGCAATGGATCATAATTATATTGACAGTAACTTAAGAAAGAACATATACGATCGAACCAGAAGAGAAGCCAAGACAAGAGAACACGAGTATATGGCTCAAGCCAGGGAAAAACCCCAATACGGGGAAAACCCTTCATCAATTCTTCTTGTTATTAAAATCAAATGTTCAGCCGAGAAAGAGAGAGTACAATAAGAATGACTTGCCAATTTATAACAATCAATCTGCAATTCTGATCATGGGTAAGGGTTTGCTATTAGCTGGTTACAACCTTCTTTTCTTCACTCCCAGACCTTCTTAATCTCTGTGGTTTTTCCTTTAATAATTTATGTTCCTCTTTGCTGCCAACATAGTCTAGAAGTATGCCTTCCAACATGTCATCAGCCTACCTGATCAGGAGATACAGGCCTGCGGCCTATCAATAGCTCAGAATTCTTTACGGCCTTTTAGTTCCAAGACAATCAGGCCTGCGGCCCACCAGTGGCTCCAAACAATGAATGCGGCTAGCCGAAGGAGTGTTCCTTATCCAAGGATTATGCCAAAACATCACCCAGATCAGTCCTTAAGCCTGCAGCTAGCAACCAGCTCTTAACTCGGACCTGTGAAAGATAAATAGAACCAAACAATTCGACCTTCAATCTTCTCCAATATGCGGCAACCTCAGAAGAATTTCCCAAGTCTTTTGATGTGACTAAAATGAGGGAGAAGGCTCCTCTATATACACAATTCAGTGGGGTTGATGAGACATGAGTTTTGGGCTTAATGAGCCGACATATAGGTGAGGCCAACCTTGTTAAAAGAAGGCTCCTCTATATACACAATTCAGTGGGGTTGATGAGACATGACTTTTGGGCTTATTGAGGCCACAACCTTGTTAAATTTACATAAGAGAACCATAAATTCAAAATCCCACTTCTACTTATCCAAATTTGACAATCTTTAGGTCAATTTTGGTCCTCTCAAAAAGAGAAATTCAATGCTGCAATTATTTTTCCCAAAGGAGCTGTCCAAAGTGGAATTTGGCCCTAGTTGCCAATTTTAACACTCCCTCTCAACTAGGGAGAATTCCATTTGCCAATCCATCATCATCGATCATCATGCCATCCTGTCACCATGAACCATTTCTGAATCTCGTCATTTCTTTGCTCTGCTCTGCTGAACACTGATATGAATAATAAAGAAGAATCGTTCGAGTGAGTCACAAGACCTTGCCACTCTCCACTAACAAAAGTCAGTCCACATAACCATCGGATTTTATCCCAAGTGATCCAGTTGAAGAAACATTATTCATCCTAGACATAGGGAGTACGACAGTACACGATGCATCCATCGGTAGTGCTATGGTCCCAAACCACTTTTCCTAACTCATTGGCCAGATGAGAGGTACTTCCCATGGATCCTGGACTACATGGGTAGGATGATGCAAGAACATCAGCAGTGAAAGAATATATCACATCCTGCTCACAACCACTCATAGGGAAAGGAGAAGCCACATCCTACAAACATATGTCACAACCACGCGTAGGGAAAGGATAAACCACATCCTACACACACATGTCACAACCACAAGTAGGGAAAGGATAAACCACATCCTACATGCATGCAAACCACCGAGAGTAAGGAAAGGATGAACGACGTCCTACATGCATGCAAACCACCAATTAGGTCACTACTTGTAGATTACTTGAGCATTTCATTTAGTAAGACTGCTCAAAAAGGTTGACTACAAGACCATGATGCAAGCAGACTTCCTTAATGTTTGCCCAACACATCGCAAGTACATATGGTGTTGTTTCCCTTTTGAAGTTGATATTTGCCCTTGGTTGCCTGGAACTTTTGCACACAGTTTAAATTGTGACTTCGAAGAATAGGTTTACTCCACTCTGGTTGGGTTCAATTGCATTTGGGAGTGCAAACGTTGGCGTTATCATTGCCATTGACCTTGAGGAGATACACAGTACTATAACAGAGACCACAAACACTAGAAAGAACCTTTTGTTTGATTTGGACATAGCTGGTATTCAAATCCTTATATCATAGGCAGTTTGAAGTGGATGTCCTAGTGAGGGTCGAGCCACATGAGATGAGGTTCGAATATTGGCTTTTGTCCTTCAAAACAATCTTGACTTCATATTCTCTGAGATAGAGCTCAAAAGTATGCTGCAGAAAGAATAAGAGCATTGCTTCAGATATGGTACACCTTAGCAATGAGCCTTCTGCTTGTAAAAACGAATCCAAACCATATCAAACCCACAATAAAACTTCCAAAGATGCCTCTCTTCAGAGTCCAAACCATGGGGCCAAAATATACAGGTTCAGAGATCATTTCATCGATACGAAAGGAATTAACGCGTTGCTTCAAGGATAGATACACGTCCTCCAACAAAATTCTGCAAAAGAAATTTAACAAAACCCCAGATGCCAAATAAAGATACAAACAAAGAACTTTGCTCCTAGAGGATACTCCAATTATCATCCATTCTGTTCATACCAATACTGGAGAACTGCCTTCTAGGACAAGGACAAACCCTTGTTCGCCTGAGCTAATAATTTGAGTGGTTGTGGCGTGAGAAGAGGGCCCTTCCTAGACCTCTCAGCCCTCCTACCAAACCTCCTCAACCAGTTGTATCTACAGCTTTCCCTGCAACCCTGGACCGAGATCCAAACCATACTAAAACATACACAAAAACACCGTTACTTACCTCTGCATCAACGAACCAAGACTGTAAGAGATCTTCACCAAATTTTGTCAAAGATGTATGCATAGATTAGGACAGCCCTTATTAAAGATTCAATGCAGATGATCGGACAGTCTTCAAAATGTTGATTTTTGTAACATTGGAAAGTGTTCGAAGTCCCAAAATTTGTGAGGAGGCTTGGACACCAGTATTCCAAAGAACCCAAAAACCGTTTGTGGAAATTCCACTCGGTTCATGTTTTATTAAAATAATTAATTATTTTAATGAGGACCCTAAGTCTAAACTTAGGGAGATTAAATAATTAAAGGGTATTAATAAAACAAAGTGAGAATCTTCTAGAGAACGAAGATCAAGTCATGTTTTAATCTTAGCCATTGATTAGAGATCTAATCTGGGTCGTTGATTCATCAACGAAAAGATTATAAGAGAAGGCTTGAGAGTCATTTGGAAATTAAGCTGGGCACACACTAAGTACCCGAAGGAAATCGATTCTGAAGGAATAGAATTCGATTTCAGAGGGAGAGTTGCAGGGCAGGGTTGTAGAGGCAGTAGAAGATAGGGGAAGTCAATAGTAACAGAGAAAGGCAAGAGGAGGACACAAAGGACCACAGAGAACAGCACTGAGTGCCCACACAGAGTGACGCAATCCAGTGTAGGGACTGCGCAGAGAATCACGCAAAGTGACACAGAGGGAGCTAGGGTGTCTTTCGGGTGTCAAAAATTCTCCAAGAGGATTCGAAGAATTTATCTCAGGTGTATTCTTAAGAGATCTACCCGTCTATTTCTTGTAAATATTTTTATTGCTAAAGAATAATATAAACCCTCATCTGTTGCACCGGTTTTCTCGCATTGGGTTTTTCTGGGGACAATTGTCCAAAAATAACTGTGTACATGTGATTGTTTCCATTGCGTTATATGTGTTCTGTTCTATTCTCTGCTTTTGGTTAAGTGATTACTGCAGTTGTATTTATTTCAACATTTACTGGAAGAAATTCGTAAATAACTTATCATAATAAGTAGGCGAAATAAATCTATCACTGCAGTAGTATTTCAGATTTGAAATTTACACATGGTATTAGAGCAAAAGACGAAGTAACGGAAGAGGAGATTCTGCAATGGAACGAAGATTCGACATTGATGCAGCAACAGCTCGGAAGGGTTCACGCAGTTCTCCAGAACGCATGGAGGAATAGAGGGATCATGACATCTTAGTTCTAGCATCCAGACTAGAAGAGGAATTTGCTTGTGTATCAAGTATGGCCTCTCCAGAGATCTGGTATATTGACAGTGGAGCATCTGCTCATATGATGGATGTTCCAGAATGCTTCTCAAGCTACCAGGAGGAGCAGATGAATTTTCAAATCACTATGGGAAATAAGGCAAAATGTACCCTTGTTGAAAGAGGCACCATAATATTTCAAACAGAAGATCGCAACAAGCTTCGGGCCACCAATGTGCTGCATGTACCAGGGTTGGGGATGAATTTACTCTCTGTGACTCAGCTTCAGAACAAAGGTTACGACGTTTACTTTATTGGCAACAAAGTTTACATCAAACACCCAAGTTGGAAAAAGAAGGCACAAATTGGAGTCAGGAGCCACAAACTGTACAAGTTACAGCTCGAGTCCCCAATGGCTCTGATAGGCAATACTGATGAGAAATATTTGAATGAGCTATGGCATAAAAGAATGGGGCATCTACATCATGGAGCCTTGAGAATTCTCAAGAAGACTGTCACAGGAGCTCCAAAACTTAGCACCAAGCGAGACGATGTCTGCAGAGAAGCAACAATAGGGCCAAGAGTGTGTTGGGATTGATACACTCAGACATTTGCGGACCAATGTCCATGAATGCTCTTAGTGGTGCAAAATATTTTGTCACCTTCATCGATGACCATTCCAGAAAGACATGGATCTACTTTCTGAAGACCAAAGACGAGGTCTTTGATCGATTCAAGGAGTTTAAAGCTCTTATGGAGAATCTGATAGGAAAGAGGATCAAGACATTGTGATCAGACAATGGTGGAGAGTAAACTAATAAGGACTTCACATGGTGCTGCGCAAGGGAAGGCATCAAAAGAGAATGGATCGCTTCATATAATCCAAAGCACAATGGAGTCGAAGAAAGGAAAAACAGGACTATTGTCGAAGCTACAAGGGCAATGTTGTATGATCAAGACATGCCCAAATTCCTGTGGGCTGAGGCTTGTAATATAGTCGTGTATGTGCAGAACAAGGTTCCTCATAACGCATTGGGTAAGGTCACTCCTCAGAGCGTGTTCGCTAGCAGCAAGCCTAAAGTGAGCCACTTTAGGATATTTGGCAATATAGTGTATTGCCATGTACCCAATGAGAAGAGGAGGAAGTTGGATCAGACTGCAGAGAAAGGATATCTAGTGGGAATGCAAAAGATTACCGCATATATATTCCCGAGATCAAGAAGATAGTAGTGAGACAAGAAGTGAAGTTCATGGAGGAAAGAGCCTTCAGGAAGTCCCGAGAAATGTCTTCAGCTACGCAGTCTGAGGAGGATCCATTGGTCCAGCCACAACGACCTGTGGAAGATGGATCTAGTGCCTCTCCAAGGCACAAGGATCCTAAGGATATCTTTCTCGAGGAAGTGCAAGAAGGAGAGCAGGTAAATCAACCAACCACCAGTGGAAGGACGAGCAGAGAACTACAACAAACTTTGAGGGATGCAGAGGAGTTTGTTGGAACTCCTAGAAATGTGAAGAGGCGGTGCAGACAACCAGACAGGTACCAGGCATTGGTAGCACAGGTTGGAGAACCTTCTAGTTTTCAGGAGGCAGCTCAGCATCAGGTGTGGGTAGATGCGATGGTGGAGGAGTATAGCTCCATCATGACAAATGATGTTTGGGAAATAGTTCCTAGACCTCAGGATAGATCAATTGTAAGTTCGAGATGGATCTACAAGATCAAATATGCTGCAGATGGCAGTATAGAGAAATTTAAAGCCAGGTTTGTAGCTAAGGGGTACGCTCAAAAAGAAGGGATAGACTATAAAGAGACCTTCACCCCAGTAGCTCGATATACTTCAATCAGATCTGTCATATCCCTTGTAGCACAAATGGGATGGGAGATTCACCAGATGGATGTCAAGACTGCGTTCTTGAATGGGGTGATAGAAGAGGAAGTATACATAGAACAACCAGGCTTTGAGACGCATGAGCAAAAAACTCATGTGTGCAGGCTTAAGAAAGCTTTGTACGGACTGAAGCAAGCCCCTAGAGCTTGGTATGGTCGAATTGGCAGCTTCCTGCAAAAGATGGGATTTGTCAAGAGTGACGCAGATCCCAATCTCTACTATCTGAGAGTAGGGGATGAGCCTCTAATATTGGTGCTATATGTAGATGATCTGCTTCTAACTAGATCATCTAGGCTCAACAAAGACTGCAAGGAAAATCTAGCAATAGAATTCCACATGAAGGATCTAGGGTAGATGCACTATTTTCTGGGTTTGGAAGTTTAGCAGCAGAATGGAGAAATCTTCCTTGGGCAAGGAAGAGATTCTGAAGAGATTTCAGATGGAGGACTATAGACCCATGGCTACTCCAATGATCACAAACTGGAAGAAAATCGATACATCCGAGGATGTGAGGCTGATCCTACTTTGTATAGGCAGCTCATAGGATCATTGATGTACTTGGTCAATACTAGACCAAACATCTGGTACGATGTGAATACCCTCAATCAGTTCATGGTAGAACCAAGGAGGGCTCATTGGGCAGCAGCCAAACATGTTCTCAGGTACTTGAGGGGGACAGTCGAGCTTGGATTGAGGTACACCAAGGGCAATGACAGTTGAGTGGGTTCACTGACGTAGACTGGGCTGGAAGTCCAGTAGATCGGAAGAGTACCAGTGGGTATTGTTTCAGTGTCAAATCAAGAATGACTTCTGGTGCAGTAGGAAACAGAAATCCATGGCGCTGAGCTCAACCGAGGCAGAATATATGGCAGCTAGTACAGCTTCGTGTGAGGCCATATGGCTTCGTAAGTTGCTCATGAACTTACTCAAGAAAAGGATGGAAGCTACCATCATTTTGTGTGATAATCAAAGTTGCATCAAGCTCCCTGAAAATCTTGTTTTTCACGATCGGTCGAAGCACATTGACATCAGGTCTCACTTCATCAGGGACTATGTCCAACGGGGAGTTGTACAATTGAAGTACATTCCGATAAGAGAACAAGTGGCAGATATCCTCACGAAATCTCTGGGTAAGACCAAGTTTCCTTACTTCAGAGAAAAGATGGGGATGGTCAAGAATCCATTCCAGTAGGAGGAATGGATAAGCTCGAAATTCAGAGGGAGCCGCAGTACAAATGAGCCAATGACAGTGATGGTGTCATGGGCAACAACGCAGCAGATGAGGGGCAGCAACCGAGACATCAACAGCGCAGTAGATGCTTCAGGACATAGCAAATGCAATTGGCATTTTGCTAGAACACTTTCCTCGCTAAGAGGGAGTGTTGATTTTTGTAGCATTGGAAAGTGTTCCAAGTCCCAAAATTTGTGAGGAGGCTTGGACACCGGTATTCCAAAGAACCCAGAAACCGTTTGTGGAAATTCCACTCAGTTCATGTTTTATTAAAATAATTGATTATTTTAACGAGGACCCTAAGTCTAAACTTAGGGAAATTAAATAATTAAAAGGTATTAATAAAACAAGGTGAGAATCTTCTAGAGAACGAAGATCAAGTCATGTTTTAATCTTAGCCATTGATTAGAGATCTAATTTAGGTCGTTGATTAGAGATCTAATCTAGGTCGTTGATTCATCAATGAGAAGACTATAAGAGAAGGCTTGAGGGTCATTTGGAAATTAAGTCGGGCACACACCCAGTACCCTAAGGAAATCGACTATGAAGGAATAGAATTCAATTTCAGAGGGAGAGTTGCAGGGGCAGAGTTGTAGAGGTAGTAGAAGGAAGGGGAAGTCAACAGTGACAGAGAAAGGCAAGAGGAGGACGCAGAGGGCCACGGAGGACAGCGCTGAGCAACAACACTGAGTGCCCACGCAAATTGACGCAGTCCAGCGTAGGGACTGCACAGAGGATCACGCAGAGTGATGCAGAGGGAGCTAGGGTGTCTTTCGGGTGTCGTAAATTCTCCAAGAGGATTCGGAGAATTTATCTCAAGTGTATTCTTAAGAGATCTGCCCATTTATTTCTTGTAAAGATTTTTATTGCTAAAGAATAATACAAACTATCTTCTGTTGCACGGTTTTCCCGCATTGGGTTTTTCCAGGGACAATTGTCCAAAAATAACTGTGTACATATGATTGTTTCTAACTGAGATTCTAAAGAGATTTCAGATAGAGGACTATAGACCCATTGTTACTCCAATGATCACAAACTGGAAGAAAATCGATATGTCTGAGGATGTGAGGCTGATCCTACTTTGTATAGGTAGCTCATAGGATCATAGATGTACCTGGTCAATACTAGACCAGACATCTGTTATGTTGTGAATACCCTCAGTCAGTTCATGGTATAACCAAGGAGGGTTGATTGGGCAGCAGCCAAACACATTCTGAGGTACTTGAGGAGGACAGTCGAACTTGGATTGAGGTACACCAAGGTCAATGACATTCAGCTGAGTAGGTTCACTTATGCAGACTGGGTTGGAAGTCCAGTAGATCGAAATTGTACCAGTGGGTAATGTTTCAATGTCAAATTAGGAATGACTTCCTAGTGCAGTAGGAAACAAAAATCCGTGGCACTGAGCTCAGCCGAGGCAGAATATATGGTAGCTAGCACAATTTCGTGTGAGGCCATATGGCTTCGTAAGTTGCTCATGTACTTACTCAAGAAAAGGATGGAAGCTACCCTCATTTTGTGTGACAATCAGAGTTGCATCAAGCTCTCTGAAATTCCTGTGTTTCATGATCAGTCAAAGCACATTGACATCAAGTGTCATTTCATCAGGGACTATGTCCAATGGGGAGTTGTACAATTGAAGTACATTCCTATAGGAGAACAGGTGGCAGATATCCTCACAAAAGCTTTGAGTAAGACCAAGTTTCCTTACTTCAGAGAAAAGATGGGGATGGTCAAGAATCCATTCCAGTAGGAGGAAAGGATAAGCTCGAAATTCAGAGAGAGCCGCAGTACGGATGAGCCAGTGACAGTGATGGTGTCATGGGCAGTAGTACAGAGGGCAACAGCGCAGTAGATAAGGGGCAGCAGCCGAGACATTAGCAGCGCAGTAGATGCTCCAAGACAGAGCAGATGCAGTTGGCATTTTGCTAGAACACTTTCCTCGCTAAGAGGGAGTGTTGAGTTTTGTAGCATTGGAAAGTGTTCCAAGTCCCAAAATTTGTGAGGAGGCTTGGACACTAGTATTCCAAAGAACCCAGAAACCGTTTGTGGAAATTTCACTCAATTCATGTTTTATTAAAATAATTAATTATTTTAATGAGGACCCTAAGTCTAAACTTAGGGAAATTAAATAATTAAAGGGTATTAATAAAACAGAGTGAGAACTGGTTGAGTATAAAACAGAGTGAGAATCTTCTAAAGAACGAAGATCAAGTCTTAATCTTAGCCATTGATTAGAGATCTAATCTGGGTCGTTGATTCATCAACGAGAAGACTATAAGAGAAGGCTTGAGGGTCATTTGGAAATTAAGTCGGGCACACACTCAGTACCCGAAGGAAATCGATTATGAAGGAATAGAATTGGATTTCAGAGGGAGAGTTGCAGGGCAGGGTTGTAGAGGCAGTAGAAGGAAGGGGAAGTCAGCAGTGATAGAGAAAGGAAAGAGGAGGACGCAGAGGGCCATAGAGGATAGCGCTGAGCAGCAACACTGAGTGCCCACGCAGATTGACGCAGTCCAGTGTAGGGACTGCGCAGAGGATCACACAGAGTGACGCAGAGGGAGCTAGGGTGTCTTCCGGGTGTCAGAAATTCTCCAAGAGGATTCGAAGAATTTATCTCAGGTGTATTCTTAAGAGATCCACCCGTCTATTTCTTGTAAAGATTTTTATTGCTAAAGAATAATACAAACTGTCATCTGCTGCACAGTTTTCCCGCATTGGGTTTTTCCGGGGACAATTGTCCAAAAATAACTGTGTACATATGATTGTTTCTATTGTGTTATATGTGCTATGTTCTATTCTCTGCTTCTGGTTAAGTGATTATTGCAGTGGTATTTATTTCATAATTTACTTGAAGAAATTCGTAAATTACTTATCATAATAAATCTATCACTGCAGTAGTATTTTAGATTTGAAATTTTCACACAAAACACCCTTCGTATCCACCTTAATTTCCAACGAAGTGTTTTAAAGGTAAACAAAAGTTCTCCTCAAGTTACACAATCAACCTTAAGATCAAATTTGAAGGAGGAAGAAATCACCATTGCAATCATACAAATTCCCTCAAAGTTGCCTACAACATGAGCCAACAAAACCCTACCAAAACCCATCAAGATATGCCCAGAACTATTTTCGATTTCCATGAAGGTTAAGCATTGATTCCATAGGTCCGAAGGATTTCACAGAGAATGAAATTGACTTCCAAAAACGATACTTTCATATATATGACTGATCTTGATGGGCCGAGGGCTACTAAGGTTTGATGCCTGGGTCCCTTGCGGTCTTTATTCCAGACTTTTATATCCTTCTTCCTTTTCAAATGGAGTGTTAGATCATCATAACAACTCTCTTCTTTTAGGCCAAGAATCACATAAGACCTTTTTGAAATGGAGGCCAGATTAGTGTCAAGAAATTTGGTCTTCCCTTGTAATTCAATTTTGCAATCAAGCTTACTGTACTAGACATTTTGTTGTAGTATCCCAGAGTTGCAATCATCCTCCTGAAAAAGTCTCCTAAATGAATCTTGCTTGGGCTTGACCTCTCCTTAGCTCTGATACCATGTTAAATTTAGGTTAACATGTTCTTTGCCTAGGATAGTTACTTCAGATTCCATATTAGCCCATTTGTTAGACCATTTTACTTTCATTTGCAATGAATCATAATTATATTGACAGTAACTTAAGAAAGAAAATATACGATCCAATCAGAAGACATGCCAAGACAAGAGAACATGAGCATATGGCTCAAGCCAGGGAAAAACCCCAAGACGGGGAAACCCCTTCATCAATTCTTCTTATTATTAAAATCAAATGTTCAGCCGAGAAAGAGAGAGTACAATAAGAATGACTTGCCAATTTATAACAATCAATCTACAATTTTGATCATGGGTAAGGGTTTGCGATTAGCTGGTTACAACCTTCTTTTCTCGACTCTCAGACCTCCTTAATCACTGCGTTTTGTCTTTAATTATTTATGTTCCTCTTTGCTACCAACATAGGTGAGAAGTACGTCTTCCAACATGTCATCGACCTACCTGATAAGGAGAAACAGGCCTGCGGCCTATCAGTAGCTCAAAATGCTTTACGGCCTTTTAGTTCCAAGACAATCAGGCCTGTGGCCCACAAGTGGCTCCATACAATGAGAGCGGCTAGTTAGAAGAGTGTTCCTTATCCAAGGATTATGCCAAAACATCACCCAGATCAGTCCTTAAGCCTGCAGCTAGCAACCAGCTCTTAACTCGGACCTATGGAAGATAAATAGACCCAAACAATTGGACCTCCAATTTGCGGCGGCCTCAGAAGAATTTCCCAAGTCTTTTGATGTTGACCAAAATGAGGGAGAAGGCTCCTCTATATATAGTATATACAATTCGGTGGGGTTGATGAGACGTGACTTTTAGGCTTATTGAACCGACATATAGGTGAGGCCGACCTTGTTAAATTTACATGAGAGAATCATAAATTCAAAATCCCACTTCTACTTATCCAAATTCGACGATATTGAGGTTGATTTTGGTCCTCTCAGAAAGAGGAATTCAATGTTGCAATTATCTTTCCCAAAAGGAGTTGTCCAAAGTGTAATTTGGCCCTAGTTGTCAAATTTAACACTTTGACAATACAAGAGTTGAATGTAACAGTGCTCCACCAAGTTTTCAGGATGGGGGGACGCGAGAAATTTAAGGTGGAAGAGGGGACGTCGACATATATATATATATATATATATATATATATATATATATATATATATATATATATCAACAATGAAATACATTGACTCAATGAAATAGAAATAGTAAAACATTGTATGCATTGATTTAAATTCATCATTCATTATTCTAGAATCTGATAAGTACTAAGAAAAATAATAGATATTAAAGTTTGAAGGTTGGGATAGTAAATTGAAAATACTCAAATTCAAAAATAGTAAAAAGTGATAGAGTCAAAGACTTGGTTTAAGGTCATCAGTGTCTAGAGTCAAGACTTAAAAGTTAAAACTAAAAATGGATAATGAACAATGAATCAATGTTATCAGAACCAAACTGGTGATCAAACCAGTTGACCCCAAAACTGGGAATTGGAAAAAAGGTTGGACAAAACAACCAATCAACCAAAAAATACATAAAAATTCAAATTTTGAGAAATATACGTAAATATTCCTGTGCATCCATATGAATCCAAAACATTATACATAAATATGAAAAGTTTCTCATATATATATAGGCTTATAGCAAGGGTGCTTATAATCAAGATAGCATTGAGTTCAATCCATATTTGAACCAAAATACATCAATGAAGAGGCTCTAGAGGGCCTCTATAGTGCAAAAAGAATTCATACTGCGACAAATACCTACATATCATCATAATCATTGCATATATTGGGATCCTCTCATCAATATCACCCTATAAGCATTAAACTAACATAGAAAAAACTTAACATGTCAAGTTGAGATTTTGTTTGATAGGTACAATTTTACTAGGGCCATGATAGAGGAGTTCAATAATCAATGTCATCAACATCAAGGTACATAGAAGACTTGGTGCTCTTGATTAAATGCTAGATCCATACCCTCATACATGATATAATCCAATGGAAACGTTGCAATCCCCCAAATCCTGAAATCCTAAAAACTATTAACCCTGCTGGATGTTGAGTGGGATCTAAAATTCTACTTTCTCCATATGAAATCCAATGAGGTCAGAACCACTCTCGAACATCCTGAGTCAATTAATGGTAATGTTAAAAAATTAAGTAAAAGGATGCCATTTTACTTTAAGAATTTAACATTACCATTAATTACATAGCATTAGTAGGGCCCTAGGGTTGAATATTAGATTTCCACTCTTACAAATTATTGTTTTCAAGTAAAATTCAAGGGGGGCAGCCAACCCTTCTTGAGGGGGAGAGAGGGCAGGGTTGAAGGTGGGGCCTGCAAGCAACCATTTTGGGGAAACGCATCCCCCACATTAGGGAAATGTTTTGCCCTGCATCTCCTCAACTTTCCCCAAGAGGGGAATGTGGGGAAACGTTTCCCCCAGTGTCCCCTTGAGTGTAAGAAGGTAAGTTGATCTCACCTCCAATAAACCGACAAAGGTAATCCTAAACATGCATAACGTGATTTAGCCATTAAGAATTACATGGTTTGACCTGAAATTGCTTGAATAGCATAACATCACTAACAACTTAATGAGAAACTTGTGAGCAATTCTAACTAGAAACATTAAGATGGAAGGTAGGCAAGCTAGACAAAATTAAAAACAAAAGAGATATGACTCTTTGCACATGTTTTGGCCCAAGGGAAGATGCCTTGTCCCTCAGCATGTAGATGTGAAAAATAGACCAAGGCGCACATTTTGTGTATTAAACAAGCATTGGAGGATTCCGATAGAATTTTAATGGCAGTCACATTAACAACCCGTGCCTGAAAGGACAACACTTTAGGAGCTTTTTCAAGCCATATGTCCTTGACAGATTCCACTATATAAGTTTATGTTAGAATCCCTCAGTTGAATTGATTGAATTTTAGGGGTTGTTCTCAGAATAATAATATATGTAAGTTATAAATGAATAGAAGGTTTTTGAAAAGTGACACGGAAGTGAAAAACTTTTGTAGCAGTGCAAAAGCATTTTTCCAATGGGACAAGCGTCAGTGAGAGAAAATAAAACAGAATAGGTTAACTTACATGATCTCATTGCGAATGAAGGCGACAGAAGTTTCTACAAAGGTTTGCAAGGTTCTACATGAATTAAGGTTCTTCCACCTTTGCACCCTGCAGAGAGCTAGTCGTCAATGAGAGAAAATAAAACAGAATAGGTTAACTGACATGATCTCATTGCGAATGAAGGCGATAGAAGTTTCTACAAAGGTTTGCAAGGTTCTACATGAATTAAGGTTCTTCCACCTTTGTACCCTGCAGAGAGCTAATCAAGGCGGGCATGCCAACCACACTATTATGAATAAAATATATATCTAAATAAAATAAATATAAATAATAATTATAATTATAATTATGATTAATTAATTAGTGATTAGTATAGAAGAGGCATGTTTCTAAGGACATGACCATTTATGAAGGGGCACCTGCCTAGGTATATGAGCGAGCCCTCATTTGTAACATTTTCATCATCATCTCATATCTTTTGGACAATTCTATATTAATATATTTTTCCTATCATGGATATTTATATATTTCAGATCTTCTAAGTATTCTATTGCATTTATGAACTTTGTTCATAACATTTGGTATCAATGTTGTTTAATCCTATGGTCGCTCAACCACAATACAGTGCCAGTCTAATCCGGCCTTTGCCCTTCAATTTTCGCCAACTTCATTGTCGTTGTGATCGAAGCATCTCGTTGCACAGTTTTGGATATTCTCCATTTTGTCATTAGGCCTTTGGCCATTAAAAAAAAGGGGGGGGGAGGGGGGGGGGGGGGGCGGGCTATATATATAAAAAGAGTTAAAATATATTAAAATAAAAAAGAGAAAAAAAATTTTATATATATATAAAATTATAGGAAAAAAAAGAAAAAAAATCAAGTTCAATATATATAATAAAAAAAATTAAGATACAAAAGTATATGTGTATATTTATTCAAAGAAAAAACTTAATAAAAAAGAGAAATAAAATTATAAAAAAGAGGGTCAAATAATAATCAAAGGAAAAAAAAAAAAAAGAAGAAAGCTACATACCCAGCCGCAGTCGTACGCGGCATCTTGTCGTCGCAGCAAGTCACTAATCCAACTATTGTTGTCGTCACCACAGACGCTCGACACTACACCCGTTGTCATCTTGTACTTTGTGCAACCGTGTACACAAATCCACCCTGCTACAATTGAACAATTCTACCTTCCAAAAACCCTATCGTCCTACACCATCCACTGTACTGTCCATGACAAATTAATTGAAATACAAAAACGTCAATTAGAATATATATAGCAATTTTTTTGCTGTAGAGGACCATCGCTCACCACAATACCATCAATATTTTTTTAAAAATACGAATTGATTGGTTATTGATGATTGTGCTATCAATCTATAGCAATTAATCATTAGTGGCAGTGTGTTCATACAATAGAATGAGTGAGTCTGACCAATTCTACAATTCAAGGGGTAGACAACGCTGAATAAAACAATTATCTTAGCAAACCAAATTGTTGCAACCGTACTCCAAGTTAAATTTGCAAGTGACCATTCTTACAGTCACGTCTACTCATCACAATTTGAAAGGGTGAAAGGGGATATATTAAAGTGATTTTTAATTTGCCTAAAAGGTTTAAAAGTGAAAATATGACTTGAAAATATATTAAATTATAAAACAAAAGATTTTTACAAGTAAAAATATTTTTAGATAGTATTGAAATATACAAATTTAAAGGACAAAATTCAAAAAAGTCCCTAAGTTCTCCATCAAAGTTAAAAAAGGGGAAAGAAGAAGAGTCGAGGAAAAAAAAATATCAGTTTAAAGGTAGTTTTAAAGTACAAACTTAGAAGGGTAAAAGAGATGGTAGTTTTAAAGTACAAAGTTAGAAGGGTAAAAGATAAGGTAGTTTTAAAGTACGAAGTTATAAGGGAAAAAGAAAATTTTCGTTAAAAGAATCCATAAGGGCGTTCAAGTTCATTAAATAAAAAGGGACTTTATTATATTTGGTTAAAAGTGAGCCTCTTATACGAAGAAAATAAAATCCTTAGTGAAAGTGTATGAAATTATTGAGGAATACAGAGTGGAGACCAGTAATGAAATATTTCCTAAAACTTTTAGGAAATGTGTTAGTGCAATATTTAAAATCAAACGATCACTTGCAGGAAGGGATATTATCATCTCTATCAATCCTACTAAAGATAATAATTATGTTAGCACTGAATGTGGTAACCAATTAGTGATTCCTGAATCAAATATAATTGAAATGATTTTTTTTCAAACGAATTGTTAGAGTCCTATACTATAGTAATCAAAGTCAATTTGGTATTTCTATGTATTTTGGTCAAGTTGTGAAGTTTAGTCATGATCTTATAAATATTAAGTCTAAACCGTCATTTGGAGAAATAAGTGGTGTTACATCATGAGTTAGTGGTCATGAGTTATACTGTCCGTTGTAAAAGCAAATGTGTCATCAAGTCCTTATCTCACAAAAAGTGCATTGTGTAATTGTGTTGAGCTTTTGCTGCAAGAAGAGATTTTGAAGTTTGAAGGTTTGTGTTTGGCCTAGAAGCTTCCTTACAGGCTTACAACGTTGTATGGACCATTTCACGCCAGCCCAATACCCTCAGCATGTCAGATGATGGTCGGAGATAGTATAAGCTTGGAGCGTTGCGCTTTCACACAATCACTGTATTTTCACCATATCTCTTAAACATTATAACTATTTGCCATGAAATTTTTACAGTAGATGCATGGGGGTGAGATGAATAAGCTCACCTAATTTTGGTCCAAATGCTTCACGGTTTTCGAGAAACGAGCCACCGTCATCTATAGGCATTTTTGGATTTTCTCGAGATCCATTAGTCGGATTTGGCTCAAAAATTGTGTGGAGAAGGGTTATAATGATATTAAACTTTTGTCAAAAACTCGGCTCAATCCGGCTTTTAGGACATTTGCTACGCTTTTGACAGTTTCACTTCAAAATCGATTTCTGACCAAATGGAGATGAATTTTGAAAAAGTAAAAAAGGTTTTTGTTAAGAACGAGCCAAATAGCAAAAACCTCCTTCAGTTTCTTCACAGGTGTCATAGACTGGAAGTTTTGAATGAATCTTTACAGCATATTTTTCAGATTTTGTTTTTTTATGTTTTAGTCATAATTTTTGGGCACAAATTCCGAGCTGAAGACGAATTTGCGAAAACTGAGAGAGGCTTCTCCCAAGAACAAGCTCATCTAAAAAAACCTCCTTCAGTTTTATAACAAGAGATACGAGTTAATCTTTGACCCCTATTTTCCATAAATTCGGTCCCTATTCCTAGCAGGCAGTTCCAAATTTAATGTAATTGATTCTATCTTTGAGGAAATGGTTGAGCTTGACCCCCTGAGTCCAAGGATGAGCTAATTGTGTATATTTTCATGAGTTTCAGTGTGCAAAATGTTGGTTGGTGGGTTAGGTTCAGAATAAGAGACATTGTGTCCTTCACTTTTTCTTGCATATTTTCAGTGAATGAAAGACAGACGCTGAATTTTACAGGGAATCCTGTGTTAGTTTCTTTGGAGATGTGTTTCTTGGTTTTGTAAGTTCCTTATGTTATCAATCATGCTTTGAAATGTGTCTTCTTGTTTAGTTAAAACAAAGATATTGACTTAAAATTCACTTTAAATGGTGCTCTGTTTCAATTTGCTAAATATATATGTTTTTTGCTAAAATGATATTTAGAATTCATCTTATTGTTTGATGTTATGTATGTCATTTTCCACTCATCTTCAACTCACCCTCCTACAACGAATTTGACTGAAAAACTTCAAAAAGACTACCTACCTTGCCCCTATAGAAGATCCTCTTTCTTTTCATTTTATCACTGGAAACATATTCAACTTGACATAACTCCATGCCCAATGGATCTGTGTTCTTTCCTACCAGCAAATCTTTGAAATTTATGCCCCACTAAGCACCATGCCTAGCCTAATATATAAGTGATTGAACATTTCAAACAGAGAGAGCCCTCTCTAAAGCTAGAGGGGTTAGATTCTAGCTTACAAGTGGTTTGTGGTTACCTCTGAATTTCTCCCCTCAACCTAGGGAAATTACAGAGAACTAACACGAGTAACAAACAATATGACATAAGCAATCTACAACCAAGTATTGGGGATTATACTTTTGTCTCGCATTCACCATTAAAACCTTCTTTTTCGACGATACTAATATAATTTTGGTTCGCCCTGGATGGAATCTCTAGGGTCCTTCATCCTAAATACGAAGAAGTTTTAACATTTTCCTACAAAAAAAGAAAAAAATAACATTACAAAACATTACATTGAAATCAAATTCAGTAACACTAGAAGACGTAAAAGATATCTCAAAAGTAATTCTTAAAGAAAACCAGAAGGTTATGCAAAATATGCGGAAAGAAGTTGAAAAGATTATCGCAGACAAAAACAAATAACTTACTCGCCTCAAGGACCACAACGAGAAATTATTGACGCAAATTGAGAAACTTAAAAATGACAAGAAATCATTAAAAAACAAATTAGAAGAACTTATCATGAAAGAAGCACCAAAGTCTTCAGACGTAACAGTCCAAGTTGAAGAAAAAATAATGAATATTGATCCAATCAATACCACAACTCAAGATGATGACAAACCAGTGGAGGCAAACACATATTCAGATGTTGTAGTTCAAACAACGAAAATTTCAAGTGAATATCCAATAATTAACCAAGCGGCACTTGTACCTAAAGGAAATCAAATACCTCCAGTAAACCAAGAAATTGCCACAAACAAGTTAAGGGGGATTTGATCACAAGGACTCCTTATCAACATATGAATTGCAAAAGCGGACAACTCAATTAGTCTACATATATGTATCGCTTAGAACAAAAACAACTAACTTATGTTCCAGAGACTACTAATGTTAGTGCAATTCAGTCTTGTGATAAAATTCACACAAAGTTTCCAGTAACCGCAAGATTTCACAGAAGATTAAAGTCTTGTGATAAAATTCACACAAAGTTTCTAGTAACCGCAAGATTTCACAGAAGATTAATTTAGGATGGTCAGATCCCTTCTCATTTCGACTATTTTGTTTATCATTCAGAGGATCTTATCATCTTGTATCAACGAAGATGACAAATCGAAGAATTCCGAAAGATGCGTATAGATTACAAAGACATAAAAACAAATAACACGCCTTGTCAAGCATAAGCTTTGAGAACAAAGCTTTCTTTCTAAAGAGGAAGACAATGAACAAAATATATATGTAAATCATATAAATATAAATAATAATGATGATTAATTAATTAGTGATTAGTATAGAAGAGGCATGTCTCTAAGGACATGACTGTTTATGAAGGGGCACCTGCCTAGGTATATAAGCGGGTCCTCATTTGTAACATTTTCATCATCATCACATATCTTTTGTACATTTTTATATAATATATTTGTCCTATCTTGGATATTTATATATTTCAGATCTTCTGAGTATTCTACTACGTTTACGAACTTTGTTCATAACACACACTCCTAGATTTCCATCCAGGTATCTCTCTAATATATGAATATTTCTTCCAAGATTAAAGAAATAATGCGAGCCAACTTGGAAACAACACAATGTAGGAATAGAATCAAATCGATTTGGAAGGATGAAAATTGAACCTACACCCCAAGGAAATATAGGCAATCCCTCACAAGCTTGTGATTTTGCAAATCAAAAAATTCTTGAGAAGTTTCAAGGATGAGGTTGCCATTTTTACCAATAAATAAGATATTCAACTGAATTGTACTTAAGATAATGGTATTTAACCTAAATAAAAATAAGAAATATTATCTTTCGCCAAAGGAAAACAAACCTAACTACTCTAGGTCCTAGGAAACTTCAGATGTAATTCTTCATACTAGACTGTTGAATTGCTTGGGTTTGGAGGGTGATCCCTCAAAATAAATATGAGTGCTCTATGCATATGCCTTGACCATGGTGGTATTCACAGGATAATAACCCCGACAGACAGATCTATTAAAACAAGGGTGGCCCTTGGCACCTGACATTGTCTAATGGCAGTAAATATTTGTTATATTTAGAATCTTAAAGAAGCTCGTAGATATAAATAAATAAAAATGTATTTGTATGCAGGCAGACATACATACACATAGCCCCAAGGAATAGCTCGATTGGCAGATACTCTTGTGCTCTGTCCACAAGGACCTTGGGATCAAATCTTTGCTATCTTTAGAATTTTAAAGAAGCTCGTAGATATAATATATAAATAATCATTTATATGTATGTATGCCTATATATATATTTATATATAGGCATACATACATACATCATTTTTGCATGGAAAACCTTATGGGATCCCCCTTTTTCCCTGGGATATCGTGATGGAGGATGATATCAACCACCAGCCACAAACTGGCTGGTAACATCTAGGGGCTCAACCAGATTTGAACCTATGACCTATCTCCTCCCCATTGACTATGTGATTTTGGTGGACAGTTCAACTGATTGAGCAAAACCTAGGGGGCCTATACATACATACACACATTATATATATATATATATATATAGCCCCAGCAGTGAGCTCAATTGGTAGATGCTCTTGTGCTCAGCCCACGGAGGTCTCATGATCAAATCTCATTGAGTCCTTTGGGCTTACCAGCCACATATGCAGTTGGCAGTCAATCTGCCTTCCATCCACAATTCTTGGGAAAAAGGATGAGAGCTGCACAAGTGCTTCCCTGGTACTGGCAACCCCATTCATTGCTCAAGTGCATGAGAGTGCAGTGAGATTGTTTTCTCAGAACGCATATATATAGACAAAGAGTGAATCAAAGAAGCATGATCTGAAAGCATTCTCTGAGCACTCGGGAAATTTGGTAAGTCCAAATGACTATCAAATTTTTATCCGTTAATATGGTTCAAAACTTAGAGGACCAACTCATCAACCTTTCTGCCTTTGGCAATGCATTGCTGGGGATCAAATCATTAATGATGGCTCTCAATTAGTTGTCTCTACTGTTGGCATATATTTAAGATGTCTAATTTCTTAGGTTTGCACTGTCAAACAGAAACTCAATCAAGGGCTTTATCGTAATTTTCTGGACATACAGTTTACAAACAAGACAAAAAAGGTAGACCATTGGCATGATTGACCAAATAGCAAGCTAAAAATAATTTTATCAGACAAGTTAGTCCCAAGAGCATTGCTTAGTAATGAATGAAGCACAAACAGTCCTTGTGAAGGAAATAATATTTCAAGCCAAAAAAAGTAGCTCCAGATGGCCCTGTCCCCACCTTATATGGAACAATGCTGTGACTTAAGTTAATGATGGGCGATTTACCAGTTCTTAAGTGGATATAAGTATGGCAGAATGGCTCAGAAACTTTGTGGTTGTCATTATCTCTAAACACAGACAAAATTCAGAAGTTTCCTCACAGCAATTCCACACTGGGCTAAATTTCTCAATAGCCATTAAGTTTCTCAAGACCTTACAGATCAACAGAACAAAATGGTGGGCTAAAGAAAATGAGAACCCAACTGAAACATAATTCACAGTTGGCAAAATCCTTCCTCCAAAAGAAACTGCTTTCATACATCACATTTCATTTTCAGCAACTCTTGAGGGTCCAGAGATTAACAGTGCACAAACGGGGTTCCTTCAAGTACACCAAGCCAAGGAAACTCACAATCTCTTTGAATAATTCAACAATTATTACAGGACCGATTCACACTAACTTCTCTGGAACTCTAAATTCAAAGCAATCAATAACACCTATGAATAGAATCCTTTCCTGTCCCTTGTCCACCAAAGGTTCAGTTGAGCATAGACCCTGAATGCTCATAGAAAACAATACGGATGGGAAGTGTGCCACATGCAGAAAAATGGAGCCCATTATACACACCTTTTCATTGTGTGCCTTAACAGAGACAATTTATATAACGTCCCCTGTTCTACCCCTGCATATTGTAATGACGATTGTGATTGTAACGCCAATGTGGAAGGAGCATGACTGGTTGGACCTCTGAGTAAACATATACTAATTGTAATTTAAAAACTAATTAATTAATTAACACAACTAAAGGTTGGGCAGCCTTATGGATCCTTGGCCTGAGGGAAACTTGCTTGCTCACCTACTTTACCTAAAGCCGCTTTAATGCCTGAAGCCTGCTTGAAAAGCCACGACCCATACCAACTGAATAAATACCAAGGTTGCTTGTATACTCGGTGTGTTAGCTGTCTAACAGATGTTATGCGATGTGATTGGGTCTGAACGAAAGCTAGCAGAGCTCATTGATGAGTGTTACAAAGTGAAGAAGTGGAAACGGTGCCCTCCCCTGAAGAGTGAGGAGGTGGCAAAATAGACCAAACCATCTCCTGACAGATGAAGGGACACGATTGGACTGGGCGGTAAAAAGGGCATATGGTGCCCATTCCTCGGGTTTCCCTCTCACAGATCGAGAAAAGGACAAACTGAAGAGCCAAGTCGGGCTAACCGCAGGAAAAGAATGAGAGAATGAAAAAAAAAGGCACGCAAAGATAGCAGAAAATGAGAAGAAGGGTGCGTTGGATGCTCTCAGATTCGGAGTGGTCGGCCTTAGCAAGCTCATATTCCCCTGATTTTTTATGCTTCTCCATTGAACTAATGACCTACTCTCTGTAACCTAGGTGATCATCCATGTGGCTATGTTTGATAACAATTGAGTTTTTGTCTAAGCCTGGGTGGCCTGTGTGAACATCAACGAGTGAATGGACCACTAAGTGTTGGTTGCTGAGGTGGTGAAGCACTAGAACAGTGGACTCCATCTCCTGAAATCGTGTTCATCCCATTGGTGTGAACCCTTTCCCTGTGCAAGCATTTCCTCAGACCCTGGATCCAGCTCAGGGGTAGTCAACTGCAAGAAACGTTGCAGTGTAGCTGGCCTATGGTTGGGGGGAGTGGAAGTCCCTCCTTCAGTTGCCAGCCATTTCAAGTTATTCAGATAAGTATTCTTGGTTATGCATGTTAGATTACAGGCTATGATATGTCTTATTGTGCTTATGACTAATGATCAATCCTGTGTCATTTATGTAAGTATGTCTTATTCACTATCTAGATTCTAATCATGGTTGACCAGCTAACTTGTATATCTATGGTGATTATGAGTTGCTCGAGTTATGTGGATGCAGCCTTCCTAGCCATTTGTAGGTTGTCTGATATGTCCCTGACTGGTGATCTAAAATCACTCAGGACTAATCTGTAGTTTCATAAGTTTCAGTCATCTTTAGATATCTATAAGTTTGGGAAGCTCACTCCCATAACCATGATGGTGGGTTATCTTATTAGGAGTTCAATTTACGTGTTGTGTATATGGAATAGCTCTACCTTAGGAAGGTTGTTGGGGTGTCTATATGATCATGGTGAATTTTTTGCTTTAGATGCCTTCATGGTCATGATTTAACATATGGATCTATGTGTTTGTTGATATCCTCATGATTTACAGAGTTATTTACATGAATATGCATGGTTACATAATATGCTTCAGCTAACCTGTTATGGTATGTAATTTCTATAATCTAACATGTTGTGAATATCATGGTTCATTGCCTTGTTGAAGGCTGTAGACTCCCTCTTGAGAGAAGAAAGTAATCAAGTACTATGTGATGCTTGAAGGATTCATCTACATTTATTTGTTGCTAGTTTGAAGGACAAGTGAGCATTCTGTAATTATGTGCATGTGTGATGTTGTGATGTCCAGAGCTTCACAGAGGAAGAATGTTATGTGAAGTCCCTGTTAAATCTGTTTTTTGGAACTTTCTCTTAGATTTATTCAGTATCTAATATATGGCAAGACTAGTAATATTTTTGTTCTAATCATGGTGAAATCCCTGTTAAATCTGTTTTTTGGAACTTTCTCTTAGATTTATTCAGTATCTAATATATGGCAAGACTAGTAATATTTTTGTTCTAATCATGGTGAAACCCCTGGGAGGAATAAATGTTCAGATTTGGTTTGGAAATTGCAGCCCTCTGGGAAAGGCCCTGTCATAAGGAAACATTGGTCTTGATGAGAATACTAGATGTAACAAACTGATTTCTTTTTGAACAACAGGGATCTTTAATTTTGGGGTGAAACAATGATGCAAATACTAAATGTAACAAACTGGTTTCTTTTTGAACAACATGGATCTTTAAGTTCCATTATAGAAGATGAAAGGGTGGTAGATAGATTGGCATTTTTATTGGAAATGTCTAGATGGCTGTCTATAGTTAAATGTGACAAAAGAAAGTTACTAAGTAGCTGGCCCATGATATTGTACTCTCTTTTTTATTTTAATGAAAAAGAAGCGTTTTTTTCCTCTGAAAAAGGAAACCTTGATGTTTCCCTCCTGCAAGTTTGGATCTGGGGTCGGATGCCTTTTCAACTCCCCAGTATGTTAGATTATATCAGGACAGGCAGAGAAACCGGATATCTAATTGACTGGCAGACATATCCGGAGATCTGGGCATCCGGCAGCCAACGCTTGTGCATTATTTGAAAAGTACAGGATTTGAATGGTGTCGAATTTCGTGTAAAGTATAGTTTATCAGGGGTGGGCCCTGCTTGGGTGGAACACTTGCGTGAGGTCGGATATGCGTCAAACTAGATTTTGGAGGAAGCGTAGTATATCTAGGGTGGGTTCCACAAGAGTGATTATTGGCTCGAGGCCAGATTCCCTTATGAGCAGAAACATATCCAGGACATCTGGGGGTGAAAGCATGGAGAAAACTTGCGAAACCTTGGATATGGGTCAAGACCAGATATCTTTGAATGTGCAAAAGTGATCCGAGGGTCTGAGGAGATGCTAATGGAGCAAAATCCTGTGCACCTGGATTTCCCATCATAACCGGATATAGCGCAATTTGTAGAATTGTCCAACAAGGTCGGGTCTTTGTGGGACCCGCGAATTGGGATGAAGTAATAAGCGCCAGGAAGGCACGATGATGGTCCCATGGACACCACATAGCTGCCAAAGGTGATGTGGCATTGTTGGGGGTGATGTGGCAGAGCCACATGGATTCCACGGGAGTGCCACATGGTAGTGTCATGCTGATGTGGCAAGAGTTAATTGGTCAAACTATAAAAGGGCATAACTTTCAATCCGAAAGTCAGATTGAGATCAATTTTATATTACCGGAAAGCTCTCGACGAGTTGATTACAATGGCAATCTCAGAAGTTAATTCTGAAAGCTTCAAAGAAAAAGGATTTTTCAATTTT
The DNA here is from genome assembly GCA_034641835.2 of Pinus albicaulis. Lineage (NCBI taxonomy): Eukaryota > Viridiplantae > Streptophyta > Pinopsida > Pinales > Pinaceae > Pinus > Pinus albicaulis. The sequence goes on from CM076574.1 coordinate 701,660,149, forward strand.
GTAATCCCATCTTCACCATAGACTATGAGGGTTGGGTGAAGTTATAAGTAACACCTCCCACAGCCCAAGGGAGTATAAAGGGTGGAAGGGAGCGTTACAGTTTAGATTTTTTAAGTTTGTAGAGACTTGAGATAAGAAATGAGGGAATTGTTTTTCTTTAATTCTTTGCAGGAAGAGGTAGTTGTTGATCTACACAAGTTTCTCTACAAATGGGATGCACCCGCTTGAACTGCCCCAATTCAGTCCATGACAGGATAAGAAGAGTACACTTCGAGTGCAAAAGAATTTCAGGTAGAATTACCAAGGGCTGAAATGGAATCAAAGGCATAATGCAACTAGTTCTACCATCTTTTACCTTAACTGACAACAATCGATTTCCCTTGTTCCTTGTCCCTTGTCCACCAAAGTTTCAGTTGAGCATAGGCACTCAATAAAGAATCCTTGGTATGTGGAGTGTGCTAGATGCAAGAAATTGCAAACCAATATATACACCTTTTGATTGTGTGCCTTAAAAAAGACGGTTTAGAATTTTTAACTTTGTAGAGACTCATTTCAAAAGAGATGGGAGATTTCCCTTTTTTATTTCCTTTCAGGAAATAGTTACTAACCTATGCAAATTACTCTACAAATGGGATGAACCTGCTGGAACCGCTGCATTTTAGTCTGTCACAGGATAAGCAGATAGTACGTTTCGAGTGCAGATGGAATTTCAAGAAGAATTACCAAGGAGGGTTGCAACGAAATCATAAAAGCATAATGCAACTACTTCTGCTAGTGCTTATAGCCTCAGATAATGACAACTAATTCCCCCCTTACTCTTTCAAGCCAGCGAACTTAGGGACATTTAAATATATAAAAAGTATCATGAAACTGTAACGAACAAAGTTCGTACTCACAAGTTAAATACTCCAGAGCATTTGGAATATGAAGATGTCCATTGAGGATACAAGTATATATATAAAATATATGAATGAGAATATGGTTGGTTACAAATGAGGGTCCCATATATATACCTAGGAGGGTGAACCTTCACTAACAGTCATGTCCTTAGAGACATGCCTCTTCAGTATACTAATCATTATTACTATTAATTATTAATTATTTATATTCATTACATTGCCTTCCCCTTTAGAAAAGCTTTGTCCTCAAAGCTTATTGCTAAAAAGGTGTGTCATATGTTTCTTTGTCTTGTAATCTATTCAAATCTTTTGGATTTCTTCGATTTGTCATCTTCAATGATACAAGTGATAGAATCCTCTGAGTGATAAACAAAATTGTCGAATTGAGAAGGGATCTCACCATCCTAAATCAATCTTCTATGGAATCTTGCAGTTACTGGATATTGTTATTTGTTGGATCACACCAAGCAGAATCTGAAGGCCCCGTGGCAAATGTACAGAGCACTCATAAATTTTTTCAAAAGTCCAAAAGTCAACAGGAACTTGTTGACCTTTTTCTCTCTCCTCTCTCTACTTCATTCTCTCTCAAATTTCGCAACCATGCAGAGAAATGTATTAAATGTCTCTAGTATGATGACCTTTTGTAAAAGGCTCAGGTGACTTACAACTCAATCGTCGAGTGAGTACACTCTAGTGTTTTTTTTTTTTTTCACTTAGCTAATTATTCTTGCTTTTTAGCGATGAATAATTTGAGTTTTTTCACTCAACATATCTCCAAAGTTGGAGTGGCAGCTCATGATTGAGCCTTGGGTCTATCCTAGTGCCTAGAGTCGATGTATATTACCATACTAGGAAATATCTAAAGCGTCACGAAATTTGATTAAGTCTTTATAGGATTTTTTAATTTATTAAAAATTCCCGCAAGATGGGATTTTTAATTAAGTTCTTCAAAAAATTGTAAATAAGTGAGCCTAGAAGATGTCGTGGGCGTATAAGTACTTAAAAATCATGCTCTCCACCGCAATATTCTTCTAAGGTCCACTTTGAGGGTCAAAAAATGACTTGTAACCCCTCAAAACCCACTTTTCCTATGTTAGTGGCAAAAAGTGGCATAAAAATGCAAAAAATTAATAAATGGTGGACATAATAAATATGTCACCAAGTGAAAATGATGTGGAAAATAATAGACAAGTCAAAGGTTCAGTTTGAGGCTAATTTGGCAGCCTAGTCAGCACATTGAAGTGGGTCCTCATAAGGGTCGAGTTCACAGCCAGTTGGGAACTCGAGTTTGTTGACTCTACATAACATATTCTCCTTCAAAAGCAGTGCAGATTTGGGAAGGGGCTGATACTTCAGTTAGTGAGGAGCAGTGTGTCAGAGTTTTTCCGCCACTTGTGGCACACATGGGCCTAAGTTAAAATTAAGTGTAAGTTGCCAGTCCCTACAGCTAATACGCAGCACATTTTGGCATGTTTTGAGCACGGGTTTGATGGATCAGATGTCAGTTATTGCTTTAGTTTTGATTGGAGCCTGCCCCCCACTTGTCCCCCTCTTGTCTCCCACTGAACTCGAGAGTCGACACAGCCAATCAGAATTAATTCACAAATCTGTTTAGAAGTTGCCTCTAGCAGAGATACGGATCAGTTTGAGGACGCATATTTTGGTGATTGTTATAACTAGTTTTGGCTGTCAGTTAAGTGGGGATTGGTGCCCCCTATGACTCCACTCTTCTCACACATTGCATCCTCAAAGAATAGCACACAGATCTCAAAGAATACACTGCCAGTCAAGGAGGATTATGCACAGCTTAAGGAAGATGATACGCTCGCCAGCAAGGACACCTACAGCCAATCTAATATACACATGGAGAATTCGACCTTGCATAGAGATTGTCACCTCTTCCACTTGTCATTCAGTTTTTGCATTGGGATTTCCTCCCATTTATGTATAAATGTAACCCATGTGCTCATTGCCTCTCATGATTGGATGCTGGAAGCTTGTTGTCACTCTGTCAAATTTTTATTTAAGTAATAAGAAGTAAAGACTTTGGAAGTCATCAAACTTGGTTCTATGTTGTTTTTCCTTTTAGCATGAGGTAACACAGTATTTTTCTATTGAGTTCTTTGTTGCATTGCAATTATTGTATTATAGCCTGAGAGCATTCTTGTGTAATGAAGGAAAGCTAAAATTACTTGTAGTTTTCCATGGGCTTGCACATACCTAGGCTTAGTTGAGATTTGTATGTTCTCGGTTGAACAACAAATCCAACTTTGCCATCATATGGCAAGTTCCCTTTGACACTAATACTTGTGTAGAAATTTTAGGCCCAACCCCGTTTATCAGTTTCTCCTTATCACTCCCATATAGTTAAATGTCCATTCCCATAAACATACATTCAACAAGCTGGAAATGATAAATATTTCTGAAAACACAAATTCTGGAAATTTCACAGTGCTAAAAATTGCAGAATTAAAACACAGGAAATATTGCAGCCCCACACACAGAAAATAACATGCTGATTTTTTGTCAATATGACCCTGGAAAAACCCCCTACAACTCTTGAGGAAAACCAGTTCGAAAGCTCTTCTTTATTTATGAATATTGCTTTTACAGGGAAATGAAATACACAGTAAAAATTCCAGCAACCAATACTTTTTACTTATCTCGAAAACTGTGCTTGTACTCCACCTCAATTTTCGTGCCAATGCAAAACAGAAAATTACAGAGAAAAGTACAGCATTAAATGTTGTACAGACAGCATGGAAAATTGTGCCAGAACAGCTGTACTACCCTCCTCGAAAACTGTGCCAAAATGCTTCCTCAAAAATTGTGCCAAACCGCTGTTGTACAGACCTCGATTTATGTGCTGCTTTGCTGCTGTACGGACCTCGAAAATAGTGCCTCCTTTATTGTTGTATGGACCTCGAAATCTGTGCCAGTATTTGCTACAATAAATGTTCTCCCTTCCTCGATTTTCGTGCCACTTGCCTCGAAAATCGTGCTCCTGCTTTGTTGTACAGATTTGCTGAAATAGTGTTGCCTTGGTAAATGTGCCAAGGTGTTGTTTCTCCTTCTTCTCTGCTCAGAAATTTCTCCTGCTCTCCTTCTCTCTTTCTCTCAATCTGCTCATGAAAGACTGAATGACCTTCTCTTCTTTTCCTCCTTTAACCTAACTCTAAGTGACTTTTGGAAAATCCCTAAATCCAATCGCTGAGATAGCTTTAGATCTAGGGCTGAGATTAAATGTGCATTTAATTCTCACTTTCTATTTTTTAATTCACCCCACTTTAATAAAGACTCATTTAGCCTTTTATTTCCATAGTCACTTTTTCACTTTCTAATATTAGACTTAGTAACTTTATCACTTATAAAATCACTTTTAAATTAGATTTGACTTTACCACTTATAAAGTCACTTTAGGAGAAAAAGATAAATACATTTGGGCACTTTTCCCTAGGCCAAAGCCTTAGGGAACCAATTGTCCTCTTGTAACCAAATTTTAACACTCCCTCTTACCGAGGAAAGTGTTCCTCACCACACCCATCTTGTCTCTGAAGTAGACATTCTTGCCTCGTGGTAAGGCTTTGGTGAATATGTCCACTACCTGCTCATCTGTGGGAACATACTCAAGCTTCACAACTCCCTTCTGAATAGTCTCTGATGAAATGATATTTGATCCTGATATGCTTTGACCTGTCATGAAATACTGGATTCTCCATGAGTTTAATGCAACTCTGATTATCACAGTAAATCACTGAAGGTCTCAACGCTTGACCAAATAAGCAAAACAACATCTTGCGAAGCCATATGGCCTCACAACTAGCCAAACCGGCTGCCATGTACTCTGCTTCCGCTGAACTCAATGCTACTAATTGTTGCTTCCAGCTGAACCACAACACAACTGTCGAACCCAACTCAAAACAACACCCTGAAGTGCTCTTCCTATCAAAAGCACAACCTACCCAATCAGAATCAGTGTACCATGCTAGTCTCACTCCATCTCCCTGTCTATAATCCAGACCATAATCCACTGTCCCTTGCAAGTAACGCAAAATGTGTTTTGCAGCAACCCAGTGCACTCTCTTGGGCTCACAGATGAACTGGCTCATCGTGTTGACTGCAAAACATATATCTGGTCGAGTGTTGACCAAATACATCAAGGAACCAATCAGTTGTCTTTACAAGGTGGGATCCACCAACTCGGAATTTGAAGCGTGAAGCTTCTTCTAGTTAGTGATCATAGGTATTGACATGGGTTTGCAATCCTCCATGTAAAATCTGCTAAGAATGTCCATAATATACTTCCCCTGTCCCAAGAAGAAATGCCCCTCCTCCTGCCACACGTCCAATCCCAAAAAGTAATGCATCAAGCCAATGTCCTTCATCTCAAACTCCGAAGCAAGATCTCTCTTGCAGCCCTCTATGAGTCTCTCTGCACCCGTAATGACCAAGTCATCCACATACAGCACCAGAATGAGAGGCTCCTCACCTACCACAATAAAGTATAGGTTCGGATCTACATCACTCTTTGTGTAACCCATCTCCTACAAGTACGTATCAATCTTGGAGTACCAAGCTCTAGGGGCTTGCTTCAGGCCATAAAGTGCCTTCTTCAGTCTGCATACATGGGACTCCTTCCCATGCACCTCAAAGCCCTGCGGTTGCTCAATGTACACCTCCTCTTGTATGAAGCCATTGAGAAATGCGGTCTTCACATCCATCTGGTGGATCTTCCAACCCATCTCTGCTATTATCGATATAATGGAGCAAATGGAAGTATATCGAACCACGGGAGCGAAGGTCTCCTCATAGTCAACTCCCTCTACCTGGGAGAACCCTCTAGCCACAAATCTAGCCTTGAACTTCTCAATGTTGCCATCTGTAGCATGCTTTATCTTGTAAAGCCATCTGGAAGTAATCACGAATTTCCCATCAGGCCTCGGCACCACCTCCCAACATCATTCTTCATGATAGAAGAATACTCCCCCTACATGGCCTCTCTCCAAACCTGTTGGCTAGCTGCCTCCTCATATAGCTAGAAGGCCCGGAGTCAACGATGCTAGCAACCAATGCCATATAGCTACAAAACTGCTTAGGTGGTCTGCTCTCTCTGAACTGTCTCTTCAGCCCAACAACAGATGTGGCATCTCTCAAGGTGTCCTGAAGCCACTTGGGCTTCCTCTTCCCTGAGCACATTTCTCCCACCGGAGTGAAAGAATCCTCATCCTCATCAGAAGCCTGAACTCCTGAAGGCCTGCCGACCGACCTCATGCCTGAACCTGTGCCTGTAGACGCTGAAGTACCATGTGAACTGTCCATCAATGGGCTACCCTGTGAACAGCTCTGCACGCTGCCCGAAGCACCACCCATCTGACTCTGCGAGCCACTGCTCACTGATGGACCTGACACCGTAATCGATGTACCTCCTGATCCATGTGACTGGCTCAGCTACTCCTGAGGGTCTGGTGAATCCAGATACTCTAACTCCCGTGACCTCCTGAAAGCCTTATCCTCCTCAAACTTCACATCCCGCCTGACAACATCTCTCCTCCGTGCAGGAATATAAATCCAAAAGGCTTTCGAGGTCTCACTGTAGCCCACAAAGATGCCCTTCTCTGCAATGGGCTCTAGTTTAGTCCTCTTCTCCTTGGGTATATAGGAGTATGTAATGCACCCAAAGATACGGAAGTGACCAACATCACACTTCTTCCCAGAAAAAGCCTCCTTCGAAGTCACATGCCCCAAGGCACAATGTGGACTCCTGTTCTGCAAAAACACATCAATGTTGCAGGCATTTGCCCACAAAAACAACTATAACCCCTGATCATGTAGCATGGCTTTGACAACTCCAACGATGGATTTGTTCTTCCTCTCCACAACCCCGTTCTGCTGGGGGTCGTAAGGAACTGTGAACTCCCTCTTGATCCCTACCTCCACACAATAATCAACAAACTCACCAAGGGTATACTCCCCTCCATTGTCCGACCTGAGGGACTTGATCTTCCGACCTATCTGAGTCTCCACAAGAGCTCTGAACTCCTGAAACCGCTTGAAGGCCTCACTCTTGGTCTTCAAGAAATAAATCCAGGTCTTCCTAGAGTGATCATCAATGAATAAAACATAATACTCATATCCACTCAAGGAAACATGAGACATTCAACCGCTCACATCGATATGAATCAAATCAAGAATCCCAGTCGATCTGTTGTCACTGTTGGGAAAAGGGGATTTGGCAAACTTCCCCATAGCACATCCTCTGCATGTATCAATGTGATCAGAACTAAAATCTGGCACACCTGTGGTGATCTCTCGCAATGTCCTCAAGGCCCCATGATACATGTGCCCCATCCTGCGGTGCCAAATCTCGCACAGCTCTGAACTGCTAGCTTTGCTGCCAGTACTACTGCTCAATGCCATAAGGGGCTAAAATGAAAACTTGTACACCTCGGCATGGCGTACACCAATCACTCTAGCTGAATCAGTTGGAGCCCCCCTGAGATATATAAGCACCTGTCCTCTCCTGAACAATATCTCATACCCTCTATCCTCCAATGCTGAAACGGATATAAGGTTCTTCTTCATCCCTGGCACATATAGAACATCCGACACTTTCAAGGGAGGTTTGGGTTCCCTATCAAATGTCAATGTCCCCACACCGACTACTCTAACAATGTTGTCATCTCCGAATACTACCTCTATATTAGTGCCACTCTCTGAAAGCTCCGAGAAGTACTCACGGACTCCTGTCAAATGACAGGAAGCCCCACTGTCAACATACCAAATACCGGAAGATGCTTCGCTAGTGGAGGGAAGTGCACACTCCCTCTCAACCTGTGTGGCAGGTGATCCTGCACTAGTGGACTCATAAGCTACGAACCCAAACTCTCGGTCAAAGCTCTCCGAGAAGTCCTCTATCTCTGTTGATGTTGCCATGGTCTTGTCCTTTCCCTTCTTCTTCTTCTTCGGACACACAACTGCATAATGTCCCAACTTCTGACAATTCCAACATTTAACTTTGGAATAGTCCTTCTCCTTGTTAACCTGCTTACCTTTACCTTTGTCTTTGCCCCCAGCACTTGTCGAAGCTTGTTTCTTTCCCTTTCCCTTCTTGCCCCTTGCTAACAATGCTACATTGTCATCCTCCTCAACTGGTTTGGCTACCCCAAGATGGTTTTTTATGATTTCATTCTGAATGCAATCATCCCGCAACCTCTTCCAAGTGGGAAGGTTCTCCCTTGCAACAATCACATCCACAAAACTCTCCCATGTCTTGGGAAGACCATTCAATGTAATCCGCACCAACTTAGTGGGTGGAATGGTCTCTCTAACAGCAGCCAACTCATCTCTCATAGCAGTGATCTTTGTGAGGTAAGTTGTAACACCATCAATCTTAGCCATCTTAATGGCCTTCAGCTTCTCCCTTAGGACCATTTTTATGTTTTCATTTGTGCTCTGGTAGAGATTGGTCAAGGTTGTCCACATCTCATGTGCATATGTCTTTCCTCTCACATGAGGAACGACATGGTCTTTAACACCATCCAGAATCAGTCTCTTTCCCTTAGCATTCTTCTTATTAAAATCTGTCAACAAAACAATGTCAGTAGGCACTGCTACCGGGCGTTGTGTGGTATGTACCATTATGCCCCGGACTTCTGCCTCCTCAAAGATGCTCTGGATTCTCTCCCTGCATGCACTATAGTTGCTCTGCCCATCCAACCTATCCTCCACCCTCAAGCCCAAAGACATGCTGGTTGTCCTAACAAATTGAAGTTTTCAAATCTGTGGTAAGGGTTCAGTGTTCTGTGTGAAAATAGCTTGCTGTAATTTTTCACTTGTTGTCCCAAACAGCACTTTTTAGCCACCCAATCTCTGATACCATGTAAAATTTTAGACCCAACCCCGGTTATCAGTTTCTCCTTATCACTCCCATATAGTTAAATGCCCATTCCCATAAACATACATTCAACACGCTGGAAATGATAAATATTTCTGAAAACACAAATTCTAGAAATTCCACATCGCTGGAAATTGCAGAAATAAAACACAGGAAATATTTCAGCCACACACAGAAAATAACATGCTGATTTTTTGTCAATATGACCCTGGAAAACCCCCCTACAACTCTTGTGGAAAACCAGTTCGAAAGCTCTTCTTTATTTCTGAATATTTCTTTTACAGAGAAATGAAATACACAGTAACATTCAAGCAACCAATAATTTTTACTTATCTCGAAAATCGTGCTTGTACTCCACCTCGATTTTCGTGCCAATGCAAAACAGAAAATTATAGCGAAAAGTACAACATTAAACGTTGTACGGACAGCATGGAAAAGTGTGTCAGAACAGCTATATGGCCCTCCTCGAAAATTGTGCCTAAGGCTACCTCGAAAACTGTGCCAAAGGCTGCCTCGAAAACTGTGCCAAATTGCTGTTGTATGGACCTCGATTTCTGTGCTACTTTGTTGTTGTACGGACCTCGAAAACAATGCCTCCTTTGCTATTGTACAGACCTCGAAATCTATGCCAGTATTTGCTGCAATAAATGTTGATCTCCTTTCCTCGATTTTTGTGCAACTTGCCTCGAAAATCATGCTCCTGCTTTGCTGTATAGATTTGCTAAAATAGTGTTGCCTTGGTAAATGTGCCAAGGTGTTGTTTCTCCTTCTTCTTCTCTGCTTAAAAATTTCTCCTGCTCTCCTCTCTTTCTCTCAATCTGCTCATGAAAGACCGAAAGACCTTTTCTTTTCTTTTCCTCCTTTAACCTAACCCTAAGTGACTTTTGGGGGATCCCTAAATCCAATGGCTGAGATAGCTTTAGATCTAGGGCTGAGATTAAATGTGCATTTAATTCTCACTTTCTATTTTTTAATTCACCCCACTTAGTCTTTTATTTCCATAGTCATTTTTTCACCTTCTAAATTCACATTGACTTTAATAAAGTCACTTTAAAATTAGACTTAGTAACTTTATCACTTATAAAGTCACTTTTAAATTAGATTTGACTTTACCACTTATAAAGTCACTTTAGGAGAAAAAGATAAATACATTTGGATACTTTAACCTAGGCCAAAGATCAAAGCCTTAGGGAACCACTTGTCCTCTGGTAACCAAATTTTAACAACTTGTTCTTTCCAAGATTGCGTATGCTTTGAAACAGGTTACCAATTGCATTGGAGTTGGGAAAGCCTTATAATAGACTATCCATCTGCATTGATTTCAAGGAACACATAGTTCAAAAGGCCAAAGACTTTTCAAAGCAACTCAAAGAAGAAAGATCAAAGAGGGTTTCCACAAGCCTCTATATTTTCTTCCTTCCATCATTCAGATCTAAATTTCATCGGTCACCTTACTTATACTTTCATTTGCAAAATCAAGCAAAAGGCTTTTTCTTGGGTTGCTGGTCACAACAGCGATCCTATTTGTCTAGGAAGGAACCAAGTTCACTTGGTTTTCGTATCCAAAATACAGTAGAGATTAGTTGGATTTACTTGGTAGTTTTGTTTGCATTTGAAACTAACCCATGCTAAGCTTTGGAGATGGGTTTAAAGGCACCTCTTAGTCACTTTGCTAATTGTTGTCCTTGACTGTCTTTTTGGACAGATTTAAGGACAAGAAGTAGCTCACTTTTGGCTGATTTTTGGGCAGCCTTGGAAAGGGAAAGAACATTGGTGGATTTGGGCAACAAGGACAAGCAAACTCTTGAACCATTAGACCCTTTCATTGTACCTTTTTAAAGTGGTTCTACATTCCAAGGATCCTTCAAGGATTCACTATTTTGTAACTCATTTAGACTTCTCTTCTTCATCCATAAAGGGAGTTCTAAGTTTTTTGGGTTTTGATCTTACCATTGAGTGAAAGATCAAACCAAATTTTGTAACTATTTCCAAGTAACTTCTAGTTTGATTTTTAATCACTTGTTACTACTGGAAGGAAAGTACCTTTCCCTTTTGAGGGATCAACTACAAACTCCTTCCCAAAAAATTTCCTTTTTCATCCCTCACTTTATAAGAGGGAGCTAACATAATAAAGAGGCACTTATTCTAGGGAGCTTGGGGATTTTTTCCCCTTGGCATCCCAGTTTTCCCCATTTGGGGAAGGTCTTCATTTGATTGATTGAATGATCTAGTTTTTTACACTTTCATTCACTTTTCATTTCATGCAACATAGTTCATAGTCTCTAAGCTTTACATGCAAATCTTTCAAATGAGTCTTGTGAACTAACTCATTCTTTTGATTTCATATATTTTTTGAGCATTGCTTTCCTTGCGATTAACTATTGTTCATAGCTTGCTCTATTACAATTTCATTTTCCTATTAGCTTGAAGTTTCTCGTAAGTTGCTCTTGTTACTTTTTCTTAAAAGCATTATTTATTTATGCAAGTCATCTTTATCACAAGTTTGGCAATTTCAATTCTTTCATTTCCTTTTATGCAATTTGTTAATTTTCCACGAGATTCTGCATCTACTTGGTGAATAACTGAAAACTAATGAAACTGCAAACTTTCTTTCACAAAGATACAGAATTACTTAACTAATAAGCAGCGTAATATAATCGCAGAAATAAAAACATAGTCACACAAATTTGCACATTTGATTTCTTGGGAAACCCAACTGGGAAAACCCTCTTCTTTGCTGTAGTATTTTATTGGTAGAGTTTGGGCAATTGAATCTCTTACAAGGCAATCTGTCACACTAAGAACAGACTTGTTCTCTCGCTGAACTAGCTTGGACGCATCCAGGAAAACACTTGATTCTTGCTCCTAAACTTTTGCACACCAGCAGCCCTATTTCCTAGCGCACTAGGGCCTATTTCTGTGCGCAAAAAAACTCATATTTTGTAGCACAGCAGGCTCCTATTTCTGTGCGCACCAGGTCTCCTATTATTTAGAAAGAAGCTCCTAAATATTTGCGCAAGTCTCCTCACCAAACCAATGCGTGCTTGCTCCTCAAGGCTACGCACAGCACAAGCAAAGAGATCACACACCAACCCGTGCACACAACAATAATGAATTAACTGTGTGCCTTTTGTCCTTCCTTTGTAGATTTTGACCATGCTATAATAGGCAAGTTACAAATTCGGAAGTTGAGTTGTGACTGGCTAGTTAACTAAGTCGAACTGGTTCTCTTCTCCAATCATCACTTGGAGTTATAACTCGTCCTCCTTCAATCAAAGATTGAAGTTCCCAACTCATCCTTTTCTAAATTCGAACTGCCATCTATCCTGTAGTTAACTGAAGAAGGATCCACATGATTGATCCTCCAACACTATGCATTAACTTGTGAATATTATTCCCGCAAACTGGAAACACACTCACAATCTCCATGAACTCGCTCCATGGTCAAGGGAAAGACAACTCGTGGTCTTTCTGGCTAAGGCACGAGCCAGAGAAGACCTTCACTCGCTACAATTTTCAACACTCCCTCTTAGTGAGGAAGGGATTTTGTAAAACTCCCAACTTGTCTTTGAAATAGACGACACTGCTTCTTGCCAATACCTTCATCAAGATATTTGTGTTTGCTCCTTTGTTGGAATGTCCAGTAGCTTCACTATCCCTTTCTGCACACAATCTCTGAGATGATGATACCTGATCTTGATATGCTTGGAGCAATCATAAAACACTAGATTCTCAGAGAGCTTGATGCAACTCTGATTGTCACAATGTATCACAGTAGGCTCCATCCCCTATCTGAAAAGTCTCACAAGTAACTTCCTGATCCAGATAGCTTCGCACGCTGCCAAACTGGTATCGGTGTACTCGACCTCTGTTGAACTAAGTGCAACTGATCTTTGTTGCCTGCTAAACCAAGAAACAGTTGTTAAGCCAATGTTGAAGATGCAACCTGAAGTACTCTTCCGTTCTGTGAAGCACCCTACCCAATTTGCAGCTGTGAAGCACTCAAGCCTCACCCCATAAACCTGACTTTACCACGATCCATAATCTGCTATGCCTTTGAGATATCTCAAAACATGCTTCGCAGCAACCCATTGAACTTTAGTCGATTACATCATGAACTAACTCAGCTAGTTTACTGCAAAACAAATATCAGGCCGTGCGTTGACCAAATACATCAACGACCTAATGAGTTTTTTGTATATTGTAGCATCTACTCGCTCTGCTCTGTTAGCATCCACCTTCTTCCAATTTGTGACTAGAGGCATGGCCATGAGCCTACAATCCTGCATATAAAACCTCCTGAGAATCTCCTGCATGTACTTGCCCTATCCCAAGAAGATCTCACCATCACCCTGCCAAACCTCCAATCCAAGGAAATAGTGCATTGGCCCTATATCCTTCATCTCAAACTCCCTTGCAAGGTCTACCTTGCAAAAATGAATCAAGCTATCTTCTCCAATCAATATAAGGTCGTCAACATAGAGCACTATAATGAGCGGATGCCCTCCAACCATGATGTAGTACAGGTTGCGATCTGCCTCACTCTTAGTGAAGCCCAATCCTCGAAGGTAGTTGTCAATACGTGTGTACCATGCTCTCAGAGCCTGGTTGAGCCCATAAAGAGCTCTCTTCAGCCTACACACGTGTGTCTTTTTTGAATTGCTCAAACCCCTCTGGATGCTCCATATAGATCTCCTCCTCAACCACTCCGTTGAGGAACATTGTCTTCACGTCTATCTGGTGGATCTTCCAACCAAAATGTGCAACAAGTGTCAGAATCGTCTTAATGGATGAATACCATGCTACTGGGGCAGACGTCTCATCATAGTCTATGCCCTAAACCTGTGAGAAGCCCTTGGCCACAAACCTAGCCTTATACTTCTCCACACTCCCATCTGCTCCATGCTTCACTTTGTACATTCAGCACAAGCTTATTATTGATTTTCCCTCTAGACGTGGCACAATCCCCCATACATCGTTCTTCATGATAGAGGAATATTCCTCCACCATGGCATCCTGCCAAACCACATGCCAAACCTGCTAAGAGGTTGCCTCCTCATAATAAGAAGGCTTTGTGTCCAACAACTCTATCATCAGTGCCATATACCCGGTGTACCTCTATGGTTGCTTGCTCTGCCTGAACATAGAGCTAGGAGCTTCAACATGCTATTGGGCCTCTTGAATCAACTTCTCGGCCCACTTGGCTCTCTTTCTCCCTATGTCAGGATTCTCTAACTGAGTAGTTGCCTGCTCTCATCTTGGTTTGTCCTCCTCATCATCTAGTTGTGCATCCTGTTGTGCAGCCCTCTTGCCACCTGGCTAAGACTCAATTTGTGATCTCGGCTAAGGGTCCTCCTTAAGACCGAGTAGCTCCTCCTCAGGTACTCCAATCTGTTATCGCTCTAAGGACTCCCTCAAAGCTTCGTCCTCCTAAAACCTCATGTCCCACCTGATAACTGTCTTCTTGAGTGATGGAATATACACCCTCTACGCTTGAGATGTCTCACTGCAACCCACGAAAATACCCTTTTCAGTTGTAGGCTCTAGCCTCTTCCTGTTATCTTTGGATACATGGCAATAAAATTTTGTGCCAAGGATGCGGAAGTGTGAAACATCAAGCTTCTTGCTTGTGAAATCCTCCACTAGTGTAACTCGTCCAAGCACCCTGTGTGGACTCTTGTTCTGCAAAAATACAGCAGTGTTGCATGCCTCTTTCCACGAGAACATAAGCAGTCCTCGATCATGCAACATGGCCTTGGTTGCTCCAACTATGTTGCAGTTCTTTCTTTCAACTACCCCATTTTGTTGAGGGTTATGGAGTGTTGTCAACTCTCTCCTAATGCCCTCCTTGGAACACAAGTCCTTGAAGGCATTGGAGATATATTCCCTGTCATTGTCACTCCTCACAGCTTTTATCTTCTTCCCGGTTTGGATTTCTACTAAGGCCTTAAACTCCATGAACTAGTTAAGACCTCATCTTTCTTCTTCATAAAAAATATCCAAGTTTTTCGAGAATGATCGTCTATGAAAGTAACGTAATACGTGTCTCTCATAAGTGATGGTGAAGAGAAGGGCCCGCATTCATCTGAATGCACCAGCTCCAAATCCCTTTGGCTCTGTTGTCTCGACCCTGGAAAGATAACTCATACTTGTCAAGCGTGCATCCCTTGCACACTCCATTCTTGTCAAGACTGTACTGCGGTAGCCCTATGGCTATCTGTTGTAGGATCTTTAGCACCTCATGATGCAAGTGTCCCATTCGCCCGTGCCAAAGTTCTCCTACATCTTTGTTATGCCCACCTATTGCCTTGCTGCTCAAGGTTGCACATGTCTCAACCTACACCCTGTAGAGATTCTTCATCCTCATACCTATCTGCTTCACTGATCCAAAAGCTAGATGCTTGAGGTAAGTCTTACCTCTGTTGAAGATGACATCATAAGCCTTTTCCTCTAGGGTTGCAATGAAAACAAGGTTCTTCTTCAAGCCTGGAACATAGAGAACATCTTTGAGATGGAGAGAGCTCCCAGACTCCCTCTCAAAGTTGACAGTACCAACTCCCTTGGTCGCATACTTGTCATTATCTCCTAGCTCAATATGAACTTGCATGTCCTCCTCTAGCTGGTTGAAATACTCCCTGTTCCTGGTCATATGGAAGGATGTTTCGGAATCAATATACCATGTGTTGCCCCCTACTAAGCTTGCCATGCAAGTTATCAATGAAAAGTCTTTCTCGAAATGAGAAGCAAACCCATCTACCTCAACTGATGCAACCACATGATTCTTATTGGACCCCTTCTTCCTATTAGGACGCTTAGTAGCATAGTTCCTGAACTCATGGCAATGGAAGTACTTGATCTTGCTTAGATCCTTCTTCTTCTCTCCCTTCTGACTGGTCTCAACCTTGCCTTTGCCCTTCTTGCCCTTGGCTTTGCTACCTTTGCCTGCCAAGGCAAAGTTCTCCTCGTCCTCTGTCTTCACCAATCTACCATCTCTCGTCCCTCTCTGGATTTCTTCTTGAATGCAGTCACTCCAAAACCTTTCCCAACTGAGAAAATTCTCTCCCACTCACTGCATCCTGGAAGCCATACCAAGACTTATGGAGTCCCAAAAGCGCAAGACTCACAAGGTCTTTTTCTGCTACTGTCTTGCCCACCCCACCTAGCTCATCCCAAACCTAAGTGAACTTTTAAAGACATCTGACAATGGGCTCTCCTTTCCTCATCCTGATACTTCTTATAGCTTCTCCTTGAGAGCTAGCTCTCTGACATCAATGGAACCCTAATACAGACTTAACATGGCTTTAAACATCTCAAATGATGTATTCTTCCCATGGAGATGAGGAATGATATGGTCCTTGACCCCTTCTAGAATGATCCTTCCCGCCTTGGTATCATTCTTATTATGCTAGGCCAACTGTTGGGGATCTCGAGGTGGCACTAGAGCCTGCCTTATAAATTCGAGCACCCCATGATCTTCCAACACCACTAAAATTTGCTCATTCCATGTGCAGAAATTCGAGGCCCCCTCTAAATAATGATCTGCTCTCATTCCTTCAACTAACATCTTGCTTATCCCAAGAACTGCTTCTTCAAAACTCTGATATGCACTCTTCACTAATGATCAACTTGGTGCTGGTCTTTATGTTGATCTCTGCTCTAATACCATGTTAATTTTCCACGAGATTTTGCAACTACTTAGTGAATAACTGAAAACTAATGCAATTGCAAACTTTTTTTCACAAAGATACAAAATTTCTTAATTGATAAGCAGTGGAAACGCAGAAATAAAAACACAATCACACAAATTTGCACACTTTGTTTCTTGGGAAACCCAACTAGGAAAACCCTCTTCTTCGTTGTAGTATTTTATTGATAGAGTTTGAGCAATTGAATCTCTTACAAGGCAATCTACCACACTGAGAACAGACTTGTTCTCTCGCTGAACTAGCTTGGGCTCACCCTAAAAAACACTTGATTCCTACTCTTAAACTTTTGCGCACCAACATCCTTATTTCCTAGTGCATTAGAGCCTATTTCTATGTGCATAAAAACTCCTATTGTGTAGCGCAACAAGCTCCTATTTATGTGCACACCAAGTCTCCTATTATTCAGGACGGAGCTCCTAAATATTTGCGCAAGTCTGCTCACCAAACCAGTTCGTGCTTGCTCCTCAAGGCTATGCACACCACAAGCAAAGAGATCACACACCAACTCATGCACACAACAATAATGAATTAACTTTGTCTTTCGTCCTTCCTTTATAAATTATGTCCATGCTATAACAGGCAAGATACAAATTTGAAAGTCAAGTTGTAACAGACTAGCTAATTGAGTCGAACTAGTTCTCTTCTCCAATCATCACTTGGAGTTATAACTTGTCCTCCTTCAATCAAAGACTTAAGTTACCAACTCGTCCTTTTCTAAATTCGAACTACCATCTATCTTGTAGTTACCTGAAGAAGGATCCACATGACTGATCCTCCAACACTATGCATGAACTTGTGAGTATTATTCCCGCAAACTGGAAACACACTCACAATCTCCATGAACTCACTCCACGGTCAAGGGAAACACAACTCGTGTCTTTCTGGCTAAGGCACGAGCCAGAGAAGACCTTCACTCGCTACAATTTTCAACACAATTAGTTTAGTTTAGTCTTTTAACTTGCTAGTTCTATAAGATTTTAGTTCTTTTGCACTTAGAGGAAATTAACCTCAAGTTTAACTGGTTATATAGTTTAATAGGGCCCATTTTCACCCATCTCTTTTTCCAAGTTTGGAGACGGTAAACACTCGACTTGCTAAATCAGGTTGGGGAAGCCCAATGTTGGATCTACTTGCGAGTGGGTTGACTTGAAAAATCAGGTGGATACTCATTAATGGAGCTAAGCTTCTCCGTGTTGGATCTCCTTGCAGCCATCCTTATCTTTGCTTGGATTAACTTTTGAAGGAAATTTTTCACATTAGGTTAGGTGCAATCTCTCCAATTTACACTAACTCGAGAGACAAACTAATTAATTCTAAAATCAAACAAGAGGAAATTCATCACACTTTATATTTCACATTGTATACTTGATTGAGATATCATTACTTTTGTTCTACAAGTTTATTTACAGATTGGCTAATCGCTATCTCAAAGCACTTTATTTCAAGCAACTTTTATTTCAATTACTTTGCTTTCAATCCCTTTCATTTCCAAGTACTTTACTTTTCTTGCAAGCATCTATTTGGATTGATGGCACTGGTCTCTTTATTGGCCTTACCTTTACATAGCTTGAATATTTCATTCATTGGTTTGACACTCTTATATATGATATGTGATGCTTGTGTACTTGTGAAATCATTTTCTATTTTGAATCATATGTGAAGATCTATCTTGTTCATGGTATATTTCAAATTGGTTTAAATCATATTAACTCCTAGAACTTGTTTTGCATAGCACTAATCAGGCCTTAGTTTTCTTCTTTAGAGACTAACCCCCTTGGCTTCGCTAGGAGTTAGCTTAGATGGAGAAATTGAGAATTGGGTGAAACCTCCAACTTGCAACTTGCCCCCAAGGCCACACCAACTGGAGTTAGAGACTTTCTCCACGATAATCCCAGGTGTGGATTTAGGCGGCAACAAATATTTCAGATGAATTCTTATCACAACACTGAATTGTGTTGACATCAGTAGTCTTCGGTACATAAGTTCATTGTTTTCTTTTTGTATGATGCTGACACATTGACTGTTTAAGGTCTTTGTTTTTATGATGAGGATATCGATAAGGATTTTATGTCACATGATTTCCCCTCATCATGCTTTTGGTAATTTCTTGATTTATTTCAAGTACGAATGTTACTGAACTGCTCATTGGATTTCCTCTTGGACTTTCTGTTTTTTGAACTGCAGCATTTGAGTATGTCTTCACTTCAATAGGATTTGGATTTGTTTGAATTGTGAGATTAATGAGATTTGTGTTTGTTCCTTTTTCTTCAACTTGGACAGCTATGTCTGGAGATTTCGATGCTTCTTTTGCGATAAGTTCCTTGAATTTGTTCTTCAATGATTTCTTATCATCTTTAAGTTTTTTAATCTGAGTAAGCAAATTTTGATTATGAATTTTTAAATGTGAAAGTTCTTTAGTTTCTGATTTAACTTCATTTTGACGCCCAAGCTTCTCATTTTTTAAATATCTGATTTCTTCTGAATACGGTTTTTTAAGTGCAATTTTTTTTCTTTCTCTGATAGATTCTCGTTGAATTTATTCTTGAGACACTCATTTTCTTCTTGTAATTTTTTCTTTGTAGCTTTGGACTTATTAACCTTCGCAAGTAATTTTTTACTATGGTCCCTTAGTCGCAAAATTTCTTTGTCCTTTTTGTTTGACTCATTGTAAAACATATCTTTGAGATCTTTATGTTTCTTTCTGATACCTTGATTTTTTGTTCAAGTTTTGCGAGTTCTTTCTCTAATCTTTTCAGGGACATCTACTCATTACCTTGATATGTTTTCATAATAAATATATTTCCACATGTTTTTCATTTTTAAAAAACAACCGATGCTCAAATTTCATTTCACAAAATGGACATTTAGTCCAAAATGTTGACTTATATGTGGAATTCATCTTCCATTTTTTCTTGTCTTCTTTGAGGTATATTTCCTTGCAATATATTTTTTTTTTTTTTTAATTTAGATATTATTTTTATAATACCTCTTTATCCTTATATAAAAGACTTTATGACTGCTTTTTTTACTTCAAAACTTCTTTTATACACAAGAATACTGGTACCCTTTGCAGAAAATGGCAAAGGGTACGGAGGAATACTGGTTTTAGTGAAAGAAAAAGAAGGTCGTCACATTCAGTTAGTGAAAGAAGATACAAATAAGCAATATTTATGGTTCAACATAACAGAGAATGAGAACGACATAAGAATTGCAGCATGTTATTTTGCGCCTCAAGTATCAAAAACTTACAAAAATAAGGGATTGGACAGCAAAGATCCATATGCAGCTTTAAAGCAAGATATTGCCGCATATTCTCAATAGGGAGAAGTTCTTTTAGTGGGAGATTTCAATGCTAGAACAGCAAATCAACAAGCTAGTATTCTTTGCTGCAAAAAGGATCACAATCCTATATAGCTCATTGAAGAGGAGAATTCTCGATGGGTGAGATGTTTAGAAGATGACAAAGTTAGTAATCATTTTGGAGAGGAGTTGCTTACGTTGTGTGGTGCTTTCAACTTCATTATCTGCAATGGTCTAGAGAGATGGAAAAAGTCTCGGAACTTCACTTGCAACACATACAATGGAGCAAGTGTAGTTGACTATGTTATTGGGTCACAAAGCCTAATAGAAAGAATAGATGAAGTTAAGATTGGAGAGCATTTTGGGACTTAAAATCAGATCATAACCCAATTTATATAAAGTTACCCTGGTTAGAAGAAAGACAGAATAGGAGGAAAACCCAATGTTCTCAACAATCAGCATCAAGGGGCAAAATTCTTCTAACACAAGCAAATTGCACTATCTTCAAAACAATGTTGAGGAGATCAATTCAAAAGGAGAAAATTGGTCCCCAAAGCCTCAACAACCATGAGTTAACAAATATAATCCAGGGTGCGCTTGAGAAGTGCAAAAGATCAAAAAATAGGAAATCAGAATCAAATTGTTTTCCTGTGAATGCATGGTTCGATGATGAATGCAAAATGGCAAGGAGAACCTTGAAAAAGGAAGAAGAGGGGAAGATGAATGTAAAGTTATATAAGCAGATTCTAAAAAAGAAAAAATATGAGTTCATGCAAACAAGGCGGGAAGAGCTGATATATCTAGGCAAGAATAACCCAAAACTTTTTTGGCGGACACTTCAACCAAAGAAGAAGCAATTTGAAAATAATATTACATCCAATCAGTGGTTTGACTATGCAAGGAAACTCTATGAAAGAGAATTAAAGGTTGAGCCTCCTCCCAGGATCAACACATCTACAAAGCTTTTCACAGTACAGGAGGTGGAGGCAAGAATTAAAAAGTTGAAAGCAGGGAAGGCAAGGGACTTGGTTGAACTTCAAGCAGAATATCTAAAGTGGGGAATGAATATTTTGGCACCCCACACCATGGAAATATTCAACAACGTCATTCAGCAAGGGTTCCCAAGGGATTGGATAACTAGTCTAGCAATTCCCCTTTTTAAAAGCGGAGACATTAATGATCCTTCCAACTATAGAACCATTATGATCAATCCTCTGTTTGCAAAGCTTTTCTGTGGCATGGTAGAAAATAGAATTAGTAAGTGGGCAGAAGTAAACAAAAAGAGGGCAAAAGGGCAAGCACGTTTTAGGCCGAAGCATTCTACAGTAGATCATGGTATCACGTTGAGACACATTGTTGAAAAGGTTTGGGGGAGCAAAGAAGAAGTATTTCGCTGCTTTGTTGACTTCAAAAAGGCATTTGACACGATCCCTAGAGATAAGTTGTGGCATAGAATGGAAGAACTTGAAATTCCTTTACAATATAGAGCTGATGTCCATAGGCTTTATGAAGAGGTGAAAGTCAAGATTAGAACTTCAGCAGGCATTTCAGAAAGTTTTAGAAGTGACATCAGAGTCAAGCAAGGGTGCCCTTTATCCCCTACCCTTTTTGGTTTATATATTGACAAACTGGAAGAGTGGCTAAATTTGCAAGGTGGGGAGGGTGTTCGATTGGGGGAGTTTGTTATAAAGCTTCTTCTATATGTCGATGATCTTGTGTTGGTTGCTAAATCGGCCCATGGATTGCAGATGCACCTATATGCCCTTGAGCATTTTTGTAAAGCAGTGGGGATGCAAGCCAATACCAGTAAGACCAAGATAATGATTTTCTCTAATAAAAGGAAGCAAAGCCAACATATGTTCTTCTTTGAAGGCAACATTCTTGAAGAAGTAAATGAATACAAGTACCTCGGGATCGATTTCAACAACAAGCTTAATTGGGAGGATTGCAAAAAGAAAAGAATTTTAGGAGGGTGGAAAGCATTATATCCACTTCAAAATAGAAGTAGAGAGGCAGAGTTATGGGATTGGAACACGATCAAAGTACTTTTTGGACTCCTAGTTTGTCCAGTGATATTATATGGGTGTGAATTGTGGGCTAGCAACATCTCTATTTCAAAATGGAAACAAATTGAAAAAATTCAAAAACGCTTGATCATGAGCAAGTTCAAAATAAAAATTTTGGTTCCCTATGAGATAATGTTGAGTGAAACAGGGGCAGCTCCCATCGAAGCAATTGCCATGGTGCGTCTTATAAGGTACCTAAAGAGAATGGAACAAATGGGAGAAGGTAGATGGCCGAAAGTTATCTTCAATGAAGGTATGAGTGAAAGAAAGAAATCATGGATGAGACAAAAAAACAAATGGATGCAAAAATGGAATACTTACTTGAATGCATGTCCCACAAATAGCAAGGATTTAAAGAATTTTTTGCTCGAGAAGTTCCATAAGGATATATGGGGAAAAGAGTTGGGTAGAAAGAAGAAGTATTATGTTCAGGAATTCAACCCCACTTGTGATCTCCAACAAAAAGAATACATTGGAGCTAGCATTCCGTGGAGGGCAAAGGTTCTTATAGCTCAATTAAGAACTAACTCACATCAACTTCGGTGTGAAAACGGGACGGTGGAAGAGACCTAAAGAAGCTTGGGAAGAAAGGGTATGTACTTTTTGCACTTATGGGGCAGTGGAATCATAAAAACATTTCATTTTGGAATGTGACGCTTTCAGAGACATCAGGGACAGTTACCGTAGTATGTTAGCATCAATTCCGTGGCATGGTCTTTTCAAAGATGGAACTGTTAGAAGGTTGGGTCACCTCATCATCAATTTGAGTAAGAAAAGGATTGAATTGCAGAAGGCAAAAAACAAGGAAGTTGGTGGTCCCATAGACTATTTTTAGTCTCGTGGACATTAAAATATCATTCATTCATTCATTCATATAAGCAAAAAAATTCCCCTTTGGCTTTTCATTATAAAAATATCTAGTTACCCCTTTTTTTTCTTATTAAATTCAGCACCTTTAAAATATTTATATTAATTATAATACACTTTCTTTTCCTATATATATATATATATATAACAACTTTTCTTTATTAAAAATTAAAATATAAATAAACTTCAATTACGGCCAAATGATATAGCCTTCTTTTAACTTCAAATTGACTTGTAAGGAATTAAAATATAGTCTTGTAAGGTCGTGGCTTTTAGAGGAGTCAATTAAAATAATAATGGAGCACATGTGCACATAATAATACACATGAGTCACCGACAATAACTATTAAACGGGCAATGAACAGATAAGGCATCGTAGACTATGAGTTTGTGTGTAAGGGTGGAGTATGTTGGATGGTACGGTCAAATGGTACAGCCATTGATCGACTAATCACTAGGAATTGTAGGCAGCAGGCAGTAAAAAGAAATGGCAGTTGGTTTGCCTGCGACTATTGCTGGAGCAGCGGCTAGTTCCGTTGTGATTGTGGTATGGTCAAGCAGAGCGATGCGAAGGGTGCAGATAACAGCCACGGCAGCTGGTCGAGGTGGCCTTATGGTAGAGCAGGCTGACGTTGGTCGTGAGAAGCCCAACTACGGCGACATTGGGCCGGCTCACAACTATGGGCCAGCCATTTATTTATTATTATTATTATTTTAAAATATATTTTTTAATATATATAATTCTCTTTTTCTGATACTTTTTTTCTGATATTATTTATATTATTTATTTTTCAAATTTTTTAAAATTTATTTTTTATATAGTCCCACAGGGGCAGCTTAATTGGTGATTGAAATAATGTGAGTTCTAAGAAAATTAAAAGACATAAGATTCAAAACCCCCTAGTTGTGACTCGGTTTACGAAAAGAAGGACAAGTCGTAGATGTTAATTTTTCATAGGGCTATATTGTTCTTTGCTTTGATAATTGCATTTCTTCATTAACACATTAAATTCACCCCATAACATTATTCAGTTTTACATCATTATTCATCAACATATGCAACTATGTAGAAAGAACAATATCATCATCATCAATGCAGCGGAACATAAAGGAACATTAGAAGAAAAACATGCACACATGAAGACACCAAGATTGGTCTGAGACCAGGGAAAAACCCACTATGGGGAAAACCCTTACAAATTCTTCTTCTTATATTGTCATCAAATGGTTCAGCGAAGGAAATTACAATGATCCATATCTTCATCTATGCAACTAAGCAGCAAAACAACTACAACATTCATGAAATGAACCCAGCAATGTATAGACTCTAAAATCTGATTCTGAAGACTGGATTGAACTATCACTAACTAAAATCAATTGTCAAACCTAGTGGTCACTGAGTGGAATCTTTGGAATACTAAAACTTCATCTCTTAGTCCTCGGTCGCATGGAGGAGGGGTCATCTGTGAGACTATAGGGTCACAATCGCTCCCTTAAGCTAGACAAGCATGCAACTGGGGGTCAAAATAGGACTGCAAAACCCCTAATCTCTCGGTTGCATGGAGGACGTGTTGTGCATGCGACTGGGATGCTCCGGTCGCACTGAGGAAGAGCTATGCATGCGACTGGGAGTTCTGGTCGCACTAATGAGCTTGGAAGTGTGCGACTAGGAGTCGATCTGACTGTTGGAACCCTAACCTCCTGGTCGCATGCACAAAGGGGGATTCGTGCAACTGGAAGGCTCCAGTCACACTCATGAGCCAAGGAGGGAGCAACCAGGATCGAAATCTTCTAGTTTTGTGCCTGCGATTGGGGCCCAAAACCCCAAATCAGAGATGCGAGCCTCTAACCCTGCAATTGCACCTCAAAGCGAACCTATTCTTCCGCAGACGAGCCTCAGACCTGTGCGAGCCAAAAACCAAGAGAGAAGAGTGTCTCATCATTGTGTCCAAATGAGGTAGAGGTCACTTGTATTTATAGCCTTCCAATGGGTCCACTTTGCTTTAGGGCTGACCTTATCAAATAGCACATGTGTGTGAGGCCGACCTGATCCAATGTACATGAGAGAGTTCATAAATTCAAAAACCAACTTCTACTTATCCAAATGAGGTGATCTTTAGGTCGATTTTGGTCCTCTAGAAAAGAGGAATTTAATGAAATCATCATCTCTATCATCTGAGTTGTCCAATGTGGAATTTGACCCTAGTTGAAAAAATTAACACTCCCTCTCAACTAGGAAGAATTCCACTTGCCAATATCTGTCTGTTGATCATCACATCATCATGCCATGTTGTCGTCATGTCGTGACCATCTCAAGTATCTTCATCATCTCAAATCATCAATGTTCATTTCGATGCATCCCTTGCTTATTCCTACTTATCTCTTGATTGTCCTTGCTCATATGTTGAACATTCTCGAATCTAAAAGAAGAAGAATTTGTTATCAGAGGGGAGCTTAAGTTACCACCCTCTATTCATCGGACTACGATCCAGAATCTCTATTAGTGGGCTACTACCCAAAATCACATCAATGGAGAGTCAATCATCATCATCGGAGAGCATATCATTAGGGAGCACATCTTAACCTGGAGCCACATCGGGGAGCTACTACTCAACCCGAAATCTCATGGGGGATCTACTACTACAACCCCATATCGCGCAATAGGATATCCAAACGCAAAAGGGAGTATGTCTCAACCCTGGTATCACATTGGGGAGCTCATTCTCAACCCAGAAATGCATAGGGATCTCTCGACCCAATTCTATTGCCTATTGATCTTCCCATCGATGACTCTAAGCAGTCATGTGGTAGAACACCTGCATTAGAATCCAGCTTGGACGAGATACCCGACTTACCAAGAGGTAAGGATCACACGCCTCCAAGCCACCTCAACCCGTTGCCCAGATGGGGAAGGACAATCCCAACAAGCCATGCTTGTGGGTATGATGCCAACTGGGGTATACTTTGCAACGACCAAAGGTGAGGGAGATACTCGACTTGTCAAAACGGACAAGGATCACACACATCCCACGGGTGAAAGATAGGGGAGCAACATCTACGACCCTATTATCCAGAGTTTCCCTCAACCCCAGGAGCCCTTCATCTCAATCCCACACCCTAGGAGCTCAGACAGGGAGGAAGAGTTGGCTCAGTGTCCTCGATCAATGATGCTCTCATCATACTCATATCTAATATCAACTTCATCATCATGTAGCAATAGCAGTTGTCTCCTATTCATATAGGGCATCAAATCAAATATCATGTTAGACCATAAATAATCATATAAATCACAAAAGGATACCATATTCATCCTCCCTCTCAAGGAGGTGCCAACCACAACCCTAAGCTTGTCTCGTACATCTGCACTATCTCAATATATGAGAGTATCTCAGTCCCAACCATATATATGGGATTCTCTACCAATCGAATCCCACTCTTTGTCATCGCAATGTATCCATGTCATATCCAGATCATGCTCAGACAACTCTCTAAGGAGCTTCTTTATCTTGCCTTACAGCTAGCCATGCTAGCAACATCGTACTCAACCTCGGTCATGCTATGGACGTCTCATCCAAGATATCATGGCAGATCTCATACTAAAGCAGCATCCAAATGTGCTCATCAATAATAATCTCAAATATCAACAATACATCCATGCAGTCACATATCATATAAAGAATATCTTAGATCAAGAATTGATCATCTTATGTAGATATCTCGAAGGATGCTCGATGGAAACTCAATGTGAATGAAGCAGCTCAATCATGAACTCATTCAAGTTCTATGCACATCAAGTATATATATACACAGATGGATGTTCAAAGTATAACATCAATGCTTCAATCAACTGAGGGATGCCATGACAAGTTCAACAACATCTTGAACTTCAAATCGGAGTGTCCAAGGATTTGCATTTCCACTTTCCAATACTTCTTCAATAGCTTCGCAATATAGATTATATTTTCCCAACTTTCAGAATTTAATTCATCTTGCCATGATTCATCATTTTGAGCTTCAGAATCCATATCCCTCTTACTTTGATCATCATAGGCTCATTTCTTGTCAAGAGTAGATCAGTGGTATATAGAACCAAAACCAAAATCAAAATCATACTTTGGAACACTTCTGAATTAGAGGTTTGGATCAACACATCATCCTAGCTCCACCAGATAACTGTCAATGTGGACATATCTGGATCGAGGAGCTTGATTCATGCAATGCTCACTGCAACCATAACACTTTACCAAACCAACATGCCCAGTCTTTCATAAATCAATATTGTGCAATCAAATCAACTAAATCAACTCATCAAAGTTTAGAAGCCAGATCAATACTAATATCAGAGTCATCAATATCTCAGTGTCAATTCTTCGAACCAAGTGACAGGTAGATCTTTGTTAATTTTGGACAACTAGGTCCAAACTCCATGATATGATGCTCAAATGACGATGCCAATATTTTTATTGGGTTCCTCTTTCGAAGAGGTGCAAGATCGATATAAAGATCATCTTGATCGGATGAGCAGAACATGTATTTTGAATTTATTCCACATGTGCAAGGTCGGCCTGAGTTATCCCACATGCATTAGAGATGTGTCACACACCCCCAAAGATGCGTATATATTGGAGAGACTTGGAGTTCATTATACACACTTGGTGGAGGCATTTTTCTTCTCTCTTGGATGGTGATGGAGCAGCATTATGAGTTCTGCATTTAGGGCTTCTTGGTGTTGCGTCTTTGTGGAGTATTTTTTATGAGACGTCATGGGGTTGTGTGACACATTGGGTTAGCTGACCTTATGGAGACTTTGTTGGTTGAAGCATCCTGCTGACCATCATAATGCCACCATTCTTTATCTCTGCTTTTGGCTTGTCTTCCATCGATCTATTGGTATGTTCTATCTGCATCTTACTTTCATTAAGCCCTAGAAGTTTAAAGTATATTTGCATCTAACATAGAACATCTTCAAAATTTAACATGGTATCAGAGCTAGGAGAAGACAAAGCCCATCTAGTTGAGAATCTAGGGCAGCAAGATAAGAATTGTTTATTGTATCCAAGTTGCTGAATGAAGGTCGAGTTTGAGACCGATGTTTGGACTGTCGAGGTGTGGAAGGAGCCCTAACCTTTAGCGTGGAAGCAGAGCCTAGCCGCAGCTAGAAGACAGCGTGGGTTTTTTTTTTGTAGCGGAGGCTAGAAGACAGCATGGGCATTTTTTTGTAGTGAAGGCTAGAAGACAGCGTGGGCAAAAAAATTTTGTGTGTTGAGTTCAAGACCTCGAAAAAACCACCGGTTTTTCGGACTTCAGAGATAATTGTTCTCTGTGATTCGCATATCGCCCTGCTGGCTCGATGTTCTTCTTGTATCGCATATCTCTGAGGTTTTGATAAGTATCTGCGACTCATGTATTCGTGTGGCCAATATCTTTGTGGCTCGTTCGTTACAGTGACCAGTGCCTTGTGACTTGGTTCATATGGCTTGTCTATTACAGTAACGTGTGACTTGGTTTATATTATATGGCTACGCTGATACCTGTAGCATCACATTGTTTTCTCTGTGGTTATTGCCAATGATTCGATAATCTGCCCGCAGGGCATCAGGACTGAGTGGTAAGACCATAATCTGCAGGGTAACGGATTCTCATTATTCCATTGGGGACAGGTGCACGAACGACAACTTCAATCGTCACACACGCCTAACTATAGGTGGCACCAGCGAGATCCAGCCAAGCGGCGAACCTTCGTGTCGTCGCGGCGGCTGCTCCACTCCGCTGCGCGTTAGTTTTTTTTCTGAACGCTATGCGAGCAATGGGCGCTGTGAGTGCCCAGCCGACACGTAACAGGCGGGTTAGTTTCAAGGCAAGGACCGAAAATATTAAGGGGTATCATTCTGCCCGCTAATAAAATGTTGGCTCTCTTTCAACTCTGATATGGCTCCCTGTCTTTGTGAGTGGCCAAGTCTGTAACTTTATGACAGGAAACGGTGAGATTCAAGCTGTTACAAAGATAGGCTGCTAAACCAAGTGTCATCACAGTGAAAAACAACATATGCAGATCAAGGTGAAATTAATTGAAATTGTGAGATAGCAGTGACAACAATGTAAGGAATGTTTGTGTTCTAATTTCAGTAATATGACAGTGTTCTATGCTCCAGCAAGACGGTGCCCTTGATTGTCAAAAGAACCTTGATCTTTGTGATGACAATGAGACGTGATCTAGTTTACAGTACATATTACAGTGATCAGAAAGGAAGTAAGAATGTAATCTATGATTCTATGTCACGTCATTATGACAGTGACATAGATAGTCATACCTATGTTTACAAAATTCATATTAGCAGTAAGCTTGTGACAGCGACCTTAACTCAGGGAAGTGACCTTTATGTACTTCAATGTCTTGGCACAACAGTAAATCTGATGACCACTATGATACATGATGACAGTAGCTATACCCTTATATTGGCAGTGTCCTTGAGTATGATAATTGATGACAGTGATGGCAGTCAACATGTGAACAGTCTACATTAAAGCCTCGTATCAGTTTCAGGGTTCGGATTTGTTGCAGCAGTCATCTATAGTAACTTGGATTGTTGGCTAGGATCTGAAGTTTAGTGTGTGAAAGCTTGAAAGCTCGTATCTGCATTTTGTAAAAGGCTTGGACCTAAGACAGATAACAAATTCAAGCTCAGTCAGTCACCTTAGAACAGTGAGTCCCAGACTTATTGCTCGGTTTATTGAACCATTGTAGCTCAAAGTGCAAGCTTGGTCAGTCTCACATTGGAGCTCGAACTGCGGACTATTACCATTTTGCATAGTATGTGAACAGCAGACCTGTAGGAGCTCGGAACCTTTGACATATCCCGTGGACACTCGCTTATAGGCCTCGGACTTGCTGTAGTCTACAAACCTGATCTGAGATTTGTGGATAAGGGCGCGGTGCTTGGATTTGTGGGTGAACTATGATAAGTCAGATCTCGAACAGTGGACAGAAAATTGGTTGGGTTCTGTGGTCATAACTTCGGACCTGCAGTCCTATAGCTTACCTTCGCTATGGTAAATGAATAAACTCGAAGACCTCGGATCTGTGGGCAAGTTACACTTGTACAAACCTCGGTTCTGCAAGCTTTGTAGAGACTACAAGAAGACTCGATTTCCTGATTCCTGAAGATTGAGCTTCTAGAACCAAGTACTAAGAAGCAAAGGTGACCAGTTTGTCATTGCTGATGTTGGTTGGGTCTTTTATTATCATGGAGATTGTGTTGCTAATGTTATCCTCGAAATTACATTGTTGGAGTTAACTATCCTCGGTGTACCGTAAATTCTTCCCTAATAAGAAAGGCTAAATTCTAGATTGCAACAGTCATATAGCAGTGCAGCAGCTACAGGCAACCAAAGGAAAGTATAAAACAGTCGACATTACAGGAGAAAGAATTTGTCATAAAGGCATATATCAGAATAATGCCGCAGGAAAGCATAAAAAGGGGGACTTCTTCTTCTTTTTTCCCTCAGGTATCACAAAGACATCTGATGTCTGGTTGTTGATACATTCTGATCTATCTGATATGCTGCCCAAAGAAGAAGATATAGATTATAAGGACTGATAACGGCACCTCTGCAGAGGAGCTGACATTAATAGGGAAACCTCAACCTTATATGCTCCTAAGCTAATATCATTGTTGAAAGAAAGAAGACCCTCATGGCTCAAAGACATATGGCTTCAAGGGGGAAATTCTGGAAAAGCAAGAAGCCATATAAATACTAGAGGTATCTAGATGCCATGAGTACAACATGAAGAAGTCGTTAAGCATCAAGTCTTTAAGGATGCTATACACAAAGAGTACGAGCCCATTATGAAGGATGATGTCTGGGATATGGTCCCGAGACCGGAGGACAAAGTTGTTGTCACCTCGATATGGCTCTATAAGATCTAGCATGGATCTTATAGGAGTACTGAAAAGTATAAGACAAGATGTGTTGCTTGAGACTTCTCTCTAGGAAGGCATTGATTATGATTGCACCTGTAATCTATTTTTACTCTTGCTACTACGCAAGGATGGAATCTTCATCAGATAGATGTGAAGACCACCTTTCTGCATGGTGTGGTAAAGGAAGAGGTGTATGAAGAGCAAACTTAGGGATTCGAAGTCCAGGATCGAGACACCCATGTTTGCAGGTTGGCTAGCCCCCATGGCTTGGTACGAGAGGATAGATAGCTACTTGATGAAGCTGGGCTTCACTCATAGTAATGATGATTCAAACCTTTACTTCAAGGTTGATAGAGAAAAGTCTCTCATCCTGGTGCTGTATATGGACAACCTCTTCCTGACAGGTGTTGACTCTCTCATTCATCAGTGCAAGAGAGAGCTCGCTGCTGGGTTCGAGATGAAGGACCTAGGACTAATGCATTACTTCCTAGGCCTGGAGGTCTGGTAGAGACTTGGCGAGATTTTCCTTTCTCAAAGAAAATATATTGTGAAGCTTCTGGAAAGATTTGGTATGGTGGAATGTAAGTTCGTATCGACACCGATGGAGCTCAACTTTAAGAAGTTGAGTGGTAGCGCTGCTGGGCCCGTGTTAGAAAATCCTACTGAGTATTGTCAACTCGTAGGGGCCCTGATGTTCGTAGGGAACATCCGTCCGGACGCAAGTTTTGCAGTGAACACTTTGAGTCAACACATGGTTGATCCTCATAACATTCACTAGGTTGGTGCCAAGAAACTCTTGAGATATCTCTGGGGCACAATAGACCATGGGCTGAGATACACTTTCGGGAGTTTAACACCCCATGGATATACCGATGTCGATTGGGTTGGCAGTGTGGTGGATCGCAAGAGCACATCTAGATGTTGCTTCACACGTAGATCTGCTTCGGGCAAGAATCTAAAGTCGGTAGCCTTGAGCACCGTTGAGGCCGAATACATTGCAACATGTATGGCCTATTGTGAAGTCACTTGGTTGCGAAAGCTCTTCAGTGAGTTGTTCGAGTATGTGCTAGATGCCACCGTTATCCTTTGTGATAACCAGAGGGGGATTCGTTTGTCATAGAATCCTGGGTTCCACGATTGATCCATGCATGTTGATGGCTAGTACCACTTTATCCGAGATATGGTACAGCGACGAGATATGGTACAGCGAGGCGCTGTAAAGCTCGATCATATAGAAACTGATGAGCAGGACGTGGATATTCTCACAATGCCCTTGGGGAAGGTCATGTTCCTAACCTTCCGTGAGAATCTTGGAATTATGGAACGACCCTATTTGGAGGGTCTTGTTGGACGATGAGCTCTGGGAGCTCCAAGGGGGTTTTGGGGATAGCTTCTTGGTGCTATAAGCAACCACAGGGCTAGGCTTGCGGAACCTAGTTGGTATGCTTTCGCCCCACCGTGATGATATTGAGCTGGTTTACCTCTCTTTGATATATGCCCTGTATGCATCCTACTCATGGAGTTTCGGACTCATGGGAAGTACCTCTCATTTGGCCAATGAGGTGGGAAATGTGAATAGAGACCATAGCAAGACCGATGGACGCATCGAAGATTGCCATACTCTTTATGTCTAGGATGGCACGTGTCCAACCACTTGATCTGGGATCAAGTTTAGCGAGGTTTCGAACCTCCAACTGACTTCGGGTCAGTGAAACCAACTTCGGGTTGGTGTGTGACTCCTTCGAGTCCCAATGAGGTTTCGGACCTCCAACTGACTTCGAGTTAGGTAAACCAACTTCAGGTTGGTATGAGACTCTTTGTGAGTCCTATAGAGGTTTCGGACCTCTGGCCTGAATCTGTCAGCCGAGAATGATGTCCTGGTGACTAACCCACTTCTGTTCTGAAATAAAGAAGCCAGCAAAGAAAGTTACGGCGGGATGATGCACGATGTTAGGATGGCACTGGTGGATGGAATTCTCCCTAGTTGAGAGGGAGTGTTAATTTTGGACAACTAGGTCCAAACTCCATGATGTGATGCTCAGATGATGATGCCAATATTTTTATTGGGTTCCTCTTTCGAAGAGGTGCAAGATCGATCTAAAGATCATCTTGATCGGATGAGCAGAACATGTATTTTGAATTTATTCCACATGTGCAAGGTCGGCCTGATTTATCCGACATGCATTAGAGATGTGTCACACACCCCTAAAGATGCCTATATATTGGAGAGACTTGGAGTTCATTATACACACTTGGTGGAGGCATTTTTCTTCTCTCTTGGATGGTGATGGAGCAGCGTTCTAGGTTCTATGTTTAGGGCTTCTTGGTGTTGCGTCTTTGTGGAGTATTCTTGATGAGACGTCATGGGGTTGTGTGACACATTGGGTTGGCTAAACTTATGGAGACTTTGCTGGTTGAAGCATCCTGCTGACCGCCATAACGCCACCATTCTTTATCTTTGTTTTTAGCTTGTCTTCCATCGATTTATTGGTATGCTCTATCTGCATCTTACTTTCATTAAGCCCTATAAGTTTAAAGTATATTTGCATCTAGCATAGAACATCTTCAGAATTTAACAATCTTTCATCAAGTCATGACATCATCTATTATCATGCCAACAGGTTGTCATCAACCATGCAATATCAATCCAAAACTTCATCAAGTCATTCTTATGATCACAATACAAGTAATTTCTACCACTAGATGCAAATCCATACACCAAGGATAAGTCATGCAAGTTCCATCTTCATATTGAATCACAATTATCAATACTTCAACCATTGTGCTAGGAACAAGGACGCCAACACAAAAACATTTTTTCGAATACCCATATAAGTCATACAAGGTCACTATGTTTATATATCAATAGTCATCAAATCAAATCATTAGTCATTAGGTCAAATCCAAATTTGCTTATCGTAGAGAGATCTATAATACAAAACATGTCTTAGTCATCAAGTCAAAGTTCTAAGTCATTGTCAAGCATCATGTCAAAAACTCCAAACATTGCTCATCTATACCAATCAATCAAATCATGCCAAACTCTTGTAGCGCAAACTTCAAACATAATGACATATCTACATGTATGTCTCGGTCACCTACAAACACAAGTTCAATCTTCATGTTCAAAGATCTTTTTGTTAATATAGCAAACATTCAAACTTTCCTATTCAAAGATCTTTTTGTTATCTGCACCACATCTGTAGAATGGACATGCTTCAGGAGAACATCTAATTTCATGCACAAAACTTCATTTTTGTGCCCTAAAGACATAGTCGCACCCTTGGACCTTCCTCAGTGCGGCTGGGAGACTGTAGTCGCACTCTCCAAGATGTTATGAGAGCGACTGTGGCTTCCAACTTCCAAACCCTAGCTCAGAACTGACGCAGTGCCTTGGTCGCACCCTTGAGCTTGCATCCGTGCAACCGAGAGGCTACAGTCGCACCTATAGGCTTTCTTCTGTGCGACTGAGGCTCATAGTAAGGGAAAACATTTTCTTCTCATATCAAGACTATGTTGCAGATCAATAATGTCAAATATTTGTCCATTCATGCCCATAAACCATATTTCAACAGTACAAAATATACATATAATGCAAATGACAGTAGAAGAAGGGATCTTATGGAGAGGTTCTCCCTCTGAAAGGGAATCCACTTCAATCATCTTCATTCATGCCATCAACATGTCTAAAATGCATCAGCAGATCCATTAGATCATAGAGTCAAACATATACTCATCATGGTCATAACATGCTCACATCAGCTACTACGTTATGACGAGTTAGAGTCAAAGAGCTAATGGAGGTAAACTGCAAGAGTCATGATCACATGCATTACTTCTATCAAGTCAATCCATCAAGTTAGGGCATCCAGTTTTACCTTATCCCATAGTTACTAATCAAAACATAACCACAGTTAATGAAGGTTCTAGAATTTCAATATGGTTACCATGCTTATCATGATCAATAAGATCAAGACAGACATTCAATAAAACTTCACTAAAACAACAAGAGTGTCAACCCTTTTTCCATACTTTCATCATGCTCATCACAAGCATTATCAATACCATGATATATATAGGAATCAATGAGGTAACTTTCTATATGAGATCCATCGTGTCTTATGCATGTCAAGGTGCTAGCCTTCTTCACAGGATCGGTAAATCCAAAACCAATAGATATTAGCCAAATATCATGTTATACCACTATATCAAAGATCAACATTAAATAGCCTAATAGAATTAAGAAGTTCATTATGTAAAATACTTGTTCAACATCAAGTGCACCATTTCATCATAAGAACCATGGATCCAAATTACTTGCATATGCATGCATGGACCATTTGAGAATGAGACATTCTCAACATACCTTAGGGCTCCCCTTGCCATTTAATATTACAACTGAAACATAACATTGAAACACTATACCATGCATTCCAATACCTGTTCACCTTCTCATAGGCAGCTTGTGGTGCTTGTCACATTTTCATCAGGTGCTTCATTACCTTTTTCCAGATCTAGCTTTTCTTTCCTACATCTCAAATGATCCTCAAGAAGGATCCACTTATCACATCTCATCAAGGAGGTTAGAAACATCCAAATACTCAAATATACATGCAGGAAGTATAAGCAATGATCAAAACAATAATCATAATAATCAGATCCATAAGTCTAACAAAAGTAAAGAAACATCATAAGTCAAGAAATACTTATCTTCAATGAGAGGTGATCCTCTCCCTCTTGAACCAACCTTCAAGAGCCATCACTATCCATAACAAGGTTGTCTTCAATCAACAACCAACTATATCAACAACCAGGCCTTCCTAGAGACTTTCCTATCTAGGGCTTCATCAAATTTGTTCCAAGTGCTTGAGCCTCTTCACATGGACCATGATAGAGTTTCATATATCAAATCTCAAGTCTTTGCCATAAACCAGGGTTTCTCTCAAACCCTAGCCATCAAACCTTTATGTACAAACTGCTTAGGGTTTCCTTCATACCCCAGAATTCTTTTAGGCCTCCACCATCCTAGTCTTGCTTACATCAATGGTGTCATCATAGGGGTGATCTCCATGACTTTTCTTCAACCCAGCTCTGAAACCATGTTAATTTTTCATAGGGCTATATTGTCCTTTGTTTTGATAATTGCATTTCTTCATTAACACATTAAGTTCGCCCCATAACATCATAACATTATTCAGTTTTACATCATTATTCATCAACATATGCAACTATATAGAAAGAACAATATCATCATCATCAACGTAGTGGAACATAAAGGAACACTAGAAGAAAAGCATGCACAAATAAAGGCACCAGGATTGGTCTGAGACCAGGGCAAAACCCATTATGGGGAAAACCCTTGCAAATTCTTCTTCTTAGATTGTCATCAAATGATTCAGCAAAAGACAGTACAATGATCCATATCTTCATCTATGCAACTAACCAGCAAAACAACTACAACATTCATGAAATGAACCCAACAATGTATACACGCTGAAATCTAATTCTGAAAACTGCACTGAATTGTCACTGACTGAAATCTACTGCCAAACCCTGTGGTCACTGAGTGGAATCTTCGAAATACTGAAAGTTTCATTCAGTGCTCGGTCGCATGGAGGGTTCATCCGTGCGACTATAGAGTCCCAGTCACTCCCTTAAGCTAGACAAGCGTGCAAGTGGGGGTCGAAACAGGATTGCGAAAACCCTAATCTCTCGATCGTATGGAGGACGTGTTGTGCGTGCAACTAGGATGCTTTGGTCGCACTGAGGAAGAGTTATGTGTGCCACTGGGAGTTTTGGTCGTACTGATGAACCTGGAAGCGTGCGACTAGGAGTCGATCCAACTGTTGGAACCCTAACCTCCTAGTCGCATGCACAGAGGGGGATTTGTGCAACTAAGGCTCTAGTCACACTCATGAGTCGAGGAGGGAGCAACCAGGTTTGAAATCTTCTAGTTATGTTCCTACAACTGGGGCCCAAAACCCTAAATCAAAGATGTGAGCCTCAGACCTTGCAATTGCACCTCAGAGCAAACCTATTCTTCTACAGACGAGCCTCAGACCTATGCGAGCCAAAAACCAAGAGAGAAGAGTGTCTCATCATTGTGTCCAAATGAGGTAGAGGTCACTTGCATTTATAGCTTTCCAATGGGTCCACTTTGCTTTAGGGTCGACCTTATCAAATAGCACATGTGAGGCCGAACTGATCCAATGTACATGACAGGGTTCATAAATTCAAAAACCAACTTTTGCTTGTCCAAATGAGGTGATCTTTAGGTCGATTTTGGTCCTCTCGAAAAGAGGAATTTAATGCAATCATCATCTCTGTCATTTGAGTTGTCCAAGGTGGAATTTGACCCTAGTTGCAAAAATTAACAGTAGACTCCCAAAGTTTACTAGTAGCTATGTGTCAGGCGGGCTGTTGGGTTCCTCTAGGATACGATATATATATATATATATATATATATATATATATATATATATATATATATATATATATATATTATTTTCTTTTAATATTATATATTCTTTCTTTACATTTTTTCTTTGAATTTTTTATAATTTTTATTTTATTTTTACTCTTTGCTTTTTTTTCCTTTATGGCCAAAGGCCTGAATGATGAAACCAACAAAACGTAGAAACTCCAAAAGTTGTGTACCAAAATGCTTCACTCGTAACGACAACGAAGTTGATGGAGAACTGATGGCCAAGGGCTAGATTAGATTGGATCTGTGCAGCAGTTGAACGGCCAGAGGACCGAATCGCTTTGATACCAATGTAACGAACATATTTCATACTCACAAGTTAAATACTCCAGAACACTTGGAATATGAAGATGCCCATTGAGGATACAAGTATATATATAAAATGTATGAACGAGAATATGGTTGGGTACAAATGAGGGTCTCGTATATATACCTAGGCGGGTGCCCCTTCACGAATGGTCATGTCCTTAGAGACATGCCTCTTCAGTATATGTTAATTTTAGTTAGCAATGGTATGTTCTATGCTTGGCACAACTATTTCAATGTTCCTTTAGCAGCCCAATGACAATTTCCAATTTAGATTTCCAATAGCAATCACATTAACCATTAATCACATTGAGAGTAAAAGTAGATAGAACATGAAACAAAAATGCAGAAGACAAGCCAAGACAAGAGGACACCAGATTTGGTAGATGCCAGGGAGAAACCCCAATGTGGGGAAAACCCTTTGATCAATTCTCCTTATTATTATATCAAAATGTTCAACAGAGAGAGAGTACAAAAGTCAAATTGACTTGCCCAATTCAAAGTCAAAACAACCTTGTCAATTTTTGCAGTCAACTACAGTCAAACTCTATAATTTCGACCTTGTAATTTAGCTTCTGAAATTCGTCCTTCTTGATCCACACGTGTGAGAGAGAAGAATGCCCAATGTAGTACGAACCAATGAGAAAAGGATAGAGAATGTGTGAGTGATGAAGATGCCAAATGAGGTGAGAGGTCACTTATATTTATACAATTCGTTGTGGGTGAAGAGACACATCCATTGGGCTTCTTGAGCCTACATGTTGATGTGGCCAACCTGAACAATTTGCACATATGTGGGCATAAATTCAAAATCACACTTTCACTTGTCCAAATTGGATGATCTTTATATCAATTTTGGTCCTCTCGGAAAAAGGAATTTAATGCAATCATCATCTCCATCAAATGAGTTTTCCCAAGGTGGAATTTGGCCCTAATTGCCAATTTTAACACTCACTCTCAACTAGGGAGAATTCCACCTGCCAATCCATCATCGATCATCATGCCATCCTGTCGTCATGTACCATCTCTATCATCTCATCTCTACTCTGCTGAACCATGATGTAATAATGAAGAAGAATTGATCGAGAGTGAGTCATAAGACCTTACCACTACCCATTGACAAAAGTCTGTCCAGAGGTAGAACCTCAATTGATCCCAAATCAAGTTGTTAAACACCATGGATCCTAGACATAGGGAGTACGACAATACACGATGCGCCCATCAATAGTGCTATGGTCCCTATCCACTTTTCCCAACTCATTCCCCAGATGAGAGGTACTTCCCATGAGTCCCGAACTACATGGGTAGGATGTATGCTGGGGCATCAGCAAGAGAAGGTGAACCACTCATCCTGCTCATATGCCATAGGAGAAGGTGAACCACTCATCCTATGCATATGTCAATCATAGGGGAAGGTGAACCACTCACCCTACACACGTGTCATCATACGTAGGGGAAGGGTGAACCACTCACCCTACACACATGTCAACCATCATGGGGTATCATAGGGGAAGGTGAACCACTCACCGTGTACATAGGGTACCAATAGGGGAAGGTGAACCACTCACCCTATGGTCGCTCGTAGCCCCACTAAGTACCTCAAGCCCCCAGGAGCTCCCAAAGCTCAATGTCTAACTCAAGCGGGACCTTCATAGGAGGGTCTTTCCACGACTCCAAGTCTCTCTTGGAAGGCTAAGAATTTGACCTTCCCTAAGGACTTCGTGAGGATGTCTGCGACCTGCTCATCAGTCCTGATGTGTTGGAGCCTTATTGCTTCCCGCTATACCATATCCCAGATAAAGTGGTACCTGATATCAATGTGCTTGGAGCGGTCGTGGAACACAAGATTCTGTGAAAGGCGAATCCCACTTTCGTTGTCACAGTAGATCACAGTGGTATCCAACACATGCTCAAATAGTTCATTAAAGAGTTTTCTCAACCAAACAACTTCACAACAGGCCATACTAGTGGCAATTTATTCGCCCTCGACGGTGTTTAAAGCAACCGATTTTTGCTTCCTTCTCATCCAAGATATTGAAGCAGACCCCAATGAGAGGCAACATCTAGACGTACTTTTACGATCCACCACACTGCAAGCCTAGTAAGCATCAGTATATCAATGTAGCCTCAAATTCCGGGCAGTGTATCTCAGTCCATATTTGATTGTGCCACGAAGATATCTCAAGAGCTTCTTAGCAGCAATCCAATGAACGTGATCAGGTTCTACCATAAATTGACTCAATGTATTCACAGCGAAGCATATGTCCAGACGAGAGTTTACCAAGAACATCAGGGCTCCCACAAGTTGTCGGTACTCAGAAGGAATTGCCAATGCAGGCCCAGCAACACTTCCACATAGCTTCTTGAAGTTGAGTTCCATCGAAGTAGACATAGACTTGCAATTCACCATCCCACATCTCTCAAGCAGCTTCACAATATATTTTCCTTGAGAAAGGAGAATCTCACCTAGCTTTTGCTAGACCTCTAGGCCTAGAAAGTAATGCATCAGACCTAGGTCCTTCATCTCGAACTCGGAATCCAACTCCCTCTTGCATTGATAAATGAGAGGGTTTGCACCTGTCAGAAAGAGATCATCTACATAAAGGACCAAAATGAGAGGCATGTCCTTTTCAACCTTGAAATATATGTTAGGATCAACTTAGCTCCTTGTAAATCCCAGCTTCATAAGATAGCTATCAATCCTCTCATACCACGCCCTAGGGGCTTGCTTAAACCCATAGGGGGATTTCTTCAACCTGCATACGTGTGTCCTTCGATCTTGTACTTCAAACTGTTGAGAATTTGTAGGACTTGAGATTAATATAAATTCTCTTCTTTGATAATTACTTGTGAGCTTGTTTGCTTATGTATTCTCTTAGTTAATCTTTCATCAAGTCAATTATCAAAATGTACAGGACACAAATGTTTTAAGCAGAAGTAACACTTTTATTGTAGGAAGGTAAATCACAGATTTACCTTCCTTACAGTACACTCCAGAATTCATTATAACCCTTACACTTGTATATTTTAGTCCTGAGACATTCACTTATACCAATGTTGTATGCTTGCAATCCTGTAGATGTTTGTACTACATCCTTGTAAATATCTGTATTGTCTTCTTAGAGATGTTCAATCTTCTTGTTCCTTCATACATATGCATTTCCTTAAACCAATCCGCACTTGTTGTCTCAAGTCTGTACTAATCCGCAAACTGTCTCTTGCTGCACCTATCCGAAGTTTGTCCTTTGCTACACTTATCCGCAGTCTATCCTTCCTGTTCTTTCCGCAATTTTTTTCTCTTCAATCCGCACTAAACCCTGTCCTTAGATCCGCACTTTTAGATGCTATAAAACCTCAGACTTGTCCGCATTAGTTGCTCCTTTTTCCACGATGTCCAACCTCAGACTTGTCCACAAATCTTGTTCTCCAGATGAGCCGCAGAACAGTCATTTACATAGATGACTTGTCCAGCTATTGAGCCGACCAATCAGCTGGTATTTAGGCCGAATTGTAGTCTATGTTCTCCGTCATTTTATGAGGCATTACTTCACATAAATTCCAACGGTGTTTTCACTGTTATAGGAGCTTGTCTTCCAACATATTTTGAAGGCTTGTTGAGAGCTTTTTTTCTTATTTACATAGTCAACATGAAGACTGACCTAGTTACATTTTACAACACTCCCTCTTAACTAGGGAGATATTCATATAGTTACATAATCACTTTCAAACTTAAAGAATCTCATAAGAAAAATCGGATTGGTAATCGCATCTGTATAGCATCATTTCAACCAACATTGTACTAGTGCAAGGCCTTGACTAACAGCCCCATCTCTTCAACGAGACAATGGGCTTCAATGCTGGCGAGACACATGACTTATAGACACCTTCGTCATTGTCTCTCCAAGGTACATACTCCACCCGGGTGTTCCCAAAGTATGACCTTCCTGGACTATTCTTCTCTTGGGTAGCTAGCCCTCAAAGAATATCGATCCCCGACTACTCTTATCTTGAAAGCCCTATCACATTCTCGAAGAGTATCGAATGCCAGATGATTACCCAATCCTCCATTCTGTCTTCCCAAGACCAAAATGATGTGTCTATCTCTCCCCCTCAACCAGGGAGGACCTTATTCCACAAGGGAATGTACTCATTCTTATACGAAGAATGTACCTAAGCTCATCCTTAGGAATTACCAAGTTTCTTCCAAGTAAGAAACTTACCATCAAGCTCCCTCTAAACCAGGGACCTCTAGCAGCAATGGTGAGACACCCAACTGCTCATGAAGAATTCGTGTTCTCTATGTCATGGATTTCGATATTGAGGAATCTCCAACTTTTAGCTTCATAGGACATAGATCATCCATCACTTCCATCCTGAGCCATGTCAGCTATCAGAGTGATTCATCAGACTTCCTTGATCTGGTCCATTGTGATGCCATGCTGCTTTCCTTCGAATCATTTCCAAGGATCATACATCCTTTCTTATGATTAGCATCCCTGCACAGATTCATCCAGAAAAACATATTCATATTAACTTTTAGAACGAAAGTTACCTTAGTGATGATCTTTCACCATGACATCTTCCTGTAGGCATCGATATCCTTTATACAGATTGACATATCTCCTAGTGATATGTTTTGCTAAGGGTTTCCAGACTTTCGTCAAAGTCTACATATCTTGCCAGGAGATCTTCTAGTCACATCTACATGGCCTCTGAATGATACATGCCTCAAGACATGGTTGCATTTCATGATCTCTTCCTTTCTGTACATTTTCCATTTCCAGGAACTTTCGACAACCACCTCATATACCATGAGGACATATTATGTTGATTTCATCTGTCCATGTACTAAGAGATACTCTTTTATAGTTCATACTTCAAAGTACATAAGTTCATTACCTGCAGCCATATAACATGACATCGCAGCATCCAATGTCAGCATATAAATATATACATACCTCATACCTTTTTCCCTTGAGTCATCCTGTAGCAATTTTAGGAACAAATAGCTTCATTCCCTTGGCTTGTTTCATCAATATGTCATCACATCTCAGAGGTATGTTTCTATGATGACCTTTGCTCTTGATGACTGCTTTCTTACGGTTTGTCAAAGAGGTTTTCCCGGAGCTGACTCACCAAGAGTTCCTGCCATGCTTAGATCAGGATGCTACATTGCTTCCTATCATATAACCAACAAAAATTAATTCCTTATTCATAAGCTTGCGTGATTTTTCTTGAATCTTCTTTTCTTTCTCCTATTGAAATTGTCCCTTTAGGACCATCTTTCTTGTAATTTCCTCAATTTCCTTTTTTCCTTCTGCAAATGTTTGAGTCTTTTATCCTTCAACATTTTTGCCCTTGATTTGTCTTTTTCCATCTAGTATAGGGACCACTAGTTGAATGAGGTAATTTTCTTGTCTATTTGTTATGTTTGTCCATCTTATCGTCTTTTCCAGATCTCACAGTTGAGATCTTATGAAGATATCTCACAGTTGAGATCTTATGAAGATATCCCTTCATTCTTTGATACCTCAATTTTTGTGTAAATCTGGTCTAAGTGACATAACCTGATTTATTGCATAGAATAGTCCTTTCAGCTTATCTTATATTCCCTTGATGTCTCCAATCCTTCATAGGCTTTTCATGACTTTACTTTCTTTGAGGACTGTAACTATTCTCCTCATGCAAGGACTCTTGGTAACCCAACCAACTTATAGATCTCCCTGCAAAAAAAAAGTAACCAAATTGATTATAGAATGAAAAATACTTACTTGATAAGTGAAGATAAAGTCTTCGACTTGATTTCTTCGATGGTGGAGAAAAGATGTGTTAGTCTTCAGCTTGATTTTTGTTGTAATGATGATAAAGCCTTCTTTTATGCACTCTTCTAGCCTCAGCCTCTTACAGTGTTCTTATCCCTAATTCCAATACAAAGATCTTTCTTGCTTCGATGTATATCTTTAGTTCCTTTCTAAGTTATCTAGAATCTGTTAGCTCAAGAACGAGATTTTTAGCATATCTTGCAACATTTCAATCACCCTTGTCTGCATTGTATGGTAGAACTGTATCTCACTAAAGAAGACCATGGCCTAATTGAAGTATAGACAGATAACCCTTAGATTTCCTTGACCCAATTACTGTGATGCACGATGCTGAAGTGACTTGTCTTCTCGCACTGTTTAGCTTCTAATCACAGTCCTGAACTTTACAGATGTTATCCGAGATGTTTTATACCCAAAACATATATGTGTGAGTCTTCTCTCTTAGCTGATCTGTCTTTTACTTTGCACCAAATCCACAGACCTTATCTTCGCAATTCATCACAGAACTTGTCCGAACTTGTTGTGTACTAATGAGGTTGTCGTCTGTTGAGAATTTGTATCACTGAAATTGCATCGAACTTGTATCAATACCACCGAGTTTGTATCTCTACAATAGCACCCAACTTCTTCTTTGTAAAAGCACCAAACTTCTTCTCTTTGAATTTGATCTCAGATAGTAACTTTTCTCTAATTTCAAAATCTTCTTGTTAATAAGGTGATCTTCTTTTGCCATAGCTCTGATACCATGTTGAGAATTTGTAGCGCTTGAGATTAATATAAATTCTCTTCTTTGATAATTACTTGTGAGCTTGTTTGCTTATGTATTCTCTTAGTTAATCTTTCATCAAGTCAATTATCAAAATGTACAGGACACAAATGTTTTAAGCAGAAGTAACACTTCTATTGTAGGAAGGTAAACCACAGATTTACCTTCCTTACAGTACACTCCAGAATTCATTATAACCCTTACACTTGTATATCTTAGTCCTGAGACATTCGCTTATACCAATGTTGTATGCTTGCAATCCTGTAGATATTTGTACTGCATCCTTGTAAATATCCGTACTGTCTTCTTAGAGATGTTCAATCTT
This sequence comes from Pinus albicaulis, assembly GCA_034641835.2. Lineage (NCBI taxonomy): Eukaryota > Viridiplantae > Streptophyta > Pinopsida > Pinales > Pinaceae > Pinus > Pinus albicaulis. The sequence continues at coordinate 701,704,506 of CM076574.1, forward strand.
TATGTTCCTTCATACATCTGCATTTCCTTAAACGAATCCACACTTGTTGTCTCAAGTCTGTACTAATCCGCAAACTGTCTCTTGCTGCACCTATCCGAAGTCTGTCCTTTGCTACACCTATCTGCAGTCTATCCTTCTTGTTCTTTCCGCAATTTTGTGCTCTTCAATCCGCACTAAACCCTGTCCTTAGATCCGCATTTTTAGATGCTATAAAAACTCAGACTTGTCCGCATTAGTTGCTCCTTTTTCCACGTTGTCCAACCTCAGACTTGTTTGCAAATCTTGTTCTCCAAATGAGCCACAGAACAATCATTTATATAGATGACCTGTCCAGCTATTGAGCCGACCAATCAGCTGGTATTTAGGCCGACTTGTAGTTTATGTTCTCCGTCATTTTATGAGGCATTACTTCACATAAATTCCAACGTTGTTTTCACTGTTATAGGAGCTTGTCTTCCAACATATTTTGAAGGCTTGTTGAGAGCTCCTTTTCTTATTTACATAGTCAACATGAAGATCGACCTAGTTAAATTTTACAACACAAACCCCTCAGGTTGTTCTATGTAGACTTCCTCCTTAAGCGAGCCATGCAAGAAAGCAGTCTTAACATCCATTTGGTGTAGGCTCTATCCTTGAGAAACAGCAAGAGCAATAATAGATCGGATAGTGGTATAACGGGCAACCAGTGCAAATATCTCATCATAGTCCACTCCTTCCTTTTGAGAGAAGCCTCGAGCAACAAACCTGGCCTTGTATTTTTCAACATTCCCATCAGCTCCATGTTTGATTTTGTAAAACCATTTAGAAGTGACCATAGACTTGTCCTTGGGTCTAGGAACTGTTACCCACCACTTCATGGGTGATATCTATAGGAGAATTTTTTCTCCATTATGGACCTTAGCCAACAGCGAGCAGCCCCTTGCAACCTTCTTCTAGTTCGTTGTGCCATTTCTCTACCACCTAAGTCAGCCATGTGGTCCCTCACCCATTTGTATTGATTGTATGTTTGAGGGTGGGCCTCCCGAATCTAAAGGTATGTCTTGTCATTTGGTAATTGAGTATTGGGTTTACTTATCATGGATACTTTTGGACATGGATTGATGGGGGGATTTGGCAGAAAGAGTGGGCTTAGTTTGTGTGCCTGTCCCCTTAATCTCTTTTGGATGCTACCCTTGGATCTCAATCCCATTGGATCTCCTTTATTGACCATTTGGTTCTAGGGTGGTACTACTTGGGAAACCCCGACTTTGGGCACATGCTCCCGCTCCTTTATCTGCATATATTACTTCCTTTCCACTCACTATACCCCCATCCATCATTTCTCCCACCTGGGTCCACATAGGGTTAGCGTCCCTATCCACTTGCCCCCACCTTGGGTTAGACCTGGAATGATGCCCCGGAGGTCGAAGCAGCTAAAAGAAAAAGTAAAAGAATAAATGACCACACTTAACAGGAAATTGTACCACAAAATGTAAGAGATGGTAGGGACCAAAATGATTAGCACATGGGAAAAAAGCCAATGCATGAGCTTTGCCCCTTACCCATGGCAATCACCTTGGTTCCATAGGCCCTAGATGAGCCTCCCTTGTCATACAGGAACTCGCGATTGTCCCAACCCCTGGAGGGAAATGAACCACCCTACCTTAAAGGGGTAATCATTGTTATATCTGACACATCATGCTCTTATCCTTGAGCCTCGAGCAGTTAATTAAAGAAAAATAATGAAAGGAAAAAGGCATATAAAGAAGGGTGGAAAAATCAAGGTCGGACACCTCATGTACCACGATTGGTCACTCCTTCACATTATATACCCTGGTGTGGGCTTCCCCTTATCTGGCTGCTCCTATGCCCCAATATGTGGCACAAGATTGCCCCTCTCATTCCCTACTCTGTTTCACTTATTTATCACTTACCACCCCCATTCAAAGGATGTACCTTGGACCTACTATCTCCTTTAAGGGCTAAAACCACTTAATAAGGTACATGGCTAAACCCCTTTGGATTATGGAGACACTAGCACATGCCAAAGCCCACTACGGAAGGGCATGCCATTGTGAAGTGCCCACTTTGTTATCCATGATTTGTAAGCTCTTTTACACGATTATTCTAATGACTGGTTGTACTGGAAGCCTAGGGGACGCATTGAATCTTATACAAGATTGCATGTGGTTTCCATTTGGGTTTGGTCTCCCTATACGGAGTCCTAACCCCCAGAGGTCTACATTGCCACATATAGGGTATGCATAGAGAGCCATGGAGCTCCACATCAGCAAACAGCACCCCACGGATCCCCATCAATGTTCAGAGACCACTAGCGATCCACTTTTGATTATGATGATTTGTGCTTGGTGCACTATGCCCAGCAAGCCCCACAAGAGCCCCACACTCTTGGTAGGTGTCCGAGGACTAGTAAGATGTCATGGCAGCGTTCATTCCATCACTCGAGCCCTCACAGAGGATCTACAGGCATCTTTGACTCATATGGAGACCCATGGGGTCATTTATGTGCCCCCATGCCCATTGGGAGCACCACAAGTCTACTACTAGGAGAACAAGGGGCCACCCCCTTTTCTATCATATTTTGAGGAGTTTATTTCTCATTGTGGTACTTCAGGATATTATTAGGCCTTCGGAGGGCCTCACAACTTGTACATATTATTATTTGGCCCCCTGAGAGGCTTATTTTTCTATTTATGAGCTAGTTTGGTGGGATTGTCACAAATAGGAGTCTTATTTGCACATTATTTTATTAGTAGAGGCTAATGTAGGCTCATAGGCTAATTTGAACTCCAAAGAGGGGTATATATTGATGTTAACTACATTCATTTGTATCATCACTTCACTTGGGATCTCTCTATCTTTAGAGAACTTCGATTTCTTCTTGGAGGATTATTTTGGATAAATGGATGAATTTTGATGTATGGATTTGGGCCATTTTTATCTTGGAGCTTCGTTTTTTGCAAATGTGGTGTTGGTTGGATACTCTCTAACACTGGAAGTTAATTTTGATGATATATTTTTGTTGCTGCATACTGTTGAATTTCGCTATAATTAGGGCTAGTTATTGCATGATTGAAATGTGGAATTAAGTTTCTATTTAGCTCGTTTAATGTATGGGCCATTGTTAGATTAATGAAATGTCCTAGAGATTGTTTTATCTAGATAAGCTTGCACTATTTGCATGAAATATAAATGCTTGAAGGACACTTTTCTTCGTTTTCCCTTATCGTTGGACAAAGTTGACTTTCTAAGCCTCCTTGATCAAGAAACCGAATTCTCGATCATAATCATCCTTGACTCCATATCCCCAAGGGAAATAGGCACTGGTCCCTCAAAAGGGAGGTCATTTGCCCCTTCTTTTTCACCTTTTCCCCCTTTTCCCCAGGTCTAGCCCCCATAGGTCACCTAGGGCATCAATTTCCCATGAACACCCACAAGAAAACTTCGATCTCTTGAAAGCTACTGCGTTGGTGGGTCCCCTCCCTCTCCTCTAAATTTGAGGCAATTCCAATAGTGGAATCTCCGAGAATCCCAAGCCCTAGCTCTAGGTCCAAGTTTTTCCTAGGCATCTCCAAGACTAGACCCTAGTAGGATCAATTTGACCTTTTGCAGCAAAATTTCCGGTTTGATCCTTCCCCCTCACCTTGTCCAGGATAGGAACATCATTGGTTTCTATATTCCATCCCCAACCCTGGGTTGGGTCCACTTGGTCTCGTGTGGTCCCCTTCTCTATCAAAGACTAATCATCAAGGGCTATTTGGGAAACCAAGTTCATATAGGGATCAGGAAATACCTCTTCAAGTTGTATCCTTCTCCCTTATCCTCACCCCTTATCCCTTAGAAGGCAAGTCCCTTGCTTAAAGAGCAAGCAAGCACCATTTCTTCACCTTCACCTTGGGAAGGGATTACTGGGATCACTTCATGCTAATCCATTGACATATCCTTTATAAGTGGCTTCCCAAAAACATCGGAACTCCTCCCATCGATGAAAGTTCGTAAAGAGCCTGGAATCTTAGCCATGGTGACAATGGGCTAAGCCTCCACTGTTGCCCTTAGTCTAGCAGTTGCCCTATTAGGAACCCCTTCAAGTCCCCTGCTGGTTTGAGTGGTAACATTTCTAGCGTTGTTGTTGGGGATGAGATGTGTGCCTTGTTCTCCATACGACAATATTGATGTATCATTTTTGGCGACTCCATTGGAAGAATGAAGCCCTAGTTCTTCATTGATCCCTAAGGTCAATGCTTGTAAGGTGAAGCAAGCATTTGTCAAAGCAATTTCATTCACCCTGTCGACTCCCATGTCATTAAGGACCTAGCAACATGTTGACCACATATATTCCCACCATAGATATGACAGGGATCCCGAGATATCCCTCATCGAAATCGATGAAGAATATGCCAACGTCTGATGGGGATCTACATTCCGTAGCCACTCACGTGGTAAGGTTCATGAGGTGTCTTTCAAACCAAAATATAACTCAACCTTGTGACCAAATTGAACTATTTGTCCTATCCATTGCCCCCAATATTGATTGGCTTGAGTCATGTAAATCTAAAAGCATTCCTTCTCTTCTGATGTTGACTACGCACTTCTTGTTGCATGAAGGGTCGGGTTTCCAATCTCATGAAGACATATGCCAAATATTGGATGTGGCTCTTCGAGAGGAGAGGTTATTGAATATGGTTTTGTGCTTAAGGAAGAATGTCTTGATCCTTCTCCAAATCATCATGATCAAGTGATTGATGCGTGCCTTGAGGATAGTGTTGAAAAAGAGACTCATGAATTGGAAAGCATGTCCTCTAAGGATAATGATGAGGAATATCTAGACCCCAAGAGCCCCCGGGTGTTGGAAGAATGGATGACGGAGTATGAGAAGTTTTGCAGGCAATTAATGGTTACATATAACTCCCAAGATATTTTCTCCTACTACTGTGAGCAATCAGAAAGACTCTGTAACATGAAGTGTGAATATAAAAAGAGTCCTACCGATAACCTTCTTCTTGAAACATTCCATCAAAATCATTTAGTAAATACCTTGGATCTCATTCTTCGAGAACGAATAAAGGAGGAAAATTCTTCCATGTCTAAAGAAGAGAATGAATGGCATCCTAACCAACACCAAATATGTAGTGAAGAATGGGATGATTCTAAGGAAGATCATGATAGTCAAATAAATGAAGAATCTGTGAATGACTCTTGGAATGTTGAATGGGGAATTGGGTATGACTATAACAATGAAGACCCCATAGTCTCTCAAATCCAGGAGAATGAACTCAAGAAGGAAGAAGATACTCCTCCCCTTTGGAACAACAATGTTCGTCGTTACGAACCCCTCCCTAGTGATTGGAATGGTCTCTTTTTTATGTTCCAAGATGATTCAATCAAAGAAGAGCCTTCTGAAATTGTGGGAAATTCTGATAACTCTAATATGAAGAAAACTGAGGAAGAAGCTTCATTAAGTGTTAATTTTAGTTAACCATGGTATGTTCTATGTTTAGAGCAATTTACTTCGATCTTTCTTACTAAGCCCAATTCAATTTCCTGTTATGCAATCACATTAACATTGACAGTAAATGTTGATAGAACATAAATAAATCGACAGATGACAAGCCAAGACAAGAGACACAATAATTTGGCAGATGCCAGGGAGAAAACCCCAAGGCGGGGAAAAGCCTTTGATCAAATCTTCTTATTATTCTTCAAATTCAGGATGCCCTAGACAACAAAGTCAACATTGGTCAACCCAGCAAATCAGCCTCCAATGAAGCTCGGTCAAACCCAATCAAACTCGGCCTCTTCTCACATTCAAAGTCAGCCCAAAACAGTCTGAAATAAACCAGTCAAACTCGATCAACACAATAGTCAAACTTCTGCAATTTGTTGGTCAACGCAACAATCAAATCACAAAAGTTGACCCAAAGTCAACGTTGGTCAACGCTGTCTAGAAAAGCCCTAAACCAGTCCGAAAATTGCAGCTTCCTGTTTCACACGTGTGGAGGAGAGAGAAGCCTCTAAGGTTGTACGAACCAATTAGATGAGAGGGAGATGTGTGAGATGAATGAATGATGAAATGAGCATCATGTCTCTCCTTTTTATATCCATGACTGTGGGTGTGTGACACAACTTTTGGGGCTTGTGAGCCTACATTACAATTCTGGCCGACATTGACAAATTGCAAATGTGTGGAAAATAAATTCAAAATCCAAATTCTGCTCATCCAAACAAGATGACCCTTTAGATCAATCTTGCACCTCTCCGAAAGAGGAATCCAACAAAAATGTCATCTCCACCATATGAACAGTGCAACATGGAGTTTGGCCCTAGTTGCCAAATTTAACATTAAACCATGCCACCGATATGGGTTTTTTCTTCATGTTTGAGCATTCCTCCCCTTGTTATGTCCCTGCCCCTGAGATGGATGTTTGTAAGGTTTGTTCCCTTAGTTTTGATGAAGAGCTAGTTTCCCTTGCAAGAAAACAAGAATCATGGATTTTCCCCAAATAAAATGATGAGTCTACTTCTTGTTTTCCCAATGACCAAAAGAGTATCATCCTAAATATGCATGAGTCATTTACCCCTTCTTACCCTAAGGATGATAGGCTCGAGATAGTTCATCGAAGATTCATATACTCGGTCATGGACATGTCCATCTCCTGGTTGGAGGATCAAATCAAATCCTCTCAATTGGTGTCTATTCCTTCTTCCGATTTTCATTTCTATGACATATGGGTCTCTTGTTTTACCACCTCCACCCTCGCGACCCCTCATATCATCATTCCCACTTGTATTGTCAGGTCCATTGCAAAAATAATCATGAAGCATGCGTTATTATATTGATGAATTGACATGGTGGTTGCATTGGGTCTATGATTATACCTAGTACTTGACATTGTATATTATGCATGTTAGAGTAGGATGCATTGCATGATGATTTTTTCATTAGAACCAACCTCATATGATATTTATCATGACAAATTAGATGTATTTAGATTAAAAATTGCATATTTTATTACTTGTTGATTTTATGAGTTGACATTAAGCATGGGTGATCATAAGACACCGTGAAAAACATGTTGCCCTATGGCTTTGATCATTGACATGTGCAGATAATAGGTCTATGGTGACCAAGAGATTGTTGGAGTTCTCGTGACATCCTGTTCGAATATCCTTGCCCACTTCTTCGAGGAATCGCATCCCAGTTGGAGCCAAATGTTACCCACTACTTCGTGGGTGATATCCCTAGGAGAATTTTTTCTCCATGCAGACCTCAGCCGGCGGCCAGCAGCCCCTTGCAACCTTCTTATAGCTCGGTGTGCCATTTCTCTGCCACCTGAGCCAGCCATGTGGTCCCTCACCCATCTGTATTGATTGTATGTTTGAAGGTGGGCCTCCCAAATCTAAAGGTATGTCTTGTCATTTAGTAAATGAGTATTGGGTTTACTTATCATGGATACTTCTGGACATGGATTGATGGGGGGTTTGGCGGAAAGAGTGGGCTTAGTTTGTGCTCATGTCCCCCTGATCTCTTTTGGATGTTACCCTTCGATCTTAGTCCTGTAAAATCTCCTTTTTTGACCATTTGGTACTAGGGTGGTACTACTTGGGAAACCCCGACTTTGGGTGCACAGTCCCGCTCCTTTATCCGCATATGTTACTTCCTTTCCACTCACTATACCCCCATCCATCATTTCTCCCACCTGGGTCCACATAAGGTTAGCCTCCCTATCCCTTTGCCCCCACCTTGGGTTAGGTCCTGAATGATGCCCCGGAGGTCGAAGCAGCTAAAAGAAAAAGTAAAAGAATAAATGGCCACACTTAACAGGAAATTGTACCACAAAATGCAAAAGATGGTCAGGACAAAAATGATTAACACGTGAGCAAAAAGCCAATGCATGAGCTCTACCCCTTACCCATGGCCATCACCATGGTTCCATAGGCCCTAGATAAGCCTCCCTTGTCATATAGAAACCCATGATTATCCCAACCCCTAGAGGAGAATGAACCGCCCTACCTTAAAGGGGTAATCACTGTTATATCTGACATATCATGCTCTTATCCTTGAGCCCCGAGCAGTTAATTAAAGAAAATTTATAAAAGGCAAAAAGCATATAAAGAAGGGTGGAAAAATCTAGGTCGAGACACCTCATGTACCACGATTGCTCCCTCCTTCACATTATATACCCTGGTGTGGGCTTCCCCTTATCTAGCTACCCCTATGCCCCGATATGTGGCCCAGGATTGCCCCTCTCATTCCCTACTCTGTTTCACTTATTTATCACTTACCACCCCCATTCAGAAGATGTACCTTGGACCTACTATCCCCTTTAAGGGTTGAAACCACTTAATAAGGTACATGGCTAAACCCCTTTGGAGTATGGAGACAATAGCACATGCCAAAGCCCACTACGGAAGGGCATGCCATTGTGAAGTGCCCACTTTGTTATCCATGATTTGTAAGCTCTTTTACACGATTATTCTAATGACTGGTTGTACTGGAAGCCTAGGGGACGCATTGGATCTTATACAGGATTGCAAGTGGTTTCCATTTGGGTTTGGTCTCTCTATACAGGGTCCTAACACCCAGAGGGCTACATTAGCACATATAGGGTGCGCATAGGGAGCCATGGGCCTCCACAGCAGCAAACAACACCCCACAAATCCCCATCGATGTTCAGAGACTACTAGTGATCCACTTTTGGGATGATGATGATGTGCTTGGTACACTATGCCCATGGATTAGTACGATGTCATGGCAGCGTTCATTCCATCACTTGAGCCCTTGCAGAGGATCTACAGGCATCTTCGACTCATATGGAGACCCATGGGGTCATTTATGTGCCCCCACACCCATTGGGAGCACCACAGGTCTACTACTTGCAGAACAAGGAGCCACCCCCTTGTCCATCTTATTTTGAGGAGTTTATTCGTCATTGTGCCACTTTAGGATATTATTAGGCCTTTGGAGGGCCTCACGACATGTACATATTATTATTTGGCCCCCGAAGAGGCTTATTTTTCCATTTATGAGCTAATTTGGTGGGTTTGTCACCAATAGGGGTTTTATTTGCACATTATTTTATTAGTAGGGACTAATGTAGGCTCATAGGCTATTTCAAACTCCTAAGAGGGGTATATGTTGATGTTAGCTACATTCATTCGTATCATCACTTCACTTGGGATCTCTCTATCTTTAGAGAACTTCGCATTTCTTCTTGGAGGATTATTTTTTATAAATGGATGAATTTTGATGTATGGATTTGGGTCATTTTTATCTTGGAGCTTTGTTTTTTGCAAATGTGATGTTAGCTGGATATACTCTCTAACATTGTAAGTTAATTTTGATGATATATTTTTGTTGTTGCATAATGTTGAACTTCGCTATAATTAGGGCTAGTTGTTGCATGATTGAAATGTGGAATTAAGTTTCTATTTAGCTCGTTTAATGTATGGGCCATTGTTAGATGCATGAAATGTCCTAGAGATTGTTTTATCTCAATAAGCTTGCACTATTTGCATGAAGTATGAATGCTTGAAGGTCATTTTTCTTCTTTTTCCCTTATCATGGAACAAAGTTGAATTTTCGAGCCTCCTTGATCAAGAAATCAAATTCTCAATCATAATCATCCTTGACTCCATATCCCCAAGGGAAATAGTCACTGGTCCCTCAAAAGGGTGGTCATTTTCCCCTTCTTTTTCACCTTTTTCCCCTTTTCCCCAAGTCTAGTCCCCATAGGTCACCTAGGGCATCAATTTCCCATGAATTCACCCACAAGAAAACTTTGATCTCTTGGAGGCTATTGCGCTGGTGGGTCCCCTCCCTCTCCTCCGAATTTGAGGCAATTCCAAAGGTGGAATCTTCGAGAATCTCAAGCCTAGCACTAGGACCAAGTTTTGCCTAGGCATTCCCAAGGCTAGACCCTAGTAGGATCAATTTGACCTTTTGAAGCAACATTTCTGGTTTGATCCTTTCCCCTCACCTTGTCTAGGATATGAACATCATTGGTTGCTTTATTCCATCCCCGAACCTGGGTTGGGTCCACTTGGTCTCATGTGGTCTCGTTTTTTTTCAAAGACTAATCATCAAGAACTATTTGGGAAACCAAGTTCATATAGGATTTTAGGGATCGGGAAGTAACTCTTCAAGTTGTATCCTTCTCCCTTATCCTCACCCCTTATCCCTTGGAAGGCAAGTCCCTTACTTAAAGAGCATGCAAGCACCATTTCTTCACCTTCTCCTTGGGAAGGGGTAACTGGGATCACTTCATGCTTATCCAGTGACATATCCTTTATAAGTGGCTTCCCAAAAACATTGGGACTCCTCCCATTGGTGAAAGTACGTAAAGAGCAGCGAAGCTTAGCCATGGTGACGGTGGTCTAAGCCTCCATCATTGTCCTTAGTCTAGTAGTTGCCCTATTAGGAACCCCTTCAGGTCTCCTGCTGGTTTGAGTGGTAACAGGAACTACATCCCAGACAATATTCTTCATGATTGATTCTTACTCCTCATTCATCGCATCCTTCCATACTTGGTGTTTCATGGCTTATTCGAACGTACATGGCTCGGATTGAACAATAATACTCATAGCAGCTAAGTACCCTTGATACCTGTTCAGCTTCTTACTTTCACAAAATGTCCCTCTTGGAGCGATATTTCTTTCAGCGTCTTCAAGAGTGTCTTTGAGCCACAAAGGTCTTTTCCTTGAGCTAGAGGGATCACCAGGAGGTTGATCAATGGGATCCATCTGGCCTTCAACATCGGGCATTGGTTCATCCTGCTTTCCTGCAACATCATCATTGTAATTTCCTTGGAATAGGGAGATCTTTGGCTTTCCCAAGGGCGAAATCTTCATCGAAGATGACATCATGGCTTATTTCGACTTCTCTTTGACCAGGCACATAGATTCTATATGCCTTCGAATTTTCATTGTAGCCCACAAATTTCCTTTCTTCCCGGATGCTTCTAACTTGTTTCTTTTCTCTTTAGGCACATGAAAATACATGGAACAACCAAATATTCTAAAATGAGAAACATCAGGTTTCTTACTAGTGAAAACTTCTTTGGATGTCTTGAAATCCAATGCTTGATGTGGCCTTCTATTTTGAACATATAGGGCAATGTTGGCAGCTTCAACCCATAAGAACTTCGGTAGGCCTTGGTCATGGTGCATGGCATGGGTAGCTTCTATGATTGTTCAATTTTTCCTTTCAACAACTCTATTTTGCTCAAGAGTGTATGGAGTGGTGGTCTCCCTCTTAATACCAACTTCTCTACAAAAATCATTGAATTCACTTGATTCATATTCGGTTCCATTATCGGTCCTCAATATTTTGATCTTCTTCCTTGTTTGATTTTCCACCAAGACTATGAAAGAACAGAACCATTTGAACAATTCGTCCTTCTTCTTCAAGAAACAAATCCATGATTTACGAAAGAAGTCGTCCACAAAAATTACATAGTGTAAGTATCCTCCTAATGATGTTATGGGCAACATACCAGAAAGATCATAATGGACCAATTGAAGAATGTCGGTAGTTTGGCTTTCAATTGAAGGGAATGGTCCCCTTGTAAGTTTCTCAGCTACACAACCCTAACAAACACCTTCATAATCTATGTTGAACTCGGGCATACCTGTGACCATCTTCCGTACACCGAGTAAGGCTTTGTAATGAAGGTGGGCAAATCTTCGATGCCATAATTTTGATTCAAGAGAAAAATCACAAGTCAAAGCTCCCAAAGGACTTCCTCCAACTTGATAGAGACCTTCAACTCTAAATCCAAGTGTGAATGCATCCTTCGGATTTCTTTGCCAAATGCGTACCTTTCCATCAATGAATGCTACCTTGAAGCGTTTATCTTCCATCGCAGAAATAGACACCAAGTTCTTTTTCAAATCGGGTACATACAATACTTCTTGTAGATGAAGGGTTTGACCTTGATTTCAGTGAAGAGGGACAGTCCCTACCCCTTTCACGGGGTAGGCGGCATTATCTCCAAGTATGATCTCCAAATTAGTCTTCTTTTCAATCAAATTTGAAAGGGCCTCCTTGTACCCAATGAAGTGCCTTAAGGCTCCATTATCAGTCGGCCAACGATCCAAAGTGTCTAGAGAAGAGGCAATAGTGAAGGCAGAAATAAGATAAAATTATTTTTGTTTTTCTACAACTTTAGTTTCTTCATACCTGGAGTGTCTCGTTCTTTTGAGAGGTGGACCATTACCATATCGGGCAGTGGGAGCATTCTTCTTTCCTTTATTGTTGAACCTGTTGTTCCTTTGACTGCCATTGCCTTTGAAATTGTTGTGATTATTGTTGTTGTTGTTGTCGTCATCCCGTGGAGTATCCTTCTTGTGAGGACACTCTCTAGCATAGTGGCCAAACCTGTTGCAATTGTAGCACCTTCCTTTTCTTCCTTCTTTGAATCCATGCTTGAATCCTTAACCTTGTCTCTTTGGACCAACATTGTTCTTCCTCTTTGAATGAGTGGAGAAAGCAGTAGGTTCATTTTCGTTCGAAGGCTTGTCTCTCTCCATCATCCTCGTCTCTTCTTAAGTGCATCTAGCCAATAATTTATCGAAACTAGGAATCATGTCATTATTAAGAATGGTGGTGTTAAACACATCCCATGCTCTTGTAAGACCTCCAAGAGCAATGAAAGTAAGCTCCCTATCAGCAACAACTTCTCCAATAGATAGAAGATCATTCTTGATTTCTGTAATCCTCATGAAGTAGGATTGGATAGACTCTCCTCTATCCATCTCGATATCCTTCAACTTGTTCTTGAGAAAGAGGATTTGATTTGCATTGTTTACTTTGAACATCCCAATCAATTTATCATACATCTCCGTAGATGTTCCCAAAAAGAAATATAGGCAACCAAATGTTTTTGAATGGAATCAATGATAATTCTTTTAACTTTGAGCTCACCTTTCTTGTACGTTGTCTTTGTAGCAGGAGGCGCAATTGAAGGAGGCTCCACCACTTTTCCCTACACATAGTCCATAGCATCATTCTCTTCTAAAGTCAAGTCCAAAGTCATCTTCTATGCATGATAATCAGATTTGTCCTTGAGCTTATCCTCGGATTTGAAGTATGATGTAGTTGTCATTGAAGCTATACCAGTATCCTTGTCCAACAGCTCTTTCTTAGTGATTTCTTTTCTCTCTCTTGCTTGGGCTTTGTCTTCACCTGGGCTCTGATACCATGTTAATTTTAGTTAACAATGGTATGTTCTATGCTTAGCACAATTACTTCAATGTTCCTTTAGTGGCCCAATGACAATTTCCAATTTAGATTTCCAGTAGCAATCACATTAACCATTAATCACATTGACAGTAAAAGTAGATAGAACATGAAACATAAAATGTAGAAGACAAGCCAAGACAAGAGGACACCAGATTTGGCGGATGCCAGGGAAAAACCCCAATGTGGGGAAAACTCTTTGATCAATTCTTCTTATTATTACATCAAATGTTCAGCAAAGAGAGAGTACAAAAGTCAAATTGACTTGCCCAATTCAAAGTCAAAACAACCCTGCCAATTTCTGCAGTCAAACTCTGTAATTTTGACCCTGTAATTCAGCTTCTCAAATTCGTCTTTCTTGATCCACACGTGTGAGAGAGAAGAATGCACAATGTAGTACGAACCAATGAGAGAAGGAGAGAGAATGTGTGAGTGATGAAGATGCCAAATGAGGTGAGAGGTCGCTTGTATTCATACAATTCGTTGTGAGTGAAGAGACACATCCATTGGGCTTCTTGAGCCTACATGTTGATGTGGCCGACCTGAACAATTTGCACATATGTGGACATAAATTCAAACTCACAATTCCGCTTGTCCAAATTGGATGATCTTTATATCAATTTTGGTCCTCTCGAAAAGAGAAATTTAATGCAATCATCATCTCCATCAAATGAGTTGTCCCAAGGTGGAATTTGGCCCTAGTTGCCCATTTTAACAGTATACTAATCATTGTTACTATTAATTATTAATTATTTATATTCATTACAGAAACCCTTTCAGGGACCTACTAATTTTTGTGATGTTTATTATGGAGCCATGTAGGCTATACAGTTTTTCTTTTGTGTTCTGTTAAAGAGTTGCTTCTGAAAAGTTGTGTTATTTGTATCATCATCAATTGAATGTGGTTATCTATAAAGCTTCTTTGTAAGAGATATATATTTGACACACTTTTAGCCTTTCCTCAGGGATCATATCTACCTTTCTCATTAATGCAGAAGTAGTTCCAACTAAAGTAAACAAGAAAAGACCAGGGCAAAAATGAAAATTTGATGAGCAGAAAATTACAATGATGCTTTGAAAAAAAAAAATGTGTCTACAAAAAACATGCAAAGGGGTAAATTTCCCTAATCTTAGAAGGAAGACAGAAAGATCAACAAGCCAAAATATAAATGCAGTTTTCTGGATAATAGTGATGCAAGTGCATAAGATAGTGATGGAATCTGAAATGGTCCGTCCTTTGGCTTCATTTTGTCTATGTTTCCCTCAATTTTGGTGATATTTTGCAGGGAAAATAAATTTTCTATGATTTAAGATGTTCAAAATACTTCCACATACTTAATTGCAGTGATATGTTCTTTTGTCGATTTCAGACTATTTTTTGTGTTACCTACAGGTCCTATAGGAAAGAACAGCGGAGGACGGAAATATTTTCTGAATGTTGCTTAGACATTAGCTGTATGCATGCAAGATTAAAAGCATGTCAACGACTAGTCAAATGTGTTGTATGGGAAGTTAGCGTGGATGAGTTAGTTGATTATTGGTTAGATTGTGAACCACTAATCCTTTATTAACAATCCAGGTCTTCTTCTTCTTTTGTAGACATTTAAATTCTTCCTCACTCCTTATTTTTTATAGGGATGAAGAGACAAATAAATAAAGACAGTTTTTCCCCAGATGTAGCCCAAGGCGTTTTTGGATCTACACACCTTTGCCCTAGTAGATGCACCCGGCAGGTTGTTGGGTCACCTACACAAGCACAAAGAAAACAACTTCCTCTTAATTTTGATTTTCTTTTGTATTCTCTTTCCAGCACATTTGAATTTCATGTCTGAATGTCATGTTATATTTTACCTCCCTGAAATTTTCTTCTCCTGGAACTCTCTGTTTCCCCTTCATGTACGTTGTGATAGATAAATGTTAAACTTTCCTTGAAACTCTGCAACTAATTAGATGAATAACTGAAAACTGATACTATCTTACTTTCACCAAGATACAAATTTTCTTAACAATTCATATGCAGCGGAATAAAAACACAGAGATAAACACACTTCACACAAATTGACACACTTGATTTCTCAGGAAACCCAACTGGGGAAACCTGTTTCCTTGATGTGGCTATTTTATTGATTGTCTTGGAGCAATTGAATCAAATACAAAGCAATTTGTCCCTCTAAGAACATACTTGTTCTCCTGCTGATATAGCTTGGACTTGTCGTGCCAAACCTTGATCCCAACTCCTAAATCTTAGCGCACTTGTGATTTCCTATTACTTAGGACACAACCTCTCTGTGCTCTCCACAAACAAGGCTCTCTCACAACCTGTGAGCTCTGTCTTGTCACAAACCTTTGTGCACAAAACTTGTGAATTCCTTGCACCTTTGTCCTTTCTTTATAGATTCGATCCATGCTAAATTAGGCAAGTACAAATTTAGAACTTGAGCTGTGAATGACAAGTTAACTAAGTCGAACTGGTTCTCTCTCCAATCATCACTAGAGTTATAACTCGTCCTTCCTTCAATCAACACTGAAGAATAACTTGCTCTAACTAAACTGCTAACTTCCACCTCATTATGTAGTCAAACTGATGAAGACTCCACTTAACTAAAGCTCCAACTCTATGCATGCTTAATTGATGATTATTCCAGTAAACTGAAAATAAGTTATTATTGCTCTCGCTCTTGTTCTGGGGTCAACAGGTACATCGAATTGATGGAAGGACCTAGTCCTCTATACCGAGATTGAAAAGAATGCAGAACCATCTCATGATTAGAGTGGCACTTGATAGATGGACAAGAGCTCAGACCTTGAAGAGAGGATCTCAGGCTGATATCTATGATTGAAGAAGGCTTCCCATTTAGAGGGAGAAGATAGCGATATAACAAAAAGATATTATGAGATGAGAAAAAGGATTAGAAGCAATATGTTCTTCATGCAAGAACCATCAGTGATAGACGCTTCCACGATATTAAGTACAACAATGATAAGGAACATGCTCTCAAAGGAAGAAGACCGTAGCTCCCGTTGCCTAATGCATTAATATCAGATGTATGAAAAGTTGACTTTCTCCATGACATTTAAGAAGAAGCGTTCTTGGAGCTACCTCAAGGCTTTGAGGCACGTAAGATGAGATTCAAGATTACAGATTGAAGAAAGACCCATATGAACTCTGGCAAGTCCCCTAGACTTGGCATGTTGGTCATCTGATGCAGACTCCAACCTCTCTTCATAATTGAAAGTATGTCTTTGATATTCGGTTGTATATATGCTAACAATTTACTTCTGACAGGATCCGATCATCTCATCGATACCAGAGGACGCTGACCTCTGAACCCAAGTGATCCACTACTTGCAAGTTGCGATTATTAGTGCAGTAGAGAGATGATGAGGACTTCCTTGTTAAAGGAAGTATGCTGACAAAAGTTTGACATAATGTTTTACTCTTAAGCAGTTGAAAGAAACTCCTCTTCAGATTCAGATTTGATGGATCCCAAGATGAGCTGGCAGACAGATGAATTCTTGCTTTGCAGCATGAGCCAGATAGAGCCTGGATATGTATATTAGATATCTACATGAACTAGTAATCATGGACTGACACACACTACCGGAAATTTGATGGATACAGTGATGCTGACTAAGACTGAAAATGTTGTTGATAGGAAAAGCACATCTAGGTGTTGAAGTAGTTTGGGGTCTGCAATGATTTCTTGGATGAGCTAGAAACATAATTGTGTTGATTTGAGTACGACTGAGGCAGAGCAAACTATTGCTAACATGGCTAGCTACGAGATAGTATGATTGAGAAAGCTCTTTGGAGAGCTGCTTGAGCATGTGTTGGGCACAACTATGATATACTCACTTTCAGAGAATTTTGTGTTTTATGATCGGTCCAAGCATTTTGAGATTGAATATCGCTATAACCAAGATATGGTACAAAGGAAGTCGTAAGGCTCCAACATTGAAGCAGCAAGACTTCAGCAGATGAGCAGATAGCAGATATTTGTACCAAGCCATTGTCGAAAGGGACGTTCTTGGTCTTCAAAGAGCAGCTTGGACTGATGGATGTGACCCTCTTGGGTAAGGGTCACAGCTGATTGTTCTTCCCCCCTATCCAAGCTCCTAGGGTGAGGAATTGAGCCATGAGAGCTCCTGGGGTTGAGGGATTTATGGACAATAGGATGTGTGATCCTTGTCATTTATGGCAAGTTGAATATCACTATAACCAAGATATGGTGCAAAGGAAGTCATAAGGCTCCAACATTCAAGCAGCAAGACTCCAGCAGATGAGCAGATAGCAGATATTCTTACCAAGCCATTGTCAAAAGGGAAGTTCTTGGTCTTCAAAGAGCAGCTTGGACTGATGGATGTGACCCTCTTGGGTAAGGGTCACGGCTGATTTTTCTTCCCCCCTATCCAAGCTCCCAGGGTGAGGAACTGAGCCATGAGAGCTCCTGGGGTTGAGGGATCTATGGACAATAGGATGTGTGATCCTTGTCATTTATGGCAAGTTGGGCTATCCTACCTATTGTCACTATAAGGTGTATGTGATCCTTGCCATTTATGACAAGTTGGGCAATCCTCTCCTACCATCATATTGGACTTGAAAGAGTATACCCTAGCATGCATCCTACCCACAAGTTGGACTTGTTGGGATTGCCATCCATCTGGCCAATGGATGAGGAGAGACTTGGGAGTGTGTGATCCTTACCTCTGGTAAGTTGGGTATCCTCCCCAAGTGAAAGGATGCAAGTGTTCTACCACTTGATTCTTGAGGGCCAAGGTGGGAAGATCAACAAGCAATAGGATGTATGATCCTTGTCACTTATGACAAGTTGGGTATCCTGCCCATTGTCGACCAATAAGATAGATTGTGATCCTTACCTTTCATGGTAAGTTGTATCCTACCTATTGTCGATCGGATATAGGGTGGTGGATTAATCTCCCCTATTTTCTTTGGATATAGGGTGGAAGTCGAAGCTCCCCTATGATGATTCTTCTTCTTTAGATCGATACATCATTGTTCAGCTGATGATCAGAGGAAAGAAAAGTTGAGAAGAGATGTGATGAGATGGATATCTTATTGGTGCAGCTGAGATGAAGGTCATGGAACTCGACCTGGAGTCCAGAAGGGTTTGTAGGATCTAATCGATCTCCCCTACCAATGATTGTGGATTTTTCTTCTTCTATGAGGCGAAATGAGATGAGATGAGATATGATGAGACATCTGAGATGAGATTTATGGTGCAAATGGAAATTCCTCCCTAGCTGAGAAGGAGTGTTAAAATTTGGGCAGCTTCGGGATGAATTTCCCCAAAGGGAAACCCAGCTACCACAAGGAAAGCCCATCGTGCCCCAAAGAGAATTTCTAATGGTCAAAGAAGAATTCAGAATGGATAAAGAAATATTATTATTGTAACAAAATTCTTTGGGCGAAAAATTTGGAGAATATATTTAATGTTAATTCAAATTTTATGTTTCCCTCCAAGTCAGCTTCATATTGACATGTCGGCTTGCCCAAGGGACGTGACCCTTCATAAGTCGAAACAACTATAAATAGGCACTCATCCTCCATTTGTATCCAAGTTCGGATATCTTTTAAGGCAAGTCTGCAGCCTATTCTGAGGCAAGTTTGCGGCCTATTTGAGGCTTTCTCTGCGGCTTATTGATGGCGTGTCTACAGCCTAATGAAGGCTACTCTCTACGACCTAACAGTGGTTTGCTTTGCGGCCTAATGGCACTAATCTCTGCGGCCTTATACACCTTAGCTCTGCAGCCTAATGCACCTAACATTTGCAGCATACTGTGGATCAAAACTTCAGATTATTTTGTGTTTGTGGACGAACATCTACAGACTACAGTGTCTCACAACTGCGACCTAATCTCTGTTCAAATGCGCTCTCTCTCTCTCTCTGATTATATACACGACCTAATGAGCTCATCATGTGTGGCCTTTCTCTGAGATGAAGGTGACTTTTCCAGCGAGGTAAGAGGACTATATTTGCAGCCCTAGTTTTAGACAGATAGCACATGGTTGGTATGGCCTTCTAGGCTTAATTTGGTGTAACCTTTTTGGGATATGTTGTTGCCTATTCGAACAATATTTATGAGCCCTAAAATCCAATGTTGGTTGAGTTACGATATTTGCACATTTGATAAATTGAACATCAGAGGAACTTGAGATATTTGACAGTAATCCATGACATAATATTGGTACCTTTGTGACAAATATGTTTGAGCTAATTCTTTAGTATTATTGTCAGTGATGCTTAAGCATATCTTCAATGAACATGATAGAGTGACCTTCAATAAGGCATGTTGTGGTAGTGACCTAGTCGTGTAACAATGTCCTATATGTCAGTGATCTAAAGCATATGACAGTAATGGATAATTGCAGCCTTGATAACATACATCTTTGATATATGACAGCAGCAGTAATCTTGTATGGTGGTAACCATGTTGTATGGCAGTAACAGTGACTTTGATATATCAGTGATGAATGATGATGATGTAACAGTAATCAATGTTAATGCTCCAATGATAGTGATGACAGTGCTCCTATGACAATGATGGCAGTGATGACAATGTTGCTTTAACAATGATGACAATGCTCCTAGAGTCCTATGACAGTGATGACAGTGCTCCTTTGACAGTGATGACAATGCTCCTATGACAGATGTGACAGTGTATCTATGACAGATGTGATATTGTGATATCATAGCAACTCTCTTGGACTTGTTTCGTTCAATTCACAAACGAAGTTGTGAACTGAGTTGGATTGGCCCCAGATGGCCTAATATGATTGAGAAAAAATTGGTCGGGTTTTCCCCCTTGTGGGGTTATGCCCTGGTCTCTGACCTAAATCATGGTGTCGCTATTGTGTATGTTTTTCTTTTGTTGTTCTTTTCTGTTCCGTTGCACAGTTGATGTTATTGTTCTCTCTACATAATTGCGAATGATAATATGATGTTATGGGATGAATGTAATGTAAAATGTTGAAAAAGTTTAAAAGTGCAATTATCTTCAGCAGAGAACAATCTGGCCCTAGAAATTAACATCTTATGTGAATTTGAACATGGTATGTGAATTGACATCTTATGTGAATCTCAATTATTCAATTCAACAATTGATCTAAAATATTTTTGCCTAGTGGCATTGGTTAATGCTACTTTGCAATTGCATAAATAAGTTTTTAGATCATCTCCTTTTCTAGGATTTCCAAGGCTTTTCCTAGGGTTTAGTATTTAACCCTCCTTCGAGGCTACAATGTTTCTTTTAGGGTTTAACTCTCCTTCAAGGTTAGCACATTTTTTCTAGGGTTTAAACCCTCCTTGAAGGAAAATGCACTTTTTCTATGGTTTTAAACACTACTCCAAGGCCAACACTCTCTTCCTTCTTTTTGCAACAATAGATAGAACTGCGGATTTTTTCCTGACAGAAGTTGGTACCTCATTTTCTCTTGGAGCAAGCAAGGTAAACTTCTAAAGACTTTACGAAAGCTTCTTCTTTCCATTGTTATTGAAATTGATGGATTCATCTTACATTATACATGAATTTGTGCACTCCACATATGGGTCTTTCCTCTTCAATTCTCAAAAATAGAATGGTGGAAAGAAAGTGAACTTAATGAAGTTCCTACTCATGGTCTCCCAAGATCTTGTCCATTGCTTCTTTAAAATGATTCACCTATAGATGATCGTCACATGTTTCAATGGACCTCTCCATGGACCTCAATAGTTTATTTACCATACAAGTTTTCAAGACCAGAGCCATCAACCAGTCAGCCACATCTCCTGAAAACAACTTCTATTCTAATTTCTACCCCTTTGGATAAGACCTAACTATAGGCATAAGATCAGGTCATATGATGATGATTTTTCATGATCATTTTGGAATGGAAAAAAGAAACGAATTTCCCTCTCCTCTCACTCAAATATCAAACTGAAGTTTGAAAAACTCGATCAATTTATGGTGTCCATAGTGCATTTGATCATAACATAAGCATTTCCTCAAAATCTCCTCCTCCAATGCTTGGACGGACAAAGGTTGATCACAAGGACCTTTTAAGGACTCGTCTCTATCATATCCTGCAGAAGTCTCTTCTTATGTACCTCTACCAAAGACCATCTTCAACAACTTGTGTAATCATACTAGTGTCGGAGGTATGGTGATCAAGGGGAGTAATATGTAATGTATTTTCTAAGAGGCTGTTAGGTCCCTGTATTACTAGTATAGTTCCTTATTGTTGTAACCCCCTTATTGTTATTATTGTACCCTTGTAACCCCCATATTGTTATTATTGTGCCCTTAAATTATTATTGTTAGGTCGGCTAGGATTACATTGTGGCCCCACTAGGATTACATTGTGGCCCCACGGACTCCTATATATAAAAAGGAGGTTTTGTAATTTGAATCATCCAAGAATTGTTCATTCATGTAATGTATTGGAGGTTGCCCCCTCGAAGTGGCTTATTTCTAAGGCGTTGATATCTCTTTTCTTCTCTTTTTGGAGCTGGTTTCACAACATTTGGTATTAGAGCTTTGGATTCTAGGGTTTTCACTGCTCCAAACTAGTCATCGTGGCATTTTCACTATACCTTTTTTTTTACGAAGGTTCAAAAGCTGATATTTTTAGAGTGTGAAGCCAAATTCCTGAAGAACATCATCGCAAAATTTCAGAGCTTGGTTTGCAATATTTTCAGAGATATGATCCGTGGAAGTTAGGGCTTTTTGCAGGCTCCTGAATTTAACCTAAACAGGTCATCGTGGCATTTTCACTATAACTTTTTTTTCTACGAAGATTCAGAAGCTGAAATTTTTGGAGAGCGAAGCCGACATCCTGAGGAACATCGTCGCAAAATTTCAGAGCTTGGTTAGCAATATTTTCGGAGATATGATCTGTGGAAGTTAGGTCTTTTTCAGGCTCCCAAATTTCATCTCAAAGAGGTTATCATGGGAAAATCTTCATAACTCTCTCTCTGAGCATCGGATTGGAATGCGGTAAAAAGTGGCCGCAAGTACACGGACTGCAGTTTCATTTCTATCAATTTCAGAGCCAAAGGAGGAAACAGGAAGACGTGGCAAGTCGTACAAGTTCGCTCTACTGAACCAGTCCATAATTGGGTCATTGTGGGAGATTGGACATATCTTTGTCTTGAAGAATCCAAATCAGGTCAGACCTGTGACATTGGAAAGAAGCTTCAGAGGACTACTACAAGGCCGAATTTCAGATATTGAGGATCCGCAATTATATAGATAATTCAATTTCAATATAGAGCTCCTCAAAAGCAAGTAAAAGGTGTGTATTTTTTTTTTTCCCGAATTGCATAAGTCTTGTTTGAACAATCAAGTTGAATTGATTCCAAGGGCATATTGTAGAATAGATATCAGTATTGGATTCAAAAATGGCCCCTAAAAAGAATTCAACACCCATTAAGCCTTTAGAAGGCTCTACTATGACTCATGAAGACGAAGAATGGCAACATGACATATCAAAATTACAAGAGCAAGTGCAACAAATTTCGCTCTCGCAAAGAGCAATAAAAAATGACATGGAAGTTTTGAAGAAAAGCGTGGAAACTAAGATGGATGGTTTGAAGAAAGGCGTGGAATCTAAGATGGATGGTTTGAAGAATGGCATGGAATCTAAGATAGATGTCATGGAAGCTGGCATGGAATCTAAGATGGATGACATGGAAGTTAAGATCGATGAGAAAATGGAAAACATAAAGAATGATCTAAAAGCAGACATGGAGGGTTTGACAAAGTTGATACAAGAAATGTTTCCTAATGGTGAAAAGAGAGTAGAGGAAACTCATGATGAGAACAAAATAAATGTTAATTGTGATTTCATAAAATCTAATGTTGGCGAGAAGAACCACCATATTCCAAAAATAGATATGAGGAAGTTTGATGGAAAGGATCCTGTAACATGGATACTACTGATGGAGCAATATTTTGATCTCCATAATGTGCAAAACACACAAAAGGTACGCATTGCAACTTTACATTTAGAACAAAATACATTTGTATCGTATCGATGGATTTGCTCTCGTAAAAAAATTGTCACTTGGTCAATTTTTACGGAGGAAATGATAGCACATTATGAGGATACAAAGAGCAACACCTTCTTTAGCCAATTGATAAATCTCAAACAAAGGGTTTAGTGGGGCAGCACATTGAGGACTTCCAAAAATTGAATATAAGGGTAACTGATATTCCAGAGGAACACAGGATTGATCTCTTCATAGGCACTTTAAAGGATAACATTCAACATGAAGTTCGCATTCTGGAACCTGATTCATTGGAGAAGGCATTCAGGTTGGCAAGAAAAGTTGAATGTAAAATTATGGCGACAAGGAAGCCTACCACTCAATTCTATAAAGAAGGAAGTGTTGCTACGCCTAGATTTCCACAGCCTACAAGGTTGACACCACAACAATTGGAAGAAAAAAGAGCAAAAGGGCTTTGCTACAGTTGTGATAGAAAATACACTAAAGGTCATAAGTGTGCTGAGAAGAAATTATTTTACATAGATTGTGAAGAGGAAGAAGAAAATGAACAAGAAGAGGATATACACGAGGAACCAACCCAAGAAAAGGAAGAAATGAGTCTGACCATATCGTGTAATGCATTGGCAGGAATTACCACTCCTCAAACTCTCAAGATAGAAGGACATATCAAGAAGAAAAAGGTAATAGTGTTGATTGATTCAAGTAGCACCCATAATTTTATTCATTGTAAGGTAGCCAAGGAATTGAATTGTTTCCTATTCCCAGCACCAGAATGTCAAGTGATGGTTGCAAATGGAGAAACTATAAATTGCTCTGGAAAATGCCATAATATCAAGCTAACCATGGGGGAATATGTATTGAATAGTCCAATGCTTTTCATTCCTATGGGAGGTGTTGATGTTGTACTAGGAGTACAATGGTTACAATCTTTGGGGACGGTAGCTTTTAATTTTCAAGAACTTTTCTTGAAATTTTTTTCAGAAGGAAAGGAAGTCGAATTACGGGGTATTGCGGGGAAGTCGGGAAAGATAATAAGCTCTAATGTCATGACAAAGCTTCTAAAGAAAGAACAACGAGGCGTAATTGCACAATTATGCTCACTAGAAGTTCCAACATCAAAATCATCTATTTCTGCAGATCTCCAACAAGTCTTGGACAATCATTCCAAGGTGTTTGAAACTCCCAAAGGAGTCCCACCTATTCGTGATCATGATCATGCTATTCATTTGATTCCAGGAAGTGTTCCTCCAAACATCAGGCCTTATAGATATCCTTACTTCAAAAAGAGCGAAATTGAATGTATGATTGCAGAAATGTTAGAGGCGGGTATAATTCAACCTAGTCAAAGTTCTTTCTCTGCTCCTGTAGTATTGGTACACAAGAAGGATGGATCATGGCGCATGTGTTCGGATTATAGGGAGCTCAATAAGCTCACCATTAAAGATAAATTTCCCATTCCTATGATTGATGAATTATTGGATGAATTACATGGAGAAATTTATTTTACCAAGTTGGATCTTTGTTCGGGATATCATCAAATTAGAATGAAGACTGAAGATATTCCAAAAACAACATTTCAAACTCATGAGGGTCATTATGAATTTTTGGTCATGCCTTTTGGCCTTACCAATGCACCTTCTACATTTCAAGGGTTGATGAATTCCATTTTCAAACCCTTCCTTAGAAAATTTGTGCTAATATTTTTGATGATATACTAATCTACAGCAGGTCTTGGAAGGATCATGTTGAACATGTTGACAGGGTGCTCAAACTATTGCAGGCGAAAAAATTATATGCAAAAACATCCAAATGTTTCTTTGGAGTACAAGAGGTGGAATATCTGGGTCATATTGTATCTCACGAGGGTGTTAAAGTAGACCCTAACAAAATTAAAGCCATTAAGGAATAGAAAGTCCCCACAACCATAAAGCAGTTGTGAGGATTTCTCGGGTTAACAGGTTATTATCGCAAGTTTGTTAAGAATTATGGGAGAATAGCAGCACCTCGAACAACATTATTGAAGAAAGATGCATTTTCATGGACTCCTGAAGCAACTAAGGCCTTTGAACATCTTAAAGAGGCAATGTGCCTAGCACCGGTCTTAGCTATGCCAGACTTCACAAAAACCTTTATTGTAGAATGTGATGCCTCAGGAAATGGAATTGGTGCAGTTTTAATGCAGGAAGGAAGACCCATTGCTTTTGAAAGTCGTCCAATCAAAGGAAAGTATTTTCAGAAACCTATTTATGAGAAGGAAATGTTAGCAATACTGCATGCACTAAAGAAATGGAGAACTTACCTAATGGGAAGACACTTCAAGGTAAAAACTGATCATGATAGTCTTAAAAACTTTTTTGAACAAAGACTATCTTCAGAAGAGCAGCAAAAATGGGTCACAAAGATGTTGGGTTATGACTTTGAAATAATCTACAAAAAAGGAAAGCTTAATGTTGTTGCGGATGCACTCTCAAGAAAGAATGAAGAGGTGGAAGCATTGCTTTGTGCCATTTCTATTATCCAACCAGATTGGATAACTGAAGCAAAAGATGAATGGAAGAAGGACAAAGATGTATGGACACTCATTCAAAAGTTGCAGCAAGATCCTAGTACATCTGATACATTTAGTTGGAAAAATGATTCCTTATGGTACAAATATCGCTTATATCTTTGTAAGAATTCCCAACTAAAACAAAATATTCTCTTGGAATTGCACACTTCTCCTTTAGGAGGACACTCGGGATTTTTAAAAACTTACCACAGGGTGAAGAAAGAATTTTTTTGGGATGGCCTTAAATCTGATATTCAAAAGTTTGTGGCGGAATGTTTGGTTTGCCAACAGAATAAAGTTGAGACAATTCAGACCCCGGGTCTTCTACAACCTTTATCCATTCCAAGTCAACGTTGGGAGGAGATTTCAATGGATTTTATCACAGGTTTACCTAAGTCCGAAGGAAAGAGTATCATCATGGTGGTAGTTGATAGACTTACCAAGTATACACACTTTTGTGCATTATCTCATCCATTTAAAGCAAGTACAGTTGCTACTACATTTATAGACACAATTCAAAAGCTACATGGAAACCCAAGGGTTATTGTGAGCGACAGAGATCCCATTTTTACTGGAAATTTTTGAACGAAGTTATTTTCTTGTTTGGGTACTCAATTAGCTCATAGCTCATCTTATCATCCTCAATCCGATGGTCAAACTGAGATAGTAAATAAATGTTTGGAAGGATATCTTCATTGTTTTGTATCTAATAAACAAACACAATGGGTCAAGTGGTTACCTCTTGTTGAATGGTGGTATAATACTTCCTTCCATACTGCAGCAAAAATGACCCCATTTATGGCACTTTATGGATATCATCTTGTTAAATTCTGCATATGTTCTATGCCATTTTAGATTAGGGCACAAGACTGAAGAAGATAGAACAAACTAATAGATCGATAGAATACAAGCCAAAACAGAGATAAGAAATGGTGGCGTTACGGCGATCAGCAGGATGCTTCTACTAGCAAAGTCTCCAATAGGTCATTCAGCCAAGCGTGTCACACATAACCCAGAACAACCCAAACAAAGAACAGTCCATATATATCACAGCTCCAACGCTATACAGAGAGAGAGAATTCCACCAAAATAATGTGTCAAATGAATTCTAAGTCTCTCCAATATATAGGAATCTTTAGGGGTGTGTGACACGTCCTTTAAGACATTTAAGTCTATATTTTATTCTAGGCCGACCTAGCACATAAGTGGAATAAATTCAAAGTACATGTTTTGCTCATCCGATCGAGATGATCTTTAGATCAGTCTTACACCTCTCCGAAAGAGGAATCCAATAAAAATATTGCGATCGTCATCTGAGCAGCACAACCCGGAGTTTGGACCTAGTTGTCCAATTTTAACACTCCCTCTCAACTAGGGAGAACTCCGTCCACTAGTGCAATCCAAACATCATGCGTCATCCCGCCGTAACTTGCTTTGCTGGCCTCTTTATTTCAAAACAGAAGTGGGTCAATCACAAAGACATCATTCCCAGCTGACAGATTCAACCCAGAGGTCAAAACCTCTAACGGACTCACAAAGAGTCTCCAACCAACCCAAAGTTGGTTCATTTGACCCGAAGTCAGGCGGAGGTCCGAGACCTCACAAGACTTGATCCCAGATCAAGTGGTTTGGACCATGCCATCCTAGATAGAGAGTACGGCAATATCTGATGCGTCCATCAGTCTTTGCTACTAGTCTCTAGCTTTTCCCACCTCATTGGCCAAATGAGAGGTACTTCCCATGAGCCCTGAACTCAATGGGTAGGATGCATACGGGGCACAAATAATGAGAGGTGAACCAACTCAATAATCACAACGGTGGGGCAGAAGCACCACAAGGTTCGGCAAGCCTAGCCCCGTGAGTGCTTATAGCTCCGAGAAGCTATCCCCAAAGCCCCCCAGAGCTCCCAGAGCTCATCGTCCAACGGGACCCACATCATAGGGTCGTTCCACGATACCAAGATTCTCACAGAAGGTTAGGAACTTGACCTTCCCCAGGGGCTTAGTGAGAATATCCGTGACCTGCTCATCAGTTCCTATATGATCGAGCCTTACGGCGCCTCGTTGTACCATATCCTGGATGAAATGGTACCTGATATCAATATGCTTGGATCAGTCGTGGAACACAGGATTCTTGGTCAAGTGAATCCCACTTTGATTATCACAGAGTATCACCGTGGTATCTAGCACAAGCTCGAATAGCTCACTGAAGAGCTTTCGCAACCAAACTGCTTCACAACAGGCCATACTTGCTGCAATGTATTCGACCTCAGCGGTGCTCAATGCCACCGACTTTTGCTTCCTGCTCATCCATGAGATCGAAGCAGTACCAAGATTGAAACAACATCCCGATGTGCTTTTACGATCCACCACACTGCCAGCCCAATCGACATCAGTATATCCAAGGAGTGTCACGCTCCCGGCAGTGTATCTCAGCCCATGGTTTATCATGCCCCAAAGATATCTCAGAAGATTCTTGGCACCAACCTAGTGAAAGTGATGAGGCTCAACCATCTGTTGACTCAAAGTGTTCACTGCAAAACATATATCTGGACCGGTGTTCACTAAGAACATCAGGGCCCCTACGAGTTGACGATACTTAGTAGGATTTGACAATACGGGAACAGCAACGCTGCCACTCGACTTCTTGAAGTTGAGTTCCATTGGTGTTGACACGGACTTGCAGTCCACCATACCAAATCTTTCCAGAAGTTTCACAATGTATTTTCCTTGAGAAAGGAAAATCTCGCCAGGTCTCTTCCAGACCTCGAGGCCTAGGAAATAGTGCATCAGTCCTAGGTCCTTTATCTCGAACTCAGCAGCGAGCTCCCTCTTGCATTGATGAATGAGAGGGTCAGCACCTGTCAGGAAGAGGTCGTCCTCATACAAAGCTAGAATGAGAGGCTTTTCTCTATCAACCTTGAAGTAAAGGTTCAGATCAGCCTTACTACGAGTGAAGCCCAGCTTCACCAGGTAGCTATCTATCCTCTCGTACCAAGCTCTGGGTGCTGTGTTTCAGCCCATAGAGGGCTTTTCTTCAACCTGCAGACATGGGTGTCCCTAACCTGGACTTCGAACCCCAGAGGTTGCTCAACATACACCTTCTTCCTTTAATGCATCATGCAGAAATGCGGTCTTTACATCTATCTAATGAAGACTCCATCCTTGCGTAGCAGCAAGGGCTATTATTGATCGAATGGTGGTATATCAGGTCACAGGTGCAGGTGTGACATCATAGTCTATGCCTTCCCCATGGGCAACGAATCTTGCCTGAACTTTTCAACACTTCCATCAGATCCATGCTTGATTTTGAAGCGAGGTGACAATAGCTTTGATATGTGGTCTAGGAAACATATCCCATATATCCCCCTCGTATCCTTGCAAATTTAGATACTTTCCAGTTTCTTCAAATGTTCCAGGCTCATATTGTACTCATGGCAGCTAGATACTCCTGGTATTTATATGGCTTCTCGGTTTTCTTCCCCCTTTGAAGCCATATGTCTTTGAGCCATGAGGATCTTATTTCGTTCAGTAATGATATTAGCTCAGGAGTATATACAGAGATGTATTCTCCCTCTTAATGCCAGCTTCTCTCCAGAGAGAAAAACATCTATTTTTAAATGAGGGCATCTCAGACACCAGATTGGAAGGGAGTTTTATTCTCCCATAGTCAAAACCATCCAGGACCGCAATCTTTTGCTAAAGACTTCCAACAGCGTGTCTGAAAGCTGCAGAAACACATTTTACCATTACGCTCCAATGTGGGACTGCCACTGTCACATGCTTACTACTACATAGGTGTATATCTATGTCACTGTCCAACAGGGAGAATATACCAACAAGCCTCAGCTTGTGTTAGAAGTCCTGTTATTCTAAGGAGGTCTGCTGGAGCTTCCTCAACCAGCCCTTTTTACTGTGACTCACAGAACTAGAAATCCAAACATGATTCCTTCTTTCATAATTCTGCACTTGAGAGCTTCATCTACTACATCTGACATCTCATCTAGCACTACTTCTTATTTACAGATCTGCCCAAGACTTCAGATCTCAGTTCTGCGATTTTTCTCCTAGATTTCACAAATCTAGGAACCGATCATACAGATGTTAAAACACAGAATTTAGCCTTCTTCATGTCAGTCCATGCAGATCCAGCACAGTCACAATGGTACTCCTGCTCATCAATGTTCCAGGGACCAGCCCCAATCATCCAACAGGATAAAACTGGACAAGGCACTTTTTAAGGTTACTGCCAATAGATTAAGTCCAGGTATATGCTGGTTCACAACCACTGTCACTAGACAACAATATCATAATACTGTTCAATGAGGCACTGCACTGCCCCTCAAGTCATCAATATATGTTACATGTGTTCCTTTTTTCATCAAAGTGACCTGAATCTTCAAGACAATCCAGAGTTTTGAATGAAAATCTTATAGATGACTTCCATAGAAATGAATTTTGCTGATGATAATCAATAATTTGCAGGCCCTGATATATACACGTAGCCAAGAAATCAATTGCAGAAGTGACAGTTTTATCAAACATATCAGAAAACTGTATATGATAATTATTTTCCAGGGACTGTCCAAAAGAGATGCTTAGTAATTCAAGGCTTTACTGAGTTTTTGTATACAACTGTAAATTTCTGTTAGGGCATTAGTGAGCTGCACCATCCACTATCCAGTCATTGGACAGCCTTCAGAAGCTGCAGCCTAGGCAATGCAAGATGCCTTATGAATGGGCTGCTGGATTGTTCATGGGCAGTTACCTCATCCTTCTTGCCCAAAACACACCTCAAGTAAAGCAAACTCCTTCCCTTGCATCCACGGTGACCTTGAAATGTGAGGAGGCACCTCTATTTTATTTTGTTCAAAATGCCACCTACAGGCCGGCGACTTAGACATGAAGGTTTTCTTGCCCAGAAAACAATCTTCCAATACAGACTATCGTAGCTTCAGCTACCTTTTGTTAAATTTGGACAACTAGGTCCAAACTCCATATTAAGATGCTCATATTAAGAGGCTAATATTTTTGTTGGATTCCTCTTTCTGAGAGGTGTAAAATCCATATAAAATATGTCTTAATCCGATGAGCAGAACCTATATTTTGAATTTATTATTTTCAATAAATTATATGTGCAAGGTCGGCCAGTTTTGTAATGTAGGCTCGCATGCTCAACAGATGTGTCACACACCCTCATGATGGATATATATACAGGAAAAGTTGGAGAGATTTTAATCATCATCACAACTCTCATATTCCTCTCTCATCTTAGAGTACGAGCTACCAAGAAGGACGAGTTTCAGCCACACGTGTGAAGGACGAAGAGGACAAACTATACGGCCAAGCTGAAGTACGGATTTGCTGCTGCTAGGGTTTCGCAGAAACTTTGACCAGCGTTGACTTTGGTCAACGCTTGGTCCAAACAAGCTGAAAACTTGTGGAAGGTTCGATTTATGAAGGCCGTACTACCTAGCACAAAAATCGAGGTCAAAGGGTTGACCGTTTTGCTGCTGCGTTGACTTTTAGCTTGCTGCCCCTGCGTTGACTTTTCAGGACAGCGTTGACTTTTGCAGAGTTGACTTGGGTTGACTCATCTACAGATTGGAGGGTTGTTGTGACACATGCTGGGCTGGCTGACCAAAGGAGACTTTGCTTGTTGAAGCATCATGTTGACCGCCGAAACGAATACACACATTTTTCCTGTTTCTGATTTGTCTTCTGTAAGATCTACTTATATGTTCTATCTGCATTTTGCTTAACTACTTGTATGATTTCTGAATGAAAAGTGAAATTGCTACTAGCATAGAACATCTACAAAACTTTACATGGTATCGGAGCTGAGGTGAAGACAAACTCAATCTATAGCAATCATCATCGTGGAAATGGGTTCCACTAGTCTTGAATTCAAGGAGAATGACAAGTTGACCGGAAGTGATGACTTCCATCCCTGGAAGATGATATTAGATCTCAAATTAGAAGATCATGATCTCCTGGATCATGTGACAGGGAGGATTCAAGAACCTCCATCCAATGCCTCTGTTTCTGTTAGAAACAAGTATAAGAAGGGAGAAATCAAAGCAAAGCTGCTGATCAGGGAATCCATAAATAAGAGTCTGGTTGCCTACATATCTGAACTAGGCACATCAAAGGAGATGTATGACAAATTGATACTTATGTTTCAAGTAAACAATGTGAACCAAGTGCTATTCCTCAAGAACAAGTTGAAGAATATGAAGAAGGGCCGAGACGAGTCTATTCAAACTTTCTTTATGAAGTTGACCGAAACCAGGAGCAATCTGCTAGCTATTGGGGAGACAATAGCTGATCGTGAGATGGTTCTCACCGCACTTGGAGGACTTCCATATGAATGGCAAGTATTCACAACTACCATTCTCAACAATAATAGCATTCCTAACTTTGATGAGCTTCTGTCTAGATGTATGCAAGAAGAAACAAGGATGAAGGAATTTGATAATGAAAGAAATGCTGCCTATGGTGCTCATTCCCGAAAGAAGAACTTTGGTGGTTCTAAGGACAAAAGAAGGACAAAGACTCCAGAGAAGAAGGGTAAATGTTTCACCTGCCATAGGACTGGACACTATGCTAGAGAATGCCCCTTCAAGAAGGATTCTCCCGATAGTGACGATAACAACAACAACCGAAGAAATGGGAATCGAAGAAATGACAAATCCAAAGGAAAGAGGAAGGCACACTTTGGAGGAAACAATCAACCTTCTAAGAGGTCCAGAAATACCAAGTATGAGGAGTCTAATGTTGTTGATAAAAGAAATGAGTACATTCTGGTATCTGCTCTCTCAGCTGCATCTCCGCCCGACACTATGGATGTCTGGCTAATTGATAGTGGTGCCTCAAGACACATCACTGGATTCAAGGAAGCACTTTCTGACATGGTTGAAAGGGATACTAATCTAGAAATTATCCTTGGGGATAATGCCACTTATCCTGTAAAAGGGACCGGGGCTGTGACCCTTCACTTGTCTCAAGGACAAGTCCTCCGTCTACAAGATGTACTCTATGTACCCAAATTGAAGAAGAACCTTGTGTCTGTATCTGCCATGGAAGACAAAGGATTCAATGTAACTTTCTCTGATGGAAAGGTGCTCATGTGGAAGAAGAGCTTCAAGGAAGCTATCTCAATTGGTTTAGAGTTGGTACACTCTACCAGGTTGGAGGAAGTCCGTTGGGGGAGGGAGTCCGTTGGGGGCTATGACTTGTGTCACCTATCCAACTAGCAGAACTAGCAGCCATAGAAGATTTGGACACCTTCATTACAAAGCCCTTTAGAAGCAAGGAAGGTGGTGACGAGGATGCACGATTTTGCGTCATCATACTAAGGTGTAGTAAGGGAACAATGTTGAGGAAAACATACGAGGACCTTTCCCAAGTGTCACAAAGACATACGATATGTGCAATGGTCCATTCGATATTTGGTATGTTGCCGGTAACATCCTGGGGGGATGTTCTTACTACATGAAATTCACTGATGACTTCTCTCGCAAAACCTGGATATACTTCTTGAAGAAGAAGGATGAGGCTTTCATGTGGTTCCGTACCTTCAAAGCCTTAGTGGAAAATATGACCGGAAAGAAGATCAAGATTTTGAGGGCCGACAATGGCACTGAATATGAGTCAAATGAGTTCAAAGACTTTTGCAGAGAAGCTGGCATTAAGAGGGAGACTACCACTGCATATACTCCTGAGCAGAATGGTGTTGCTGAACGCAAAAATAGGACTATTGTGGAAGCTGCCCGTGCCATGCTATGTGACCAGGGTCTACCAAAGTTTCTGTGGGGAGAAGCTGCAAATACTGCTGTGTACATTCAAAACCGATGCCCTCATTCCGCTTTGGAATCCAAAACTCCCGAAGAGGTTTTCTCTGGTAAGAAACCTGATGTCTCACATTTTAGAATTTTTGGATGTCCTGTCTATTTTCATGTGCCGAAAGAAAAGAGAAGTAAGCTGGATGCTACTGGGAAGAAAGGAATGTTTGTGGGCTACAGTAAGACTTCTAAGGCATATAGAGTCTATGTACCTGGTCAAAGGGAAGTAGAGATAAGCCATGATGTCACTTTTGACGAAGATGCTTCCCTGAAGAAAGTTGTAGATCTTCCCAGATCTGAAGAAAATCATGAAGGAAGACCTGGAAATCTGGAAGAACCCCAGGATGAGACTATGCTTGATGTTGAAGGGCCAATGGACCCTATTGATCCTTCCCCTTCTCTAGGAAAGAGACCATCATGGCTCAGGGACACCCTCGAAGATGCTGAGGGTCATGCTGCCCCAAGGGGGACATTCCGAGAAAACAAGAAGCCGTGTAGATACCAAGGGTATCTAGCTGCCATGAGTACTATTGTACAATCTGAACCTGGATCTTTTGAGGAAGCCATCAAGCATCAAGTCTGGAAGGATGCTATGCATCAAGAATATGAGTCTATTATGAAGAATGATGTCTGGGATGTGGTCCCGAGACCGAAGGACAAATCTGTTGTCACTGCGGAATGGCTCTACAAAATCAAACATGGATCTGATGGGAGTGCTGAAAAGTTTAAGGCAAGGTTTGTTGCCCGTGGCTTCTCTCAAAAGGAAGGAATTGACTATGACGATATATTTGCACTTGTGGCACGATATACCACCATCCGATCCATCATAGCCCTTGCTGCTACGCAAGGATGGAGTCTTCATCAGATGGATGTCAAGACCGCTTTTCTGCATGGTGCAATAAAGGAAGAGGTGTATGTAGAACAACCTCTGGGAGTTGAAGTTCAAGATCGAGACACTTATGTCTGCAGGTTGAAGAAAGCCCTCTATGGGTTAAAGCAAGCACCCAGAGCTTGGTACGAAAAGATGGATAGTTACTTGATGAAGCTGGGCTTCACTCGAAGTAATGCTGATCCGAACCTATACTTCAAGGTTGTGAAAGAGAAGCCTCTCATTCTAGTGCTGTATGTGGATGACCTCTTCCTGACAGGTGATGACCCTCCCATTCATCAATGTAAGAGGGAGCTTGCTGTTGAATTCGAGATGAAGGACACAAATTTGTCACTATTTCCTAGGCACAGGTGTGAGGCTTGAAGTGCTACTCTCAAAGGAAGAATTATGGTATGCAGGAAAGATTTGGAATGGTGGTATGAAATTAGTGTCGACACGATGGAACTCAAATTCCAGCACAAAGGATTGGGTAGGCGGCTGACTATTTGAGCCTATCTTGGCCAATCTCTTGTATCGTCAGCTCATAGGAGCTTTGATGTTCTTAGTGAACACTTTCATTCAGGATATATGTTTCAGTGAACACTTTGAGTCAACGGATGGTTGAGCCTCTGCTCATTTCAGGTTGGTGCCAGAATCTTTTGAGATATCTTGAGCCCTTTGATAAATAGGCTGAGATACAACGAGTGTGATACTCATGGATATCTTGTCATGATGTTGCTGAGTGTAGTGGATCGTAAAAGCACATCACGAGATCTTGCTCAATCTTAGTTACCTTGATCTCTTGGATAAAGGCGGGAAGCAGAAGTCGGTGGCTTTGAGCAACGCGGAGGCCGAATACATTGCTGCAAGTATGGCCTGTTGTGAAGCAGTTTGGTTGCGTAAGCTCTTTAGTGAGCTGTTTGGACATGTGCTAGATACCACTGTGATACTCTGTGATAACCAGAGTGGGATTCGTATGACTGAGAATCCTGTGTTCCACAACCGATCCAAGCATATTGATATCAGGTACCACTTTATCCGGGATATGGTACAGCGAGGCGCCGTAAGGCTCGATCATATAGGAACTGATGAGTAGGTCGCGAATATTCTCACTAAGCCCCTGGGGAAGGTCAAGTTCCTAACCTTCCGTGAGAGTCTTGGTGTCGTGGAAAGACCCTATGATGTGGGTCCTGTTGGACGATGAGCTCTGGGAGCTCTGGGGGCTTTGGGGAGAGCTTCTTGGAGCTATGGGCAACCATAAGGCTAGGCTTGCCAACCTTGGTGGTGTGCTTGGACCCCACCGTTGTGATTTTGAGTTGGTTCACCTCTCATTTTCTGTGCCCCGTATGCATCCTACCCATTGAGTTCGGGGCTCATGGGAAGTACCTCTCATTTGGCCAATGAGGTGTGGAAAAGTTAGAGACTATTAGCAAAGACTGATGGACGCATCAGAGATTGCCGTACTCTCTATCTAGGATGGCACGGTCCAACCACTTGATCTGGGATCAAGATTTGTGAGGTCTGGGACCTCTGGACTGACTATGTCGGTCGGGGGATGATGTCTTTGTGACTGACCCACTTCTGTTCTGAAATAAAGAAGCCAGCAAAGCAAGTTTCGGCGGGATGACGCACGATGTTGATTGCACTGATAGATGGAGTTCTCCCTAGTTGAGAGGGAGTGTTAAATTTGGACAACTAGGTCCAAACTCCATATTAAGATGCTCAGATTAAGAGGCTAATATTTTTGTTGGATTCCTCTTTCCGAGAGGTGTAAAATCCATATAAAATATGTCTTAATCCGATGAGCAGAACTTATATTTTGAATTTATTATTTTCAATAAATTATATGTGCAAGGTCGGCCAGTTTTGTAATGTAGGCTCGCATGCCCAACAGATGTGTCACACACCCTCATGATGGATATATATACAGGAAAAGTTGGAGAGATTTTTATCATCATCACAACTCTCATATTCCTCTCTCATCTTAGAGTACGAGCTACCAAGAAGGACGAGTTTCAGCCACACGTGTGAAGGACGAAGAGGACAAACTGTACAGCCAAGCTGAAGTACGGATTTGCTGCTGCTAGGGTTTCGCAGAAAATTTGACCAGCGTTGACTTTGGTCAACGCTTGGTCCAAACAAGCTGAAAACTTGTGGAAGGTTCGATTTATGAAGGCCGTACTACCTGGCACAAAAATCGAGGTCAAAGGGTTGACCGTTTTGCTGCTACGTTGACTTTTAGCTTGCTGCCCCTGCGTTGACTTTTCAGGACAGCGTTGACTTTTGCAGAGTTGACTTGGGTTGACTCATCTACAGATTGGAGGGTTGTTGTGACACATGTTGGGCTGGCTGACCAAAGGAGACTTTGCTGGTTGAAGCATCCTGTTGACCGCCGAAACGAATACACACATTTTTCCTGTTTCTGATTTGTCTTCTGTAAGATCTACTTATATGTTCTATCTGCATTTTGCTTAACTACTTGTATGATTGCTGAATGAAAAGTGAAATTGCTACTAGCATAGAACATCTACAAAACTTTACACCTTTGAATCCCAGACCGAACATAAAACGACATAGAGCAGATCAAACTTACTTTTGGGCAGACGTTAACTGTTGTTGGTAGCCTTTAATCTGCATTTTAATGCTGTCTTGTGCAACACCTTAACACTAATGTACACGACCCTTATCCGCACTTCTTTCAGACTTCTTCACGTCATTATTTCACAGAGCCATCGACACATCTTTTCTTTATGCTTTGGGCAACTCTATAAGAAGTATCACAGATCTTCCTGTGCAATACAGAGCCGATGTTACTTGCTCCCATTGAACAGCAGTCCTGCCGACATGAGAGCCTTACATTGAGCCGTAGTGCAGGAGTATTTAAGTGAACAGTTCTCTGTCTTCAACGCAAAAGATACACCCACATGAATTTGCCTGTAGCTCTGTAGCTACGAATTGATCCAAAAATTATTGCCAAGGATGATCCCGATCCAACTGATACGCTGGGGTCTGCACGTCCTGTCCAACAATTTCACTTAGCCCTTTCGCACAGATAGTTGAAGTCGTATCTCGGATCTGCACTCAATCAGACTTGATCTGTCTTTCAGCATGTTGTTCTGTCAGAAATACGAAGAATGGATCTTGTATCTCTCGCATACAATTTATTTATTCGAAATGCCATGCTCTAGATGTAAATTCATTTAACGGCTGGTGCCTCTCCACGTTATCCGATTGTCGGTGGATTCATGCTCGTTGCATTGTTCCGTCATTCGCTGAGTTTTAGAGTTTTCATTTATGACTTTGAGTCTGCGAGATGGCGTCGCCCATCCATCAAGCCATCCCCCATCAAGCAAGCCAGCAATATAAGCGATTTAAGCAAGACCCGCCTATCCATACCCATCATCAACTACTTCCATATATTGTTGCTTTTACGTGAAAAATCTCCCCTGTTCGAGCTCCGCAGGACACTTCATGCTCTGGTATAATCCCAGGCTTGGCTTTTGCTTAATGAACGCTCCGGTTGATGGACGCTGACGCTTGATTGCTTGGCTGACGCTCCGCTCTGTCGCTTCGCTTCGCTTGATGGACGCTAACGCCTCTATTTTCATCCGACTTATAATCGGGTTTGTTAGGTGTGGAAGGACATCTCTTATCTATTTAATCTATCAACCAGGGAGTTCAAAAATTAACAGGCATGATCGTATCTGCAGCAATCGTGGAGATTTGAAAGTCGGCCTCTCATTGGATACGAGCAGCAGTTCTCACATGAGAAAAAAAACGCTATCTCGAGCCTTCCCTTGCTGCTGCGTCTGGATGTGGCCAAAGATCTGTTGTCCTAAATCATCATCTGTTTTAGGGTCCGCTTCATTGCTGCACATCTTGGCTGGTTAGGGCACGAACCACAGTCCCTAACACTCTTTAATTTTGGCACAGGAATGCTCCTTAGAGCTGCGTTCATATTTAACACCAAAGGTTATGATACCTAGCCGTAGGTTTGGGTTGTTTCTAGCCCTTGAACAGTCCTCGGCCCTCCTTAATCTATGCAGCAGGCTTTAGTGAAGCCTCACAGGCCTGCGGCATTCATGATTAAAGACAAACCATCCATCAAATAGCTGCGGCTTCCTAACGAACCAATTTTGGCTTTGCCTTCACCCAGGCTCTGATACCATGTTAATTTCTGCATATGTTCTATGCCATTTCAGATTAGGGCACAATATTGTAGAAGATAGAACATACTAATAGATCGATAGAAGACAAGCCAAAACAGAGATAAGAAATGGTGGCGTTACAGCGATCAGCAGGATGCTTCTACCAGCAAAGTCTCCAATAGGTCATTCAGCGAAACGTGTCACACATAACCCAGAACAACCCAAACAAATAACAGTCCATATATATCACAGCTCCAACGCTATACAGAGAGAGAGAGAATTCCACCACAATAATGTGTCAAATGAATTCTAAGTCTCTCCAATATATAGGAATCTTTGGGGGTGTGTGACACGTCCTTTAAGACATTTAAGTCTATATTTTAGTCTAGGCCGACCTAGCACATAAGTGGAATAAATTCAAAGTACATGTTCTGCTCATCCGATCAAGATGATCTTTAGATCAATCTTACACCTCTCTGAAAGAGGAATCCAATAAAAATATTGTGATCGTCATCTAAGCAGCACAACCCGGAGTTTGGACCTGGTTGTCCAATTTTAACACATCCACCATCCATCACATCATCTTTATGAGAAAATTCAAAGGTTCAAGCAGTGGAAGATCACATCGAGCATCAACAAGAATTTCTCCAACTCTTAAAGGATAACCTGAATTTGGCACAAAATCGAATGAAACAACAGGCAGATCAACATCGCAGCGAGAAAAGTTTTGATGTAGGAGATTGGGTATTTTTACGGCTACAACCATATAAAAAAATGTCCCTCAAGCAAGCTAAGAAGGATAATAAATTATCGCCAAAGTACTATGGTCCTTACAAGGTGTTGCAAAAGATTGGTACTATGGCATACAAATTGGAGCTTCCTGCTTCTTCACGAGTGCATGCAATTTTCCATGTTTCATGCTGAAAGAAGGTTATAGGTGAAAATCTTCCAGTTCAAACAATATTGCCAGAACTTGATGAGGAAGGAAAAATCATATTGGAACCTGAAGCAGTCATGGAAACAAGAACTCGACAGCTACGGAATCGATCAATTTCAGAGTATCTCATCAAGTGGAAGAACTTACCCACTGAAGATTCTACATGGAAGGATGAGAATTTTATACAGAAGCACCCAGAGCTACTCAAGCGTTGAGGACAACACTTTTTTGAAGGAGAGGGGCATGTTAGGTCCCTATATTACTAGTATAGTCCCTTATTGTTGTAACCCCCTTATTGTTATTATTATACCCTTGTAACCCCCATATTGTTATTATTGTGCCCTTAAATTATTATTGTTAGGTTGGCTAAGATTACATTGGGGCCCCACTAGGATTACATTGTGGCCCCATGGACTCTTATATATAGAAAGGAGGTTTTGTAATGTGAATCATCCAATAATTGTTCATTCATGCAATGTATTGGAGGTTGCCCCCTCGAAGTGGCTTATTTCTAAGGCGTTGATATCTCTTTTCTTCTCTTTTTGGAGCTAGTTTCACAACAAGGACTCATCTCTATCATATCCTGCAGAAGTCTCTTCTTATGTACCTCTACCAAAGACCATCTTCAACAACTTGTGTAATCATACTGGTGTGGGAGGTATGGTGATCAAGGGGAGTAATATGTAATGTATTTTCTATGAGGCCCCCATTCAGCATTAAGGGGGATGTGAATCTTGTGAGGTATTGCCTTCTCTCTGTGGCCCCTTATTAAAATTAAGGGCTGACAATGCAAAAAGAGATGTAATCTCATTTTCGACAATGGCTGGCCTTATATTGAGTTGGGCATTTATAAGCCCACTCTCATTTTCGGCCATGACCAACATTATATAGAGTTGGATATTTATACACCCACTCCCTTTTGTACATTTTCTGTGTGGCTCCATGTTCAGCTTAAAAGGGGATGTTGAAAGTTGTATAAGTTTCACTTTCAGCCACAGTGAAATGGAGGTAGTAAATAAAAGAATTGGAAACATGTCGCAGAGAATGTCGAATAAAACCTAACAAAATGAAATTTGGCTTTCCCACGAGCTGAGTTTGCCTACAATTCTAATTTGAATAAACCTGCAAGACAGTTGCCTTTTTCGGTTGTTTATGGAAGGAACTGGAAAGTATTTGTCGATTTACCAGTTGTGCATATTAGTAGAGATGCCAAAAAGCTGACAAAGCATATCTATGATGTTCAGGTGCGAGCAAAGCAGAAGCTAAAGGAGGCAAGAGAAAACTATAAGGCACGAGCAGATCTTCATATGAAGGAAAAGTCATACAAGTTAGAGAACAGGTGGTGGTGTACCTGAGAAAGATTGGTTTTCAAAGGGCACTTGCAACAAGTTGAAGCAGAGAAAAATGAACCATGTAAATTTTCATGCGGATAAATGGCAACACATATGCCATTGACTCGCCAGAGGAATTGGATATCAGTCTGATCTTCAATGTTTCAGACATTTATACATATGATGCAGGGCTAAATGATAAATTTGCTGACACTGTCGACATGGATTAGAAGGAGTAACTGGGAAAGAATAAAAGGGAAAAATATGAATGGATTGTGGACACGAAGCTTATGAATGTGCGAGCTGAGAATTACAAACTATTAAATCAAGTGGAGAGACTTGGATAACTAAGAATGAAATCAAGTGGAAGTAGCCTGATTGGCAGTGGGCACCAAGTCCGAAACTAAATATAGGTACAACTCGCAACTCGACAGTATTGTATCCGTGTGTATTTCTAAACCTAACTCGGCAGTTGCACTTGGAAAGGTCGAGGTGCATTACACAGCTCAGGGAAGGGACTCCATCAATACTCTGTATTTTTTTTTATTCACGTGTTAAAGTGTGTTGAACCCATAGGGTTTGCAATGAGTGCATTCGACATGTACACTAGTACAAACCCATCTAACCAGGTCTGATATGCACTTCAAGGTTGCAAAGCTTTTGGAAGCGAGTCAATGAGAATTTGAACATTAGCAATAATAGAGAGAATTTTCACCAATTAATAAAATGTCATGTGCATGTTGAATAAGGTGCACTGAGCAGAAATGAGGTTCTAACCTTCAGTCACGTCTCCATATGTTGCAAATGCATCTTTGAGAGTCTTCTCATCAGCATGCCATGCCAAACCTTTAGACAATTAAAACTTCCCATCAAATTCCATGGGCACCGGCTTCTGTGAGGAGTCCTAGGAACAGGCCAATGCAAATTTACCAAAATGAAGCACAATGCAAAAAACAAACCTCCAACGAAGAGTTTGGAGGAGGCAAGTCCCCTCGTGGTCACATGCATGAGTGGCAGGGCAGGGACTCCGGCATAACACTGGTGAGTCAAATGATGCCTAAGCAAGCTGCAGCGTGCCAGACCTCTCACATGCTTCAGAAATTCCATGGCAATGATCCTCTGATAAAATTTACTATATCAGAGATGAGATGTATGAAACTGCAAAGATCATACTGCCCCCAATTGTTACATCGAATTTGAGGGATAGTTAATGATTTATGGAAGGGGACCCCGCCTAAGCCGTACTTCAAAAGAAAAACCATTTACTGTGCAGTTGAAGTCTTTCTGCCTAAGCCATAAAGTAGTTCCAAGAGAAGCCATTTACTCCGCATTTGAAGTCTTCGTGCCTAATGTTTAATGGGGTGCTATAAATTTTCTATTTTATTTAGTGGTGTGGGGATGGTTAGCAAGGATGATCCTAATGTTTCAAGAGTGAAAAATGTGGGGATCATTGATCGCGAAGAAATTAAAAAATGCATTTTAATAAGTTATTGGGAGAGTATTAAATAAAATTGAAGAAATTGGTTTTATTTTAATGGTTGAAATATTTTATCTAAATTATATTAGGAAAATTGATTGTTATTGGAA
The DNA here is from genome assembly GCA_034641835.2 of Pinus albicaulis. Classification (NCBI taxonomy): domain Eukaryota; kingdom Viridiplantae; phylum Streptophyta; class Pinopsida; order Pinales; family Pinaceae; genus Pinus; species Pinus albicaulis. Next base: position 701,747,012 of record CM076574.1, read on the forward strand.
ATATAGCATTAGTTATTAAAGTGATGCAAATAATCAATTTTTCATTGATAGAAAACTATCAAAAATGGTTAGGAAAATATGAAAAGAAATTAGTATGTTTGAAAGCATCAAATAGTATCACATCCTAAGGGAGCTCAACAAAAAGGCAGATTCTCTCGGCAACTTGGCCTCTCAACTAGAATGGGATGTCTTGAGAACAAAAAGTGTGGTGTCAACGTCCCTCGTCCTTTGAGCTTAAAATCGTAGTTATCTATTTGATTTGCATGAGAGACAAATGGCATGGACAATTAAACTTGAAACATGGCATGTAATGTGCATAACATTCATGGTACGCTCACACAATGAGTGTTTAATGTCGGAACGAGTTCATCGATCGCACTTGGAGTTGGCTTTAGGTATGCAAATTAGGGAGCCTCTATGTATTCTTGCTTTGTGGTTCCTGCTCTGTCTCATCCTAGTTTGAATTGGGATTTTTCCTCGATCTTTTGACGAGTTCCAATTTAGTCTAAAGGGATTATGGTTCAATTAGTCCAATTTGATGGCTTAACAGTTCTTGTTTGGGTTGCTTCCAAGTATGGTGACCTTGAATTGTAGCTCAACTATTACTTGTCCTAAAACCTCCAATACACCTCCCTCACAACTTGAAAATCAAAGGGTCAGTGGAATAAATTCTAAAATTGGTAATTTTTTGCTCTATTGTCAATTATATTAGGGAATGTTGGAAAATGGGCTAATTAATAGGTAGGGAAATCTAGTAGTTATGGGTAGTGGTAGAGGGGTTTTCTAGGTGTTATGTAGTGCCTTCAATTGGGCCACAAGCATTCTAAGAGATGCATATTGGATGACACTGTTGATATTCACAAAGCTCTGAGGAGTCAATAACTTGTTATCACTAATAATAGGAATTTGTTTTTCTCTATTATTGGTAGGATGCATTCTCAAGAAGATATTAGAAACAATGAATATAACTTCATCTTGGAAACCATGTATATTCAAAGTGGAAAATAGGAGCCCTTCAAGCTAAGTGTGTTGCTTTTCGACAAACGGTTATGACCCTAGTCGATAATCTGGGTTCTATTGCTTCAAATGGTATTTATATTGGGTATGTAATGGAGAAGGTTAAGGGAGGTGAGTTTGTTCAGCAATAGTTGGAAGATATGGAGATGTTGATTGTAGACCAAAACTTTCAAGTCAACACAAAGAACGAAGAGGAAATTTATAGCCATCGTGGTTTTATCCAATACTAGTGTTTAATATTTTTTATATTTTTGCTTATTTTAGGTGGTTTTTATAGAACTTATACTATCTTTTCAAAATCCTCTGCAAAGGGTTGTTCTATTTCTTTAAATGGTAAGTTCTAAATTTTGGACAACTGTAAGATATATTTTTTCACACTGTTTTTATCTTTGTATTATTATGTTAATTTATGCAGCTGCAACAATTTTCCAATGCAAAATATACCTGTACTTGTTTAAAAATTAAAGGATGATCCCAAGTTTATGAAAGTCATACTCATGTTGGAATTTCGTAAAATGAAAGTTCATGCTTGCTTGTTTTGATGCATTTTACCTTTTTTCATGTTTTGGATTGTGTTAGAGACTTTCAAAATCCTTGGTGGCATAAAGGAAACTATTGCATAGAATTTTGATTAAGTGAAACTATAATAAACACCAAAAGTGCAGTTTTGGGTAATTTTTATCTTTCTTTATATGGTTTCTATATTTGAATGGTGTATATTTTGTATGAAATTATGTTCCTAATGATGTTATCTTACTTCCACCTTGCACATCTCATTCATCTAGGTTGTAATTGCATCTCACATCTCTCAACATAATAATATGCTAGAAGTTGCTATCAAGCATTTGGTTCACTGACAAGGTTATAGAGTGTTAATTTGTCCACTAAATTTTTGGTATCATTGTGTTTTGCCCCAATTGAGTGACAAGTTTTAATAAAAAGGGTTAATTTCACCACCAAAGTTTCATTTACATGATAAATTGTGCCATCTATGTAACACTTCCTTCCATCTGCATGTGTTGTGATTGTTGTGCCACTAAATGGTGTTCCCTTTAAATATGGGACCCTTGGCGGGAATTCCCACGTCGACCCCCACCCCCCCCAATAACTCATGACATAAAGGGGGCCCCTCGGCTAAATAACAGTCATTGATCTAGCCATCCACAATCTAAGGGTAATCAAATGGTGGTAGTGGTCCTGTCAATTGATGGTCTTGGCCAACGTAAAACTTCACAGCATTTGTCGTTGTCGCTCCACTACCACCACCCATTCCAAATTATGCAACTCAAAGGTTACAACAACGAGCAATGGGTGGTGGGAAGTGACAAGGTTCCACACCGAAACCACAGTTGGGTTGATTTCTTTTTCACAAGTGCACCCATTATAGATATTCAAACCCCTAGTGCTGGGTAGTGGTAAGGTCTCATAGCACCCACGTGGCCTACACATCCCCTAACTAGTCATTCAAAGGGCCCATCCCCACATCTAAGTCACATCGCCCGAAATTATCACTACTACAATGTTTTATGCTTAAATAAAGTCAAAGAGGTGGTGAGTGAGCTCCACGTGGCCACTACCACATAGATTCGGTGTGGGACTCGTTGGGTCCCTCCTCTCAACATTGTAGAATGCTTTTGCATTATATCCAGTCTTGATCCATCTAGGGTGTTTGCACTTTCATCCATTAATGGTAAGTCCTATACTCCTAGATGTTGTCTTGACTTCATGTAAGGAGCATGGGTAAGATTTCCATCGTCCAACAACTTTAATAAATGAAATTCTTCCTATCTATTGTCATTTTATTTGTCACAAGTGCCTGTTAGAGACTGTTATGAATAAAAAATATTCATATATATTAATTTTACTTAATTAAGGTGTGTGTATATATATATATACATCTTAATTAAGTAAAAATAATAAAATAATAATAATTAAATTAGTTTCCCATTAGTTATGAAAGGGCACTTATGTCAAAAGACATGATCTTTATCCCTTGTGGCCAGTTAACTCCTATAAAGGAGAACCTCCGAAGGGCTTGTAAATCATCATCGAATATTGAATAAAATATATATAAATTCTTATACACATATATGTGTCTGAATTTTGCCAATACAAGTGAACAAATTAATTGTTTCAGTGGTATCGGAGCTACCAATTCTCCACCTTTGTTGTCACTCTGTCCTCTATCCCTACATACCCAACCGCATTTATTTTGTTGCCCACACAAACCCGACCTCCATTCCCGTCGCATACACATCAACTGTTTCGCAGACAATCTGTTGTGCCTCCCACTCCCGCATACAGTTGTCTATTGTGCCTCTCACTCCCGCATACAGTTCTGCATATAGTCATTGTTCAGTCCACGTACTGCAGACTGGCCCATTGTCCAACTGCTGACGAGGAAGCCACAAACCATGTCGTTGTTCCACGTACACATCAACGTATACACATTGTGTTCATTGTTCCAAACAGCCGACGGGCAAAGTCTGCAAATTCCACGTATTACCATGCCCACATGTTGTTAAAAACGTTGTCGTCCCCCCCACTGTTAAGCATCGTGTCCCCGATTGAAAGGTCAATGGGTGTGATCCTTGGCTTCAATTCATACGAGCTCATATATGTGTGTGTGTGTGTGTGTGTGTGTGTGTGTGTGTGTGTGTGTGTGTGTGTGTGTGTGTGTGTGTGTGTGTGTGTGTGTGTGTGTGTGTGTATGTATGTGTGTATGTGTATGTGTATGTGTATGTATGTGTGTGTGTGTGTGTGTGTGTGTGTGTGTGTGTGTGTGTGTGTGTGTATATTATTTAAAAAAAAAGTGGGTCTACTAATAAAAAGAAAAACAAAATGGGGAGTAACAGTGACAATGCAAATTCAATGAAGTTTCAAGACGAATTCAATACAATGCGCAAGCGCCTTGACAACATCAAGAAGAAGCAGGACGAATTCAGAAAAGGCCAAGAGAAGATAATTTGTAATCAAGATCAAATGGCAGATGATATCAAAGAATTGAATATCATGATGTGCTAGTTTATGGGAGGAGCCAATCCACCTTTTAATCCTTCAGCTGCACAAAGTCCCAAGACTCCGAAAGGCGAAAATTTTCCAAGTCAGGAATATCTGTCAATGCTCGAAAAGCCACGAATATCGCATATATAGTTCGAAGGAAGTGAGTACTATACAAAGTTTCCCGAAAGAGGCTGCCTTAAAATTAAAAGAGAATTACCTAAATACGATAGTAAGGACCATAAGGGCGTCATTGTATGGGTAAACAAACTGGACGCCATTTTTAGAGCAAACCCACCAATAGGTGAACAAGAGAAGGTCATGACCACATCTAACAACTTGGAAGTTGAAGCATATGATTGGTTCTTATGGTGGTCCAACAGATGTGCAACTCGTTCATTCAATTAGGAAAATTTTAAAAACGCCCTGCTCGAAAGGTTCCATGACGAAGAAGGAGACGATGTTTACGAAAAATGCGTTCACCTCAAACAAGAAGGATCAGCAAGTGAATACACCCACCAATGGAAAAAGGGATTATCAGACGAAGAGCTGCTGAAAATGTATCGGTGTGGTCTTAAGGAATATATTCAGGAAGAATTAAAACTATATAAATCCAAAACCATTGAAGAAGTTAGACATGTAGCAGTAATTATTGAGTGAAAATATAAGCTCCATAAAACACCATATGCCAATAATGAAAATAAAACTACTACTCAAAAGCAAAGTCAAGTAAGTTGTCTTCAGAAAACACTAGCAAGTATGTTCCACCACCATTGCGCGATGGAGGAAAACAACAGTCTAATTTCGTATGAAAAAGGGATGGTAAGTGTTGCACATGCGAAGATAAATATTCCCTAGGGCACAAGTGCACTATGCAAAACTCTACAATTGCGAAGCAAAACAAGAAAAATAATCTTCAAATAATAGCTCCAACAAAGAAAATAATGAAGAAAACGAAACCCTTAATCCAAATCCAGAAGAAGAGAATATGCCAAGAATTTCCTTGGAGCTATCACAAGGACAACTCAACAAAAAAAAATTGAAGCTTAAAGGACATATCAAGAAAAAAAACGTTATCATTTTAATAGATTTTGGAAGTACGCACAACTTTATAGATGTCAATGTCGCAAAAAGACTAAACATTTTTTCCTATCCAGTAGCAGATTTAAAAGCTATGGTGGCAGATGGAAAATGAATAGATAGAGTAGGAAAGTGCCATAAAGTTAAAATGCAACTGAACAAATATGAAATTGAGTCTAGTTTCTATACGATCCCTTTGGGAGGAGTAGACATCGTCTTAGGAGTACAATGGTTGCAAACACAAGGGACGTATTCAACAAATCACCAAAAACAATTCATTAAGTTCAAAATGGATGGAAGGAAGTATAAGTTGTTCGGATTCCAATCCCCACCTACCCAAGTCATTTCTGCTCAACAGATGAACAAGCTTATTCGCAAGGGAGACCTGGTATTCGTCGCACAATGTCAATAGTTAGAGTTATTATCAATGGAAGAGGTTCACCAAAAGTCTGAAGTTTCATCCTTAATCCATAAATATGACAAGGTTTTTCAAGATTTAGTGATGAAATTACCCCCTGAAAGGAAAATTGAACATATCATTGAAATCAAACCAGATTCAACACCAATAAATATAAATCCATATCTCTACCCCCATCATCATAAAACAAAAATAGAACGACTTATACAAGATATGTTACAACATGGAGTCATTACGAAAGTAGAAGTCCATAGACTGCGCCAATAGTATTAGTCAGGAAGAAAGATGGATCCTTACAGTTATGTATAGATTACAGAGGATTAAACAAAATTTCTATTAAACACACATTTCCTATTCCATTCATTGATGAGATGTTAGACGAACTCCATGCCACGAAATATTTCTCAAAGTTAGATTTGAGATCAAGCTAATATCAAATTCGAGTGAGATTAGAAGACATCAAAAATACTGCATGCATAACTCACAAAGGGAAACATGAGTTTAAGTTAATGCTATTTGGTTGAACAAATGTGTCAACCACCTTTCAAGCAACCATGAACGAACTCTTCCATCCATACTTGCGAAAAATTGTATTAGTATTATTTGACAATATTCTCGTTTACAGTAAAACGTGGAAGGAGCACCTCAAGCATCTAGAGGAAGTACTTTCAGTATTAGATAAGAATCAATTTTACGCCAAGTTATCAAAATGTACCTTTGAGCAAAAAGAAGTTGAATACTTAGGGCACGTCATATCCAGGGAAGGAGTCAAAGTGGACCCCAACAAAATCAAAGTAATTAAAGAATGGCCCAAACCCAAGAACGTTTCAAAACTGAGAGGCTTTCTAGGTTTAACTCGTTATTACAAAAGGTTCATAAAAAACTATGCACATTTGACGACACCCCTGACAAACTTGTTTAAAAAGAATGATTTTCAATGGAATAACCAAGCAGACGAATGCTTCGAGAATATAAAAGAAGTGATGTCAACTACACCAGTACTGGAAACTCTAGACTTCTCCAAACCATTTATAGTCGAATGTGATGCTTCAGGGTTCGAAATTGGAGCAGTATTAATGCAAGACAACAACCTTATAGCTTTCGAAAGTAGGAAGCTTAAAAAATGGGAAATATTGAAATCAACTTACCAAAAGGAGATGCTTTCCATCATACATGCTTTAACTAAATGGCGATAGTACCTGCTGGGATGTAAGTTCTCAATCCAAACTGATCATAATAGTATTAAATTCCTACTTCAACAAAAAAACATTATCAACAAAACAACAAAAGTGGATGGAGAAATTGGTAGCATTCAACCTAGAAATATTGCACAAAAAGGGAAAGGAAAATGTCGTATCTGATGCACTCTCACGGAAGGATGACGACAACACAACATGTGTCACCTTGGCAGTTGTTCCTGACTTGTTAGACGAAAAATGAGCTGAGTCAGCCAAAGATTTGGACTATGGTTTTATGATTGAAAAGATCAGTCAATAAGCCAATTTTGAATGGAAAAATGACATATTATGGTACAAAGGTAGAATTTACCTAATCCCATAATCCAAATTTAGAATGAAAATTCTTAAGGAATCTCACAGTTCTCATGTAGTTGGCATGTCGAATTCTTCAAAACTTACTACAACATTCGGTAATCATTTTACTGGAAAGGTATGAGCAAGGAAATCCAAAAGTATGTCATTGAATGTGATGTGTGCCAGAGAAATAAGGGTGAAAATATTCCAACTCCCGGGTTATTTATTTTGTATGTCCCATTCTTATTCGTAAATCCTTTTTTACTACCCTTCATTGTCTTCTCAACATGAATGATATCATCTACTTCTCGTTATTGCTCCAAACGTGATTATAATATTATTTCTTCTCATGTAAAGATCAAACCAAAACTTTGGGAAATCTAGTATGTTCTACCAAGCACAAATACCCTAAGAAAAAGGAATCTAGGAGGATAAAACCCCTTAAGGGTGATGGACTATATCCATTTATCCTTCATCTTGATTTATATGGAGGCCTCTTGATCCTTTAATTCATTGATCTTGGTTAAATAGCTCACCATAGTACCTATCTAAGTCATGTAAATGGCTAAGAGGTTTCATAAGAAGATTTATCACGGAGCATAAGAATTTTAAGATAACTTAACCGAAGTATGAAACATGCTCTTACCCACCTTTATCTGATATATGTGGGATGAAATGACCCTTCACAAAATCAAGAATTATTATATTCATCATGGCTTCGTTCTTTTGATGAGCAACCAAATATGTTGGATCAATAGGTTGTAGAATTTCCTTCTCAACATGCTCCCAACACTCAACCTCCTCTATAAGAATATGAGATCTAAGCTTACATGGAATAAAACTGGAAGCTCCATCCAACCTATCACCCCATCTCAAATTGAAAGAGACCATACATATCTTGAAAAGTCAAAAGTGCACAAAAATTAGTAGTATATGAAGTTAGACAAAAAACTTGTATAGGGAGAAAATACTTTTCCAAAGTCATATAAGGTTCCACACCCAATGACCTTAACTAAGTCAAACAACTTTCTTGGGCAAACTCTAGCTAAAACACAAACTCCCTTTTACTCAAGAGTGATCTAAAACATCAGAAGCTCAATATCATGTGGAAATTTTGTGCACTATTAATTTTTTATAGGGATATATTGATATTTTCTTTGATAGTTGCATTTTACCATTTACACATTGAGTTCACCCCATAACATCATAAAATTATTCAGATTTACATTATTATTATTCATCGTCATATGCAACTTTGTAGAAAGAACAATAACATCATTACCAATTCAGTGGAACATAAAGGAACATAGGAAGAAAAGCATGCACACATAGAGACACCAGGATTGGTCGGAGACGAGGGAAAAACCCAATGAGGGGAAAACCCTTGCAAATTCTTCTTCTAGTATATTTCCATCAAATGATTCGAAGAAAAAGAGTACAATGATACATATATTTACAACAACTAGAATATCCATGAAACATGTTCAAACATTAAAACCTCGTATTCTGATAATTGTAATATATTGTCATTGCCTGTAGCATACTTTCAAACATTGCTATCACTGAGCATAAACTTTGGAGCATTGTAATTTCATCTATGAGGCCTTAGCCGCTACCATAACATTATGTGCTCGCGAATTTGGGGAATCTGTCTTTGAAGCCCTAGCCGCGGGCATAACATAATGTGCCCACAGCCTAAGGGTCCTCAGCCTACCTTTCCTATAGCAAGGCCACAACTCTACCTTAGATCCACTAGTTATATTCCTGCGGCTAGAAAAAAAACCCTAACTTTCATGCGAGCCTCGGCTTGAGTGATCAGGTGCACAGTATTTAGATCAAAAATCAAAGTTTTCATAATTGCTCGAAACCAGGACAACAACGCAAAGCTCATCACTAGGATTCCAACGCAACTCGTTTCATCAAAATCTGAGTTCGTATGAGTAAGTTATGGCCTGCTGTCCGTTTTCTCAAACAGTTAAAAAAATTGCAAAATTGTGACAGGTTGCTCACAAGGCAACCCAGTCAACAAAAAAGAGTCTTTTTGAATATTCTTCAGGTTTCTTCCAATGAGGCCATGACAAGTGGCATTTTTGAATTCACCAGTTTGGTCTATGTGGGTGAAATTCTCCTAATAGTTCTAAGGTGGAATTGTATTTTTTTATTTATTTTTATTTAATTATGATTATGATTATATATATATGTGTGTGTGTGTGTGTGTGTGTGTTTAAACCTATTATATATATTATATTATATAATACATATTTTATATATTTTATATTAATTATATTAAATATTAATTAAACCAAGGTTTAAAGTTCGTTATAAAAATCATATGGTTCGAATTAATCAAATACCAAAGTCTACTTAAATCATGGTCGATGGGTTATATCATAAATCAAATGCAAAGGTCAGCATATGCCAAGTCCATTGATCCGTTATAAATACACCAAGGTCCGTTGATATGATATGCGGTGGTAAAAACGTTATAATGGGGCGAGGTCAAGTTTGAAACTGGACCTCTGACCCACAAGTCACCCTGTTAACCAACAAGCCACAGCGGGAGTTTTTGAAATGCTCCTGTGCAGTGGGACCGGCGGAGCGCGGAGAGGCTAGCCCGCAGGCTAACCTCTCCTACCATGTGACCACATCTCATATGACCAGCGCCAAGGGCTAGCGCTAAGTTTGTCTTAGTGACAACAGTTAACCATTAAATAAGCGCAGTTAACTTAGCGGAAAATTTGACGGAGCGCGAAAAATCTGGCGGACCCCCAGTTTTTGCGAGGTTAGCTAGAGTTCTACCAGAGTTAGTGGAGAAATTGCAGGAATTTTGTTTTTGCAATAATGGAGGCAATATTCGACCAATTTTGGAAAATGAATAGTCAATCTTAGATTATTTTGGCATTCCAGAGACAATAGCACAGATTTTAGAGGTTGAAAACAAATTCTACATGTGATTTTTCTTCAGGGAAGTTCAAGGGAGTTGAGGGTCACCAGGGAAGGAGGTCAAGTCTAGACTAGATAGAGTCATTTTTCAGTAATTGGACAGTCATTTTTAGATGATTTGTATGTTCTGAAGACAATAGAATGGGTTTCTGGAGAAATTGAAAATTTTACACAACACTTTTGCCAAATTTGAGCTAATACAAGAGGCCCAAGCTATGGCGCTGGACCAAGGAGATGTAGCCCAGGAGGGTTGAACTCCTTCATCAAAAACTTATGTTGATGGCTTTGTTTATGGTTTGTTGTACATGTTTATGTTGTTGTTCAGTTGTTACTTATGTTGTTTATTTGTCATTAATTTCAACATAAAACACAAGACAATTTCATGTTTTGACACTCACCTGCACCAAGGAAACTAAAGCACCATAAGAAAACAAGAAGCAAATAAATTATAATTCTGAAATTATAATTAGCACAAAAAGACTAACATATCAAGTTCATATCACTGAGATTTCGGACCTCCGTGTGAACTTATTTTGTTGAATCTGAGTGATCCAAGACAACGGACAAGAGAAGAAGAGAGCTTCATCAATTGTGTCCAAATGAGCTCGAGGTCTATTCTATATATAGGATTCTATGAAGGTTCATTTGAAGTTGAGGACAACCTAACCCAATATACACGAGTTAATAAATAAATTCAAAAATCAACTTCTTCTTGTCCAAATAAGGTGATATTTAGGTCGATTTTGGTCCTCTCGAAAAGAGGAATTCAATGCAATCATATTCTTTGTCATTTGAGCTGCCCAAAGTGGAATTTGACAGTATTTGCTTAAATTTAACACTCCCTCTCAACTAGGGAGGATTCCACTTTCTCATATCTGACCATTGATCATCATGACACACGTCCCATCTCAAGTATCTCATCATCCTAAATCATCAATGTACATCACTTTCTAATTCCTGCTTAATGGATTGTTCATGTTCATATGTTGAATATTCTCGAATCTAGAATAAGAAGAATTAGTTACCAGAGGGGAGCTTAAGCTACTACCCTCTATTCATTGGGCTAAGACCCGGAACCTTTTACCAGCAGGCTACTACCTAGAATATATGTCGACAGGCTACTACCTAGAATATCAGTCAATGGGCTACTACCTGGAATATCTATCAGCGGGCTACTACCTGGAATATCATTCAACGAGCTACTACCCGGAAATTTGTCATCAGGCTACTACCTAGAAATGTCATCGGATTACCACCCGAGAATATCGGCGGGGAGTCAAATCTACGACTTGCACCATCATCACAGAGAATATCATCAGGGAGAATATCCTAACTCGAAATCACGTCAAGGAGCTACTACCCATCCCATAATCTCATGGGGGAGCTCCAACTATGACCCCATATCAAGCAATAGGTGACATAGGAGGGCTACTACTCAACCCATCATATTTCCCATTGATCTTCCCAGCAATGACCTTGAATATTCATGTGGTAGAACACTTGCATCATAATCTCACTTGGATGAGATATCGACTTACCAAGAGGTAAGGATCACACCCCTCAAAGCCTCCTCATCCATTGGCCATATGGAGAGGGATAATCCCAACAAGTCCATCTTGTGGGTATGATTCCAACTGGGGTATACTCTGCAATGACCAAGATAGGGTGCTCCAACCTTGTGGGTAACATATAGGGGTCAGAGTTCCCTCAACTCTGGGAGCTCAAACAAGGGGGAAGAGTATGCCTCTGTGTGCTCGATCAATGATGCTCTCATCATACTCATATCATCATACTTGTATCAGGTAATCATCATGCATCTGTAACAGCTGTATTCGGGACATTGAATCAAATATTATGTCAGAACATAAATAATCATATAAATCAAAAAATGATACCATAAACATCCTCCCTCTCAAGGAGGTACCAATCACAAGCCTAATCTTGTGTCGAATAACTGCATTGTCTCAATATATAAGAGTATCTCGATCCCAACTATATGTATTGGATTCTCTGCCATTCTGATATAATGTATCCATGTGATATTCAAAACTTTCACAAAACATCTCTTCAAATGCTTCTTCATCATGTTTCATAGCTAGCCATGCTAGCAACGTTATACTCAACCTTCGTAGAGCTACAAAATTATCATTGTGGAAGATCTCATACTCAGGCAACACTTATATGTGCTCATATCATCAATAATTAACATTAGCATATCAATACTGTCATATATCATAGGAGGAATATTACAGACGAAGAATATATCATCTCACGCAAACATCTCGAAGGATTCTCGGTGGCAACTCAATGTGAATGAAGCGACTCAATCATGAATCGAATCAAGTTCTATGCACATCATTGTATATATGTGTGTGTGTGTGTGTGTGTGTGTGTGTGAATGGATGTTCTAAACGGAACATCAATTATTCAATCAGTTGTCAGTTGCCATGTCAGATTCTACAACATCTTGAACATCAAATCAGAGTATCCAGGGATTTGTATTTATATCTTCCAATACTTCTTTAATAGATTAACAAAATAGATTATATTTTTCCAATTTCATAAATCGATTCATCATGTCATGATACATAATTTCAAGATTGAGAAGTCGTATCCCTCTAACTTATATCATCGGAGGCTTGTTACCTGACAATAGTAGATCATCAATATATAAAAACCAAAATCAAAATCAAAGTCATACCTTGGAACACTTCTAAAGAGAATTCTTGGATCAATACAACATCCTCGCTTCATCAGATAGCTCTCAATGCAGACATATATGTATCAAGGGAGCTTGCTTCATGCAACGATCATTGCAACCATAGCACTTTACCATACCATCATTCCCAACCTTTCATAAATCATTATTATGCAATCAAATAAACTAAATTAACTCATCAAAGTTTAGCAGCGAGATAAAAAATTCATAAATATCTCAGTGTTAGTTCATTGGACCAGGTGACAGGTAAAGCTTTCATCAAGTCAAGACATCATCTGTTATCATTCCAACCACGCAATATCAATCCAGAATTTCATAAATTCATTCCCATTATCATATAGGAAGTCACTATGCTCATATATCATTATCATCAAGGCGAATCTTCAGTCGTAAAGGAAAATCATGTCAGATCCAAATTTGCTATCATAGAAAGGTCTATAGTTCAAGATATATCTCAAACATAGATTCAAAGGTCTAAGTCATCATCAGACATCATACAAATCATATATATTAGTTAAGTCATAAGTCATTCCTTCCACTAGATGCCAAGGATATTTCGTGCATGTTCCAGTCATTCAACCAATGTGCTAAGAACAAGAAGGCCAATACAAGACCATTATGAAATACCAAAATAATTTATGTCTAAATTCCCAGCACTGCTAAACTATATCAATCATCCAAGTCATGTCAACCTCGCGTAATACAAACTTCAAACATAATGACGTATATATATATATATATATATCTCGGTCACCTGCAAACACAATATTAGTCTACATATTCATATTATAGTAGACATTCAAACTTCCTCGCTCACAGATATTTGGATATCTGCTATACATCTGACACCTTCCAGGCGATCATTGGATTTCATGCACAAAAATTCGATTTTGTGTTCAACAAACATAGTCATACCCATAGGCCTTCCTCTATGTGATTGAGGCTTAGAGTTAGACATTAATTTTTATTTTTTTAATACCTCAGATCAAAACTTAGTTGCAGATCATCAATCTCAGATACCCATAGATCATATTTCAGTAATACATAATATACATGACATTAAGAGAAGGGATCTATTGGAGGGATTCTCCCTCTAAATGAAAATCCACTCAGTGATCTTTATTCTTGTGATCAAACTGTATATAATACTTTCATGCATCAGCAAATATATCAGATCATAAAGTCAAACATATACCCATCATGGTTATAACATGGTAACATTAGTTACTTTCATTATATCATGACATCAAACTTTCATCAAGGGTTAGATTCCATGATAGGGGCAGCAGACAGGTGAGACATCACACTTCAAATATAATGAACACAATATCTCTTTTATTAAGTCAATCGATCAAGTTTTTCCATATTCCATCAGAAAAATAACCACGATTAATAAGAGATATACATTATCTATCTCATTGTTCTATCATGGTTACCATGCTTGTCATGATCAATAGGACTAGGTGAGGTCATTCAATAAAACTTTATTATAATTATCACAAGCAATATCAATACCATGTCAAAGAGGTAACCTTATATAAGAGATCCAATATGTCTTATGCATATCAAGTGTCAAGAGTATCATTTACTAGAGTCGAGGTGCTAACCTTCTTCATAGAATCGGGATCTCCAAAAACATTAGATGTTAGCCAAACCTCAAGTTATGCCACTATATCCAAGATCAATAATAAGTAGCCTAAGATGATTATCATGAGAAAAATATTCAATACTAGGTGCATAATTTTATCATAAATCCAAATCACTTCCATATGCATGATCCATTTGCAAAGGAGACATTCTCAACATATCATAGGGCTCACCTAGCCATCCAATGTTATAGCTGAAACATAACAATAAAACAATATACCATTCATACCTCGAAGTATTCAAATACCTGTGCACCTTCTCATGGGCAGCTTGTAGTGCTTGTCACCTTTTAATCAGGTGCCTCTTTAACTTTTCAGATCTAACTTTTCTTTCCTGTATCTTAAATGATCCTTTAGAAGGATCCACATATCACATCTCATCAAAGAGATTAGATACATCCATATACTCAAATATGTATGCATGAAGTATAAGCAATGATCAAAACAATAATCATAATAATCATATCTGTAAGTCTAAACAAGAGTAACGACATAAAGCAATATCAAGAGTCAAGGAGTACTTATCTTCAATGAGAGGTGACCCTCTCCCTCTTGAAATAGTCTTCAAAAACCATCACTATCCATAGTCCACACAACAGTGTTGCATTCAATTAACTTTATTAGCAACTAGGTCATCTAGTTATTCATCAAATCAATCCCAAGTGCTTGAGCATCTTCACATAAACCATGCTAGGGTTTCATACACCAAATCTTGTCTTCTCCATAAACCAAGGTTTCTCTCAAAACATAACCATCAAATCCTCATGCACCACGTACCTAGGGTTTTCTTCATACCCTATAATTATTTTAGGTCTCCAGCATCCTCTTCTTGCATCGATCAAAAGTGTCTCCACGGGGGTAATCTCCATGGCTTTTCTTCAGCCCACCTCTAATACCATGTTAATTTTTCATAGGGCTATATTGATAGTTGCATTTTATCATTTACACATTATGTTCACCCCATAGAATCATAACATTATTAAGATTTACATTATTATTATTCATCAGCATATGCAACTATGTAGAAAGTACAATAACATCATTGTCAATGCAGCGGAACATAAAGGAACATATGAAGAAAATCATGCACACATAGAGACACCAAGATTGGTCAGAGACGAGGGCAAAACCAACTATGGGGAAAACCTTGCAAATTCTTATTCTAGTAGATTGTCATCAAATGATTCAGCAAAAGAGAGTACAATTATCCATATCCTTACAACAACTAGAATATCCATGAAGCACATCCAAACATCAAAACCTCTAATTATGATAACTGTAATATACTGTAACTGCTTGTAGCATACTATAAAACACTACTGTCATTGAGTGGAAACTTCAAAGCACTATAATTTCATCTATGAGCCCTTAGTCGCTACCATAACACTTTGCGTCTGTAGCCAAGGTTCCCCCAGCCGCTACCATAACATTATGTGCCCGCGGCTTTGGGGAAATATGTCTTTGAAGCCTTAGCTGACAGCATAACACACTGTTCCCATAGCCTAAGGGTCCTCGGTTGCTAGCTTGCCTATAAAAAGCTTGCAACTCTGGCCCAGGTCCACCAATTTTGTGCCTGCAGCCATAATAGAAACCCTAACTTCCGTGTGAGCCTCAGACCTCCGTGCGAACTTATTTCATTGAACCTCAATGAGCCATGATAACGTACAAGAGAAGAAGAGAGCTTGATCAATTGTATCCAGATGAGCTTGAGGTATGTTCTATTTATAGGCTTCCATGAGGGTCCATTTGAGATTGAGGTCGACCTAACCCAATATACATGGGCTAATAAATAAGTTCAAAAACCAACTTCTCCTTGTCCAAATAAGGTGATATTTTGGTTATTTTTGTCCTCTCAAAAAGAGGAATTCAATGTAGTCATGTTCTTTGTAATTCAAGCTACCCAAAGTGGAATTTGATCGCAATTTCTTAAATTTAACACTTCCTCTCAACTAGGGAGAATTCCACTTGTTCATATCTAACCATCGATCATCATGACGCACGTCCCATCTCAAGTATCTCATCATCCCAAATCATCAATGTACATCACTTGCTAATTCCTGCTCATATGTTGAATACTCTCGAATCTAGAAGAAGAAGAATTTGTTATCGGAGGGGATCTAAAGATAGTGCCTTCTATTCATCAGGCTACAACCTGGAACCTTTACCAATGAACTACTACTCGAAATATATGTCGGCGGGTTATTACCCATAATATCTGTCAACGAGCTACTACCTAGAATCTCTGTCAGTGGGTTACTACCTGAAATATCATTCGGTGGGATACTACCTAGAAATGTCATCAGGTTACCACCCAAAAATATTAGTGGGGAGTCAAATATACGACCCGCATTATCATCATAGAGCATATCATCAGGGAGAATATCCCAACCTAAAATCACATCGAGGAGCTACTACTCATCCCATAATCTCATGGGGGAGCTACAACTACAATCCCATATCGAGCAATAGGTGACATAGGGGAGCTACTACTCAACCCATCCTATTTCCCACTGATATTCCCAAAAATGACCTTGAATAGTCATGTGGTAGAAAACCTGCATCATAATATATCTTGGACGAGATACTCGACTTACCAAGAGGTAAGGATCACACGCCGCCAAGCCTCCTCATCCATTAGCTAGACGAAGAGGGATAATCCCAACAATCCCATCTAATGGGTATGATGCCAACTGGGGTATACTCTATAATGACCAAGATATGGTGAGCTACTACTCCAACCTTGTGGGTAACAGATAGGGATAATGCCCTATTTTTCAGAGTTCCCTCAACCCCAGGAGCCCTCTGTCTCAATTCCTCACCTTGGGAGCTCAAACAAGGGGGAAGAGTATGGATATGTGTCCTCGATTAACGTTGCTCTCATCATACTAATATCACCATACTTATATCAGGTAATCATCATGTATCAGTAGCAGCTGTATTCAGGACATTGAATCAAATCATGTCATAACATAAACAATCGTATAAATCACAAAAGGATACCATAAACATCCTCCCTCTCAAGGAGGTTCCAATCACAAGCCTAAGCTTGTCTCGAACAACTGCACTGTCTCAATATATGAGAGTATCTCGATCCCAACTATATGTATGGGATTCTTTTCCAATCAGATATATTATATCCATGTCATATTCAAAACTTTCTCAAAACATATCTTCACATGCTTCTTCATCCCGTTTCATAACTAGCCGTGCTAGCAACGTTGTGCTCAACCCTAGTAGATCTATAGACTTCAAATCGTGGAAGATCCCATACTCAAGCAACACTTATATGTGCTCATCTCATCAATAATCAACATCAGCATATCCATACAATCCTCTATCATAGGAGGAATATTATAGATGAAGAATATATCATCTCATGCAAGCATCTCAAAGGATCCTCGGTGGCAACTCAATGTGCATGAAGCGACTCAATCATGAATCAAATCAATTTCTATGTACACACACATATACGAATGGATATTCTAAGTGGAACATCAATGCTTCAATCTGCTGTTAGTTGCCATGTCAGATTCAACAACATCTTGAACTTAAAATTAGAGTGTGCAAGGATTTGTATTTCTATCTTCCAATACTTCTTTAATAGCTTCACAAAATAGATTGTCTTTTCCCAATTTTAGAAATCGATTCATAATGCCATGATACATCATTTCGATCTTGAGAAGACATATCCCTCTATCTTATATCATCAGAGGCTTGTTACCTAACAATAGACGATCAGTAGTATATAAAAACCGAAATCAAAATCAAAATCATACCCTGGAACACTTCTGAAGAGAAGCCTTGGATCAATTCAACATCCTGGCTTCATCAAATGACTTTCAATGCATACATATTTGTATCATGGGAGCTTGCTTCATGCATTGATCACTACAACCATAACACTTCCAAAGCATCATTCCCAACCTTTCATAAATCATTATTATGCAATCAAATCAACTAAATCAACTCATCAAAACTTAGAAGCCAGATAAAAAATTCATAGATATCTCAGTGTCAGTTCATTGGACCAGGTGATAGGTAAAGCTTTCATCAAGTCAAGACATCATATATTATCATTCCAATCACGCAATATGAATCCATAATTTCATCAAGTCATTCCCATGACCATATAGGAAGTCACTATGCTCATATATCATTATCATCAAGGTGAATCTTCAGTCGTAAAGGAAAATAATGTCAAATCCAAATTTGCTATCATAGAAAGGTCTAGAGTTCAAGGCATATCTCAAACATCTATTCAAAGTTCTAGGTCATCATTAGACATCATACAACTAATCTATATCAGTTAAGTCATAAGTCATTCCTTACACTAGATGCCAAGGATATATCATGCATGTTCCAGTCATTCAACCAATGTGTTGAGAACGAGAATGCCAATATAAGACCATTATGAAATACCAAAATAGTTTATGTCTGAATTCCCAGCACTGCTAAACTATATCAATCAACCAATTCATTTCAACCCAGCGTAATACAAACATCAAACATAATTACGTATATATATCCTGGTCACCTGCAAACATAAGACCAGACTACATATTCATATTATAGTAGACTTTCAAACTTCCCCACTCTCAGATATTTCATGTATCTGCTATACATCTGACATATTCTAGGTGATCATTGGATTTAATGCACAAAACTTCGATTTTATGTTCAACAAATAAATTCATACCCACATGCCTTCCTCTGTGTGACTGAGGCTTAGAGTTAGAGAAAAAACTTTTTTTTATACCTCAGATCAAAACTTAGTTGCAGATCATCAATGTCAGATACCCGTAGATCATATTTCGATAGTATAAAATATACAGAACATTAGGAGAAGGGATTTATTAGAGGGATTCCCCCTCTAAATGAAAATACACTTCAGTCATCTTTATTCATATCATCAACTTGTCTATACTATTGTCATGCATCAACAAATCTATTAGATCATAAAGTCAATCATTTACCCATCATGGTTTTAACATGGTCACATTAGTTACTTTCATTATATCACGACATCAAACTTTCATCAAGGGTTAGATTCCATGATAGGGGAAACGGATAGGCGAGCCATCACACTTCAAAGATAATGAACAGGATATCTCTTTTATGAAGTCAATCCATCAAGTTTTGGCATATCCAATCAGAAACATAACCACAGTTAATAAGAGATATAGAGTATCAATCTCATAGTTCTATCATGGTTACCATTGTTTTCATGACCAATAGGACCAGGTCAGGTCATTCAATAAAACTTTACTATACTTATCACAAGCATTATCAATACCATATCAAAGAGGTAACCTTCTATAAGAGATCCAATATGTCTTATGCATATCAAGTGTTAAGAGCATCATTTACTAGAGTCAAGGTGCTAACCTTCTTCATAGAATCAGGATCTCCAAAAATAATAGATGTTAGCCAAATGTCAAGTTATGCCACCATATCCAAGATCAAGAATAAGTAGTCTAAGATGATCATCATAATCAAAATATTCAATATCAGGTGCATCATTTCATCATAAATCCAAATCACTTTCATATGCATGAGCCATTTGCAAAGGAGACATTTTCAACATACCATAATGCTTACCTAGCCATCCAATGTTATAGCTGAAACATAACATTAAAACAATATACCATGCATACCTTGAAGTATTTGAATACCTGTGCACCTTCTCATAGGCAACTTGTAGTGCTTTTCACCTTTTTATTAGGTGCCTCTTTACCTTTTCAGATCTAGCTTTTATTTCCTGCATCTCAAATTATCCTCTAGAGGGATCCACTTATCATATATCATCAAGGAGGTTAGATACATCCATATACTCAAATATGTATGCAGGACGTATAAGCAATGATCAAAACAATAATCATAATAATTAGATCTATAAGTATAAACAAGAGGAAAGACACAAAGAAACATCAAGAGTCAAGGAGTACTTATCTTCAATGAGAGGTGATCCTCTCCCTCTTGAACTAGTCTTCAAGATCCATCACTATCCATAGTCCAAATAAGAGTGTTGC
The DNA here is from genome assembly GCA_034641835.2 of Pinus albicaulis. NCBI lineage: Eukaryota > Viridiplantae > Streptophyta > Pinopsida > Pinales > Pinaceae > Pinus > Pinus albicaulis. The sequence goes on from CM076574.1 coordinate 701,767,396, forward strand.
CTTCAATCAAATTTATTAACAACTAGGCCATCTAGTGATTTTTCAAATCAATCCCAAGTGCTTGAGCATCTTCACATAAACCATGCTAGGATTTCATACATCAAATCTCGTCTTCTCCATAAACCAGGGTTCCTCTCAAACCCTAACCATCCAATCCTCATGCACTAAGCACGTAGGGTTTTCTTCATACCCTAGAATTCTTTTAGGTCTCCATGATCCTCTTCTTGCATCGATCAAAAGTGTCTCCATGGGGGTGATCTCCATGGCTTTTCTTCAGCCCATTGCTGATACCATGTTAATTTTCATAGGACTATATTGATCTTTGCTTTGATAGTTGCATTTTATCATTTACACATTAAGTTCACCCCATACCATCATAACATTATTCAGATTTCCATTATTGTTATTCATTAACATATGCAACTATGTAGAAAGAACAATAACATCATTATCAATGTAGCGGAACATAAAGGAACATAGGAAGAAAAGCATGCACACATAGAGACACCATGATTGGTTGGAGACCAGGGAAAAACCCACTATGGGGAAAACCCTTGCAAACTCTTATTCTAATAGATTGTCATCTAATGATTCAGAAAAAGAGAGTACAGTGATCCATATCTTTACAACAACTAGAATATCCATGAAACACATCCAAACATCAAAACCTCTGATTCTGATAACTGTAATATATTGCCACTACCTTTAGCATATTGTTAAACACTATTGTAACTGAGCGGAAACTTCAGAGCACTGTCATTTCATCTTTGAGGCCTTAGCCACTACCATAACACTCTGACCCTGCGACCAAGGGTCCCCCAGCCGTTACCATAGCATTATGTGCCCTCGAATTTGGGGAAATATGTCTTTGAAGCCTTAGCCATAGGCATAAAAAACTGTGCCCGTGGCCTAAGGGTCCTCAACCGCTACCTTGCCTATAGCAAGCCACAAATCTGGTCCAGATTCACCAGTTATGTGCCCGCGACCAAAATAAAAACCCTAACTTTTGTGTGAGCCTCAGACTTGATATTTCAGACCTCCATGAGAACTTATTTCTCCAAACCTGAGCGAGCCAAGACAACATACAAGAGAAGAAGAGAGATTTATCAATTGTGTCCAAATGAGCTTGAGGAATATTCTATTTATAGGCTTCCATGAGGGTCCATTTGAGGTTAAGGTCGACCTAACCCAATATACATGAGTTAATAAATAAATTAAAAAACCAACTTCTTCTTGTCCAAATAAGGTGATCTTTAGGTCAATGTGTTGTGAAACCAGCTCTAAAAATAGAAGAAAAGAGATGTCAACGCCTTAAAAATAAGCCACTTCGAGGGGGCAACCTCCAATACATTACATGAATGAAAAATTCTTGGATGATACAAATGACAAAACCTCCTTTCTATATATGGAATTCATGGCCATAATATAATCCTAGTGGAGATATATTATATGTGTATGAGATACAAAAATAATAATGTAAGTGAAAATAACAACATTATGGGGTTATGGTGAGGCACAACAACATATGGGTACTGTACTGTGGGGACTTTTACTATTGTACAAGATATATTTTCTGTCCATAGTAAGTACTTGTCCTCATTGCTTGATTATTTCTTGATACTTTTGTATAAAATTCTCATCCTCCCATGTGGAATCTTCTACGGGAAAGTTCTTCCATATTTGAGATACTCTAAAATTGATCGTACTTGTCGAGTTCTTGTTTCTGTGACTACTTCATAACTTCTTTCGATGTGATGTTGATCTTCTTGTTGTTTCATTAGATTCTGCACCAAGGTTAGGTTATCCTTTGAGAGTTAGAGAACTTGTTGTTGATGCTCGATTTGATCTTCCACTAATTTATCATCCATATTAGCTATTATTTGATCCTTTGAACCATCCAAATTAGCCTCCATTTTTTCTTTTAAATGATCTATGTCATCTTCGGCTGCTCTTCATAAGAACGAAACTTGTTCCACTTCGTACCGTAATATTGATATCTCATACTACAATTCTTCCTCTTCATGTGTCATAGTATAGATTTTTGAGGGCTCAATGGGTGTTGAATTATTTTTAGGGGCCATTTTAGAATCCAATACTAATATCTATTCTACAATATGCCCTTGGAATCAATTCAACTTGATTCTTCAAACAAGACTTATGCAATTTGGAAAAAAAATACACAACTTTTACTTGCTTTTGAGGAGCTCGATATTGAAATTGAATTATCTCTATAACTGCGGATCCTCAATATCTAAAATTCAGCCCTGTAGTAGCACTCTTAAGCTTCTTTCAAATTCCACAGGTCTGATTTGATTTGGATTTTTCAAGACAAAGTTATATCTAATCTCCCACAATGACCCAATTATGGACTGGTTCAATAGAGTGAACTTGTACGAATTGCCACGTGTCACTATTTCCTCCTTTGGCTTTTAAATTGATAGACAACAAACTACAGTCTGTGTTCTTGCGGCCAATTTTTACAGCATTCCAATCCGATGCTCGGAGAGAGATCTATGAAGATTTTTCCACGGTCACCTCTTTGAGATGAAATTCAGAAGCCTGAAAAAGACCTAACTTCCACAGATCATATCTCCGAAAATATTGCGAAACAAGATCTAAATTTTTGCGACAATGTTCCTTGGGATTTTTGCTTCGCACACTAAAAATTTCAGCTTCTGAACCTTCGTAGAAAAAAAAGTTATAGTGACAATGCCACGATGACCTGTTTGGAGCAGCGTCCAAAGCTCTGATACCAAATGTTGTGAAAACAACTCCAAAAATATAAGAAAATAGATATCAACACCTTAGAAATAAGCCACTTCAAGGGGGAAACCTCCAATACATTACATGAATGAAAAATTCTTGGATGATACAAATGAAAAAGCCTCCTTTCTATATATAGGAGTCCATGGGGCCACAATGTAATCCTAGTGGGGCCACAATGTTACCTTAGCTGACCTAAAAATAATAATGTAAGGGCACAATAATAACAATATGGGGGTTACAGAGGTACAACAATAACAATAATGGGGGCTACACTATTAATATAGGGACTTAACACAATTTTGGTCCTCCTGAAAAGAGGAATTCAATGAAATAAGCTTCTTTGTCATTTGAGCCGCCCAAAGTGGAATTTGACCGTTGTTACTTAAATTTAACACTCCCTCTCAACTAGGGAGAATTCCACTTTCTCATATATGACCATCGATCATCATGACACACGTCCCATTTCAAGTATCTCATCATATCGAATCATCAATGTACATAACTTTCTAATTCCTTCTTACTTGAATGTTCTTGCTGATATGCTGAATATTCTTGAATATAGAAGAAGAAGAATTTGTTACCAGAGGGGATTTTAAGCTACCACCCTCTATTCATCTTGCTACAACACGAACCTTTAGCAACGGGCTACTACCCGAAATATATGTCGACGAGCTACTACCTGAAATATCTGTCACCGGGATATTATCCGGAATATCTCCTAGTGGGATACTACCCGAAATATCATTTGACAGACTACTATCTATAAATTTTTCATCAAGCTACTACTTAGAAATGTCATAAGGCTACCACCTGGGAATATCGGTGGGGAGTCAAATCTATGACCTGCATAATCATTAGAGAGCATATCATCAGGGAGAATATCCCAACCTGAAATCACATCGGGGAGCTACTACTAATCCCGAAATCTCATGGGGGAGCTACAACTATGACCCCATATCGAGCAATAGGTGACATAGGGGAGCTACTACTCAACCCATCCTATTGCCCACTAATCTTCCCAACAATGGCCTTGAATAGTAATGTGGTAGAAAACTTGCATCATAATTTAGCTTGGAAGCGATACCTAAATTACAAAGAGGTAAGGATCACACGCCTCCAAGCCTCCTCATCCACTAGCTATACGGAGAGGGATAATCCCAACAAGCCCATCTTGTGGGTATGATGCCAACTTGGGTATACTCTGTAATGACAAGGATAGAGTGAGATACTACTCCAACCTTGTGGGTAAGAGATATGGGTAACGTCACATTGTTCATAGTTCCCTCAACCCCAGGATCCCTCTGTCTCAATTCCTCACCCTGGGAGCTCAAACAAGGGGGAAGAGTATGGATCTGTGTCCTCGATCATCGCTACTCTCATCATACTCATATCATCATACTTTTATCAGGTAATCATCATGTATCAGTAGCAACTGTATTTAGGACATTGAATCAAATATCGTGTTAGGTCATAAATAATCATATAAATCGCAAAAGGATACCATAAACATCCCCCCTCTAAGGGAGGTACCAATCACAAGCCTAAGCTTGTCTCGAACAATTGCACTGTCTCAATATATGAGAGTATATCGATCCAACTATATGTATGGGATTATCTACCAATCGGATATAATGTATCCATGTCATATTCATAACTTTATAAAAACATCTCTTTAAATGCTTCTCCATCTTATTTCATAGCTAAGCCATGGTAGCAACGTTTTGCTCAACCTTGGTAGAGCTACAAACTTCTCATCGTAGTAGATCTCATACTTCGGCAACACTTATATGTGCTCATCTCATCAATAATCAACATTAGCATATCCATATAATCATATTTCATAGGAGGAATATTAGAGATGAAGAATATATCATCTTATGCAAACATATTGAAGGATTCTTGGTGGCAACTCAATGTGAATGAAGCGACTCAATCATGAATCAAATCAAATTCTATGCACATCACTACACACACACACACACACACACACACACACGAATAGATGTTCTAAACTGAACATCAATGCTTCAATCAACTGTCAGTTGCCATGTCAGATTCAACAACATCTTGAACTTCAAATCAAAGTGTCCAAGGATTTCTATTTCTATCTTCCAATTCTTCTTTAATAGCTTCACAAAATAGATTATCTTTTCCCAATTTTAGAAATCGATTCATCATGCCATGACACATCATTTCGAGCTTGAGAAGCCATCTACCTCTAACTTATATCATCAGAGGCTTGTTACCTGAAAATGGTAGATCATCAGTATATAAAAACCAAAATCAAAATCAAAGTCATACCTTGGAACACTTATGAAGAGAAGGCTTGGATCAATACAACATCCTAGTTTCATTAGATAACTTTCAATGTAGACATATCTGTATTAGGGGAGCTTGCTTCATGCAATGATCACTGCAACCATAACACTTTACCAAACCATCATTCCCAACCTTTCATAAATCATTATTATGCAATCAAATCAACTAAATAAACTCATCAAAGTTAGAAGCCAGATAAAAAATTCATAAATATCTCAGTGTCATTTCATTGGACCAGGTGACAGGTAAAGCTTTCATCAAGTCAAGACATCATCTATTATCATTCCAACCACGCAATATTAATCCAAAATTTCATCAATTCATTCCCATGATCATATAGGAAGTCATTATGCTCATATATCATTATGATCAAGGTGAATTTTCAGTCGCCAAGGCAAATCATGTCAAATCCAAATTTGCTATCATAGAAAGGTCTATAGTTCAAGACATATCTCAAACATAGATTCAAAGGTCTAAGTCATCATCAGACAACATACAAATCATCTATATCAGTTAATTCATAAGTCATTCCTTCCACTAGATGCCAAGGATATATCATGCATGTTACGGTCATTCAACCAATGTGTCGAGAACGAGAAGGCTAATATAAGACCATTATGATATACCAAAATCATTTATGTATGAATTCCCAACATTGATAAACTATATCAATCAACCAAGTAATGTCAACCCCGCGTAATACAAATTTCAAACATAATGACGTATATATATCTTGGTCACCTGCAAACATAAGATCAGCCTACATATTCATATTATAGTAGACATTCAAACTTCCTTGCTCTCAAATATTTCAGATATCTACTATACATCTGACATATTCTAGGCGATCATTGGATTTCATGCACAAAACTTCGATTGTGTGTTCAATAAAAATAGTCATACCCACAGGCCTTCCTCTACGTGACTGAGGCTTAGAGTTACAGTTTTTTTGTTTTTTTATTTGTTTTTTGTTTGTTTTTGTTTTTTTTACCTTAGATCAAAACTTAGCTACAGATTATCAGTGTCAGATACCCATAGATCATATTTCAATAGTATAGAATATACTTGACACATTAGGAGAAGGGATCTAATGGAGGGATTCTCCCTTCGAATGAAAATCCACTTCAGTCATATTTATTCATGTCATCAACCTGTCTATAATATATTGTCATGCATAAGAAAATCTATTAGATCATAAAGTCAAACATATACCCATCATGGTTATAACATGGCCACATTAGTTTCTTTCATTATATCTTTCATCAAGGGTTAGATTCCATGATAGGGGCAATGTAGAGGTGAGACATCACACTTCAAAGATAATGAACACAATATCTCTTTTATCAAGTCAACCCATCATGTTTTGGCATATGCCATCAGAAAATAACCACAGTTAATAAGAGATCTAGAGTATCATTCTCATAGTTCTATCATGGTTACCAGGTGTGTCATGGTCAATAGGACCAGGTCAATTCATTCAATAAAACTTTACTATACTTATCACAAGAATTATCAATACCGTATCAAAGAGGTGACCTCTTATAAGAGATCCAATATGTCTTATGCATATCAAGTGTCAAGAGTATCATTTACTAGAGTTAAGGTGCCAACCTTCTTCATAGAATCAGGATCTCAAAAAACAATAAATGTTAGCCAAACCTCAAGTTATGCCACCATATCCAAGATCGACAATAAGTAGCCTAAGATGATCATCATGATCAAAATATTCAATACTAGGTGCATCATTTCATCATAAATCCAAATCACTTTCATATCTACGAGCCATTTGCAAAGGAGACATTCTCAACATACCATAGGGCTTACCTAGCCATCCAATGTTATAGCTTAAACATAACATTAAAACAATATACCATTCATACCTTGAAGTATTCAAATACTTGTGCACCTTCTCATGGGAAAATGTAGTGCTTGTCACCTTTTTATCAGGTGCCTCTTTACCTTTTCAGATCTAGCTTTTCTTTCATTCATCTCAAATGATCCTCTAGAAGGATCCACTTATCACATATGATCAAAGAGGTTAGATACATCCATATACTCAAATATGTACGTAGGAAGTATAAGAAATGATAAAAGAATAATCATAATAATCATATATGCAAGTCTAAACAAGAGTAAAGACATAAAGAAACATCAAGGGTCAAGGAGTACTTATCTTCAATGAGAGGTGACCCTCTCCCTCTTGAACTAGTCTTTAAGAGCCATCACTATCCATATTCCACATAATAGTGTTGCATTCAATTAACTTCATCAACAACCATGTCATCTAGTTATTCATCAAATCAATCCCAAGTGCTTGAGCATCTTCACATAAACCATGCTAGGGTTTCATACAACAAATCTCGTCTTCTCCATAAACCAGGGCTTCTCTCAAAACATAACTATCACATCCTCATGCACTAAGTACCTAGGGTTTTCTTCATACCCTAGAATTATTTTAGGTCTCCATGATCCTCTTCTTGCATCGATCAAAAGTGTCTCCATGGCTTTTCTTCAATGCACCTTTGATACCATGTTAATTTTTCATAGGGCTATATTGATATTTCCTTTGATAGTTTCATTTTATCATTTACACGTTAAGTTCACCCCATAGAATGATATCATGATTCAGATTTACATTGTTATTGTTCATTAGCACATGCAACTATGTATAAATAACAATAACATCATTGTCGATGCAGTAGAACATAGGAAGAAAAGCATGCACACATAGAGACACCAGGATTGGTTGGAGACCAGCGAAAACCCACTATGGGGAAAAACCTTGCAAATTCTTCTTCTAATAGATTGTCATCAAATGATTCAACAAAAGAGAGTACAATGATCCATATATTTACAACAACTAGAATATCCATGGAACACATCCAAACATCAAAACCTCTGATTCTGATAACTGTAATATACTGTCACTGCATGTAGGATACTTTCAAACACTGCTATCACTGAGTGGAAACTTTGGAGCATTGTAATTTCATCTCTGAGGCCTTAGCCGCTACCATAACACTTTGAGCCCGCAGCCAAGGGTCCCCGAGCCGCTACCGTAGCATTATGTGCCAATGACTTTGGGGAAATATGTATTTGAAGCCTTTGTCGTAGGCATAACACCATGTTCCCGTGGCCTAAGGGTCCTTAGTATCTACCTTGCCTATAGCAAGCCTGGATCCACTAGTTATGTGCTGGCAACCAGAATAGAAACCCTTTACTTTTGTGCGAGCCTTAGACCTGAGATTTCAGACCTCCATGCGAACTTCCTTCATCAAACCTAAGTGATCCAAGACAAAATACAAGAGAAGAAGAGAGTTTGATAATTTGTGTCAAAATTAACTTGAGGTTTCTTCTATTTATGTGCTTCCATGAGGGTCCATTTGAGGTTGAGGCCGACCTAACCTAATATACATGAGTTAATAAATAAATTAAAAAGCCAACTTCTGCTTGTCCAAATAAGGTGATATTTAGGTCGATTTTGGTCCTCTCAAAAAGAGGAATTCAATGCAATGATATTATTTTTCATTTGAGTTGCCAAAAGTGGAATTTGAACGCAATTGCTTAAATTTAACATGCACTTCAAAAATTAATGCAAAAATGAAGTTTTACCTTCTTCCTAAAAGGTTTCTTAGAAAAACCCCAAACTTATGGAAATTAGTGGAGAAAAAATACCAAAGAAGAGATAAGTTTCAACCCCTTCCATGGCAATATATCCCTAAATAATCAAAGCTTAAAATGCACTTTTACAACAATAATTATAGTAATATATTGGGATTAAAATTAACCCCTTGTACATTCTTCCTTATATGTCAAATCACAACAATTTGCATGCTTATTTTTTTCTAATTATAAATACATAAATGGATGTAAATATGAAAGCATAAGAATATATATAGAATGAAAAGTAGGTCCATTTGCTTAAAAAAAAGAGATGAAAACATTAAGTTCTTCCCAAACTATGGAAAGCATAGGAAAAACATCAATACTGCGTGGAAGAAGAAGAAAGAAGATAGATCAAAGGATACAAGTTTCATGGAGATTGCAAAACTTAGGATAAGTCATTTTCAAAATATTTGCCAAGAAATTCAAATTTAAAATTATAAAAAAACATTAAAATGACTTTGTTCTATCCATTCATTGATCAAGATGTCAATTAGGTCCAGCTTAGGTGTTTAAGAGAATGAAGGTTATCCTCTCCACCTGGTTTCAAATATATCTCGTGACAACGTCTTTGTGAGGTAATTTTTAATTGGCCTATTCACGAGCCAATTGTTGTTGGTGGTGGTAGGGTACCAACAATCTTGTTCTCACTTATGGCTTGAGGGCACAATGAATTGAATTCCAAGGGAAAAAAAGGTTCATTAATCAAGATAAAAAAGAAGACATAATTGTTGAAGTATCCAAAGAGGAACTAAACATAGTTCCAAACCCTTTCAAAGGTCAAAACATGACCAAATTTTACTTAGGTTCTATGAGATGTCAATTTTTTTTTTACTAAAGGTAATGGAGGAATCAAAAACTTCTAAGAAAGTCCTTAGGTCCATTGATTCTACATTTATATCACATATTCCAAGGAATGAAAACCTAGATTTTATTAGGATTATAGGCTAATATTCCCATGTAACTTGTCCAAAGGGATTAGATGCAATGGTGTAAAGTGAGGAGTTTTTCACCATTGGGAAAGGTTCAATTCTCTTAAAGGCCTAAACTAGAGCCACGGGGGCACCTTTAGATAGTGGTCAAACATGTGGTTGCACCCAAAGAGATTATATTAAATGGTCTCACAAACCTGTGCACACATAAGTCGATCAAAGCCCACTCATATGTCCTCCTTTTCAACAACCAGAAGGGGTTGGATCCAATGGTGGAAATTAAGGATATTTTCAGCATTGGGAAAAGTTCAATTACCTTGAAGACCCAACCTAGATCCATTAAGGCACATTGACGTAATGTCTGAATAAATGGTTGCACCTAGAGAGATTATATTAAATGGTATTGTGACTCATGTGCACATTAGTGGATCAAATCCCACTCCCATGTCCTCCTTTTATAATAAGTCGTGGCAAGGTCAAGGAGCAGGGAGGAGGGAGCTTGTGTTAGTACGCCCCAGAGGACAAGAAGAAATAGTATTTTCATGGAGCCTTGAAAATCCTTGAATAATCAAGTAGAGACATATGTATTCTACCAAGGAATGAAGCAAGCCATTGCATTAAACATAGACAAATTAACCATCATGGGAGATTCCTCACTTATTATCAAACACCTTCATTATAATATCTCCCTATAGATGATAAAATTGAGTCCAATTTAAAAAATATATGGTATGCTCTCAATCACATGTAGGAATATTAATCACTTCACCTTTTGAGGTAAAATAATAAACATTCAGATTCGCTAGAAAATTATGCCACACGAAAATAAGAAGGAACTCTTCAAATATATCAAAGGGGTCTTAGTCCCCAATACTTTGAATGATCGTTAATGGTAACCATCAAATGGAAAATGGAAATGCACAATCACACATTGGAAATTGGAGTAATGGGAAATCATTTGATCACTCCTTTGTACCTCCCTTACACTCCCATCCCATTTTCCTTGCACTTATCATGACACTTGACGCAATTTCTCACCATGATGTATGAGTTTAATCTTATGCTTAGATTTCAACTTGCTTGCAAGAAGTTGCCCCAAATTTTTTTAGCCATCACCTTTCTTAATTTATCAACTATAGTCGAGATTTTAGTCATTGATGTCTCAGATTAGATACAATATCTAGGTGATTTGTCTCTCTATTATATTTTCAACCTCATTTTGTCATTAACTCCAGAGAATAGTGGGATGGAAGGGATCTTTTCCTGTTGGGTGATGCTCCTATTCATGTCTCAATTTATTTTCCCAATTGGAGAGCTCACAATAAATAAAGGTTTTGGTTTTAATTGGAAAGAGTCAAGCCTAGCTTTCATCCTGGTAGATATGGTTTATCACTACATGAAAGAAAAAAATACATTTTTCATAGTTATGCCAAAGAAATTGAGGACTTGTAACATGTAATAAATTATCTTCAACATCAACAAGCATAATTTCCAGCATATTGGTCTACTACAACGGGAAACAACATCAGTAAAAGGTAGAAAATACGAAGTATGGAGGATGAAATAGATTCTCTCACGAATCAAATATAAGAATTGAAACTCTTAAGGAAACTGGAGATCTAATTTTCAGAATCATCTACTCTCTCTATCATTTCTTTCCTATCCTTTTCTACTATATGAATATAAAACCATAATCAACACCTGCCCTAGGTTGGGCCAATAAACCCTCCATCTAGTTGTCATATGCAAGTAAAAACATGTCAAATTTTGGGGCACCTTTATATAGTATACAAGTTAGGAATAAGAATTATGATGTTTTTAGATTGATGTATTGTATAAAATATTAGCCTTTGATCATGCCTGAAGATAAAAAATAAAAGGACAAAAAATGATTTGATTTTGGTTCATTATTTTTCCCTAGACATAGATTCATGTTAATATAATTTTCTTAGTTATGGTTAAAAAAAACGTAATCTAAAGCCTAATTGTAAAAATAATCGCTTGTAGATTAAACAAGGTTTTCTTAAACTTATTTTCACAAAGATAATTTATTTTTCTTCATAAATAGGAATATTCATGAAGTAGCGGAAGTGGCTTGAGAAGGATTTCATTCCATAAAAGGAAAAAGGTTGCTAGCCATGATCTTGAAATGAGACTTGTCCAAGGCATATAACAACATAGTTTGGATTTATCTAAAATTAACGCTAATTCACACAAGAGTGAAAATTCTAATGGTTGATTGGGTGATATGATGTACATTGGATCATTATATTATTTTCCATCCATATCGATGATTTCAAAGTGAAAAAAGTGGAGAAATCAGTTCATAGGACCATTTTTACCAGTGACACCCAATTTGGCAAATTCGATTATGAAACCTTTCAAGAGAATTTTGAGGCATTGAATGATAATTTTTGGGGGTAAAAATTTGTTGCTTCAGTGGGCCATGTTATTTTTTCCTTTTTCTACACACAAATACCTTTCCAAAAACGTAAGAATCACCTCAATAAGAGTTTGTATGCAAAAGTTATGCCACTTAGAGTTTGACCTTCCTATTTTGGTCACCATAATTCAAGAGGATGCTACATCTTCCCGCTTTATTCATGGAAAAGAGGCTAGCCCTGTGATTGTGGTGAAGAATACTCTAGAAGATTCCATTTTGTAATTCCAGTAAAGAGAAGAGGGAGTCAAACTTAACCACCATTAGGCTATTGAGTTGTGTTATAACCAGATTACTAGGAGGAAAATGGGTTCCTTTCTATTCGAGTGCACTTGTTCCATAGAAAAGAAGAGTAACAGAGAGGGATAGGGAGAGAGCACATAGAGACGATTTTTGCACTGTAGTATCCCATAGACCACGTTCCTTAATTCTTTGTACTCACAACTATTTTCTATTTAGAGAATGAGAGTAGAGCGACCTCACCTTCCAGTTGGGTTTTCTCCCAAAAGGGTTTCCTAGGAAATATTTTATGTCAATCATGATTTGTGAGTTTTTATTTCCCTATTCTCTATTTTATACATAATTATAATTTGCATGCATATGCAATACATAGTAATTTTCAGATCCAAAAAATCTAAAGAGAAATAAACATTCATAGTGTATATTTAAGATTTTAAAGAATATTTTATTATTTTTGTTATGATGAAGTATCTAATGGAATATCCATGGAAAATTATGAATCATATTGGTATAAGAGCTAAGTTTCTTTGGGTGTCTTGTAGATATTTGAGGGGAATCTGGACTGGCTAAGCCAAAAGTCATAAAACCCTAGTCATGGCCAATGAATTTGTGAATAACCATCTCGATCCTACAAAAGAGAGATTTATGTGGTTGGAAGCACAAGTTGCAGATATAATTCATACTATGAATCTCCTCGTGGCAACTTTAACCAACAAGATTAGGCTATTAATAGAATATGGGGTTTCTAAATTAGTGGGGAGATCAGGAGATTGGGAAGAAAGAGAGAATGAGACAAATAAAGGACCCGAAAAATATCAACCTAGTTCGAGTGTCAGTTCAAAATGGAAGCGAAGCTCAATATCAACTCGTACCAAGGTGATATTTATGCTCTAAAGCTAAATCACTAGTTGCAACAATTAGAAGTTTATTTCGTTGTTCATCATATAGAGGAAGAACAAAACATTTCATCTAAGCAACTGAAATTAGAGGGCAATGCCGTAACCTGACAGGAAAGCCACACAAAGACCTTAAGGTTGGAGGGATATCCTCAAGTGACTAAGTGAGAGGACTCTAAAACCATCATAAATTCACAATTTTACCTTATTGGGTATGTAGAGGACCAATGGATCTAATGGCACTACTTCAGGAAGAAGTAGGGTTAGAGTGTACAAGAATACACCACATAAAAAAGATGGCCATAATGTTGGGTATCTCCTCAAAGAACCTAGATTTACTCCTTAAGTATCTAAGAGGCCTACATAGCCATTTACAAAAGCAAGTGATGATGTTTAGGCCCAGATTGATGGACGGAACTTGTGTATAGGAACAATACCTAAAGAACATGGGCTGAAAGAAACAGAAATTAAGTGGATCGAAGAAGGAGCACTAAGATGATTCTAATGAGGGGAAGAAGAAGTGGGGAGGGGGGACATCTAAAAAGATGAAAACCATAGCGCACTAATGCAAGGATCCTAACAACTACTGCAACCACTATAATATTGATGATCATACAAATGAGAAGTGTTGAAAGTTGTATCCAGAGCTTAACACAAAAAAAAAGATAATAATAAGAGGAATCTCATAGCCATTAATTCAAGCGACCAAGTTGAAATCAAATTATATGTGATCAAGAAGTTCGTTTATATGTCAGTATAGAAGGAGGTGAATCTGAGTAACCTTTAGCAATAGGAAGAGAAAGAAATGACCAAACTTTTCCACATAAAGATACAGGTCAAAAGGACAAATATTGATGCTCTACTTGACTAAGGATCATAGGTGAAGTCTCATTATAGCAAAGTTTGTCAACAAATTGGGATTAGAAGTTCATTTTCATCCAAGCCCATATCTAATGGAATGGGTAAATAAGGATGCAAAGTTATAGGTAAAAAACTAATGCAAATTAGATTTGCTATCAATGTTGGTTTTATTAATTAAGTATAACTAGATGTATTTCCCCTTGATGTATATGGAGTTGTGTTTGGAAGTCCTTACATGTACATGATAGATGCAACCTTCATGCGGAGCCCCAACTAGTACCGACTCATCAAGGATGGAAAATTATTCACCATCAATGTGCACAAAGGTAAGTCAAAAAATTTGTTGGTAAATTGCAACCAATCCAAGAAACTGATCAATTATAGTAAGAGGTTTGTTCATTTGTTTTTAAGAGAGAATCACTATATAAAAGAGTCAATAAGATAAAGGCATCCCTAGAGGGGTGTACTAAGAAACAAAAAACAACAACTAGAGAGTTGTTACATGCATATAGGGATGTGTTCCAGGAGCCTAAATGGTTACCACCCAAGAGGGAAGTGGAACATAAGATCCAATTATTTCTAGACTCCCCATTGCTGAACATTGGATTGCATAGGCAGTCTGTTATAGAAGCAAGCGAGGTGAAGAAAGAATTGCAACAACTACTAGAAAAAGTGTCATTTGACCAAGTACATGACCATGTGGGTCACCCATCATCATTGTGACAAAGAAGGACGGGACTTGGTGGATGTGTACTGATTACATCGCATTGAAAAAAATCACACTCAAGAACAAGTACCCCCTACCTAGAATACATGATCTATTGGAGCAGTCGCAACAAGAAAAATACTTCACCAAGCTAGACTCAAAGTCTGGATATCACCAAGTTTGAGTTAGAGAAGAAGATACTTGGAAGACAACCTTCAAAACCACACAAGGTTTGTATGCATGGTTAGTCATGCCATTCGACCTATGTAATGCGCTAGCTATGTTATGAGGTTAATGAATGATATGTTGCACCTTCTTATAGATCCATTTGTTATTGTCTACTTGGATGATATACTGGTATATAGTGCTACTTGGGAAGGACACATCTCACATTTGACACGAATGTTGGAGACATTAAATAAGAACCAGTTGCTAATATATCTCGAGAAGTGTGAGTTTTCACATCCGTATTTGGTGCATCTTGGGTATGTGGTAGGTGGAGGAGAGCTGAAAATAAATCCTACCAAGATAGAGACCATCATGAAATGATCAACATATACTAATTTTGCTAAGGTTAGGATTTTCCTTGGGGTGGCATGGTACCTGAGGAAATTCATAGCCTCATTTTCAGTGGTAGCAACACCACTCCATGCTATAACAATTATTGGAAATATTTTCCATTATGGAAAGGGCTAGCAAAGGTTCTTCAAGGAGCTAAAGAAGAAGATAATTCAAACACCAGTTCTAACATTACCAAACTTGCAGTAGCCCTTCAAAGTGGAGACAGATGCAAGTGGGTATGTTATGGAAGTTGTCTTAATGTAGGGAGGAAGGCTTGTATGCTACCATTGTGAAGTATTTCATGAGGCAATTCTTAACTTCCCTACCTATAACAAGGAGCTCTATGCCTTGATGCAAGCTATGAATAAGTGTCAACACTATATGATGGGAAATGAGATAATAATCCACACACATTAGTAGCCACTATAGTACCTGCATGTCTAAAGTAAGCTACAACAGACAAGGAATTACAAATGGATGGGATTTCTACAAGAGTCTCATTTAATGATCATGTATAATAAGGGCAACACAAATGATTTGGTTGACATGCTTTCGATGCCACCCACATCGATGATAAAACTTCGATAACTTTGATGCACATGGAGCCATTCACTGTTGATGCGTACAAAGAGGCATATTCAAAGGACAAGGACTTTAAGGAGGCATTTTAATAGTTGTAGAACTAGAGACATGTGCACGATGATGACAACATAATTGAATATCATATCCAGGATGTGTTACTTTACAGGTTGGATATATTATGTGTTCCCAAAGGTGAGTGATTACAACTGATTAGAGAGGTTCACACCTCCAAGATTGCATGGCACTTTGGTGCATGGAAGACAATGGAAAACTTGCAGAGGTATGTGTATTGGCCCAAGATGCAAAAATAGGTAGCTAGGATCACAAGAGGATGCATGATTTGTTGTACAAACAAGCCTAGTAACATGAAACAAGATTTATATCATCCATTACCTATACACACTCGTCCATGGGAAAACATCTCCATGAGCTTTGTGGGAGTTTTACCAACAATCGGGAATGGACATGACTACTTGTTCATGGTAGTTGATAGGTTCAACAATATGCGTGTTCTAATGCCTTATAAAAATACCATATTTGGAAAGAAGTAGAAAATTTGTTATTTGAACATGTCTTGGAGCACTTTAGGATACCAATGAGCATCATTTTAGATAGGGACACAATATTTCTCTATGAATTTTGGATTACATTGTGGAAGAAGATGGACACAAAGTGGAAAAGTTATACAACATTCCATCCTCAGACAGGTGGGCACACAAAAGTAGTCAACATGAATTTGGTACATATTTTTAGGGGTTACAATAAGAAGCATCCTAAGGTATGGGATGAAAATATGGTATATATACAACACTCTTATAGAGGTGTCAACACTTCTACCGGTAAGTCCCCATCCGAAAAATGTTTTTCATATTTGACACCTTCACCTTTGGATATTGCATATTGGCAAAAAGGAGGAGTGAGGGAGGATCTTACAGAGGATGCTTTGAGAGTTGAAAAAATTATTGAGAAGATCGGGTGGATCTATATATAAGTAAAAGAGACACTACAAAATTCATAGGAGAAATATAAGGCGAGGCATGATCAACACATAATAGAGAATTCATTCAAGGTGGGAGACAAAGTATGATTACAATTGAAGAAGGAGAGGATACATGGCCCTGATAAGAAAATCAAGGCTATGCAACATGTTCCCTTTGATATACTAGAAATGGTGGGAGGTAATGCCTATAGACTCAGTCTACCCGCATACATGCATATTTACTCAGTCGTGAATGTAGAGAACTTTAAACTGTATGAGCCTTCCATGCTAGATGATGAAGAGGAATTGGTCCTACCTTTTGTAGAGAATTTGGCACCATATGCTAGTGAAAATTTGATAGAGGATACAATTTTGTAGAAGCGGTACAGAAGCAAGAGATAGGGGAACATGACCTTTGGAAGATTGTCCTAAAGGGACACCTTCTAGGCAGAGCTAAATGGTACACCCAAGAGAAGGTGGAGGGAAATTTAAAAGCTTTTAGGAGATCAAAAGCCTCCCCTAATGGGGAAGTGTGGTATAGATTGGATCATTATATTGTTTATTGTTCTTCTTGATCCTTTCAAAGTATACAAAGTGGAGGAATACTCTCATAGGACTATTTTCACTTACAGGATGCAGTTTGGAAAATTCTAGTGTGAAACCTTCCGGGAGCATTGTGAGGAATTAAAAAAAAAATTTTGCGGTTAAAAATTTGTTGCACAAGCATTCCGCCTTTTCACCTATTATACACATAGATACCTTTTCAACGAATCAAAAATTTCCTCAATCGAAGTATGTATGCAAAAGTTATGGCACTTGGAAGTTTACCTTCTTGTTTTGGTCACCATAGTTTGAGAGGATGCCGCATCAACCCCCATTATTCATGGAAAAGGGGCTATTCACATGATCATGATGAAGAATACCCTAGAAGAGTCCATTTTGTAACTCCAGTTAATAGAAGGAGTCAAACCTAACCAGTAGTAGGTTATCACGTTGTGTTACCATTAGGAGGAAAAAGGGGCAGGGAGAGAGTAGCTGAGAGGGATAGGGAGAGAGTAGAAAATATTATTTTTTCACTTTTCTAGCCCACATGCCACATAACTTACTTCTTTGTACTCTCAACCATTTTATATTTAGAGAAAAAGAGCAGAGTGGCCTCACCTTCCATTTGGGTTTTCTCCCAAAAGGGTTTCCCAAGATATATCTTGTGTCAATTTTGTTTACTGAGTTTTTATTTTGTTGTTCTCTATTTTTTGCATAATTATAATTTTCATGCATATGCAATGAACAATAATTTACAGATCCAAAAAATCTAAAGAGAAATAAACCCTCATAATGGAGATTTCATATTTTTAAGAATAACTTATCAAATATGTTGTGACAGATTGTCCATTGGAATATCCATGACAATTTACAGATCATGATGGGTTTCTTGACTTATTTTTCTCTCCTTATAAACGAGTTAGCTCCTATATACTGGGTTTAAGATAGGGTTGTCCCATGTCTCCCTTTATTTTATTTTTGGTGGTAGAGGGTCTAAGGAAGGCAATCAAAGAGTCCAAGAGGTAAGAAGATATAGAAGAAATTAAAGTAGATGGATCTTTAACTTTGTCATTTCGACTTTTTATAAATGATTTTATCCTAATTGGTTAATATATTGTGACATAATAAAAAAAGTACAAGAATAATTTAGAATTATATTCGAGGGAAATGAGGATGGAAGTAAAATCACACAAATAAACTATAATTCAATGGGATAGAAGCAAAACCAAAAATATGCATTATTCAGATCCTTTTATACAATGTATCTTCCTTTGACGATGGAATCAAGTATTTGGGTTTTTGGTTAAAACCTAAAGATTATAGGTTTAACAACTAGAACTAGTTATATGAATATGAAAAAGAGTCTCTATTAGTGCCACGAGTGGCTTTCAAAAGGGGTAAAACTTACTTTGGTCAAACCAGTTTTAGAAGCA
The DNA here is from genome assembly GCA_034641835.2 of Pinus albicaulis. NCBI lineage: Eukaryota > Viridiplantae > Streptophyta > Pinopsida > Pinales > Pinaceae > Pinus > Pinus albicaulis. The sequence continues at coordinate 701,786,317 of CM076574.1, forward strand.
TTTCATGTTTATAGGCATTCATTAGCTTACATTCCAAGAGGAAAAACACAAAAAGCTAAGAAAAAAAGTTTATTTTCTTTTGTTCAGGTAAAAGGGAAAGCAAAGGCATTGCAATATTAAAATAGAATAATATAGTAAAGCCAAATGAAGGGGTGGGGATCTAAATAATACACTACTATGGTCGAGTTTTAACAACCAAAAGTATTTTTGGAGACTTACAAGATTTGATAAATTATGGAAACGAGTGATGAGATAGAAGTATATTAAGCCTATTTATATTGAGGAATGGATTAAGCTTCTAGTGAAATCAATGGAAGGAGCACCCATAATCTAGAAAGATGCAATGAATACATTTGCATATTGTGGGAATTTGGTTAGCATGGAGGGTAAAAAATGGTAACAAAGTGATATTAGAATGCAATCCATGGGTGTGTTGTGTTGTAAATAATAAGTTACCTGAGCTCATGGTCAATCCTTTGAACATGAAACGATATCACTATTTGGCACAAGTAACAAATCTCAATAGTTCTACTATCTTGTATGAAGGCTAGAAATGAGAAATTAATATGTGTTTTCAGAAATAGGATATAAAGCCCTAATATCACTTTTTAAAGGTTACAACATAATGTCATAAGGATTAAGGAATAAGAGAATGAAATAGTATGGTCCAAAAATAATCCTTCTAGAACATAAATTACTCTGTGAGGATACAAGGCCAATTTTTTGGAAGAGAAAGGAGTGGAATATAAATGGTGGCGGAAGGATATTTGGATGTTAAAGGCCCCTCTAAAGACAATATTGTTTCAATGGTTAAATTTATTTAATAAAATGTTGACATGGTACAAGTGCAAAAAATATCTTGACATGGGCCAAGTAGATGTTCTCTGTGAAAAGAGATGATGAATTTGTGACTCACCTTTTCAAAGATAGTATTTTCAGTTAAATGGATTGAGAAGAAGTTTTGAATTTAATAAGTGGAAAAATTATGTAGTGGGGAATAAATGTATAAATTTTCTTAGATGATTGGTTTAAAAACCAATCAAGGATGACAAGGCCTTGCCATGTATAATATTGTGGGCTTTATGCCTCGCAAGGAATGAAATGATATTCCAAAATAAGTATCTAGGTATCCTTTTAGATCATATGTGCTTATGAAGGCATGTGGAAATCAAACTCCAAAGATTGTTCTAAATCCAATTACAGAGAAATCCATTGTATGGGGTTACTTATGGAATAATTCTAGGTGCATTGAGGACACATAGGGCAAGAGGAATTCTTATTTGAAGGAATACCATTCAATTTATTTAAAGGAAATTTTGGGTGAAATAACAAAAAAATGGGAGTAATTAAAGTTCTCTTTTGAAGATAGTGAGACTTCTAGCTAAAATAAGTGGATAAGGTTCAATGTTGTGACTCTAACCTAGTTATAAATCATGTCAAGGGAAAAAATTACTTAAAAAATATGACCCTATCCCCAATAGTGTAAAGAAAAATAAGTTAAAAGAAATTTGATCTAAAATCTCGTTCATCATTATTTATAGATAATTAGTTGTTAAAGAAGATGAACTTTGTAAAAAATTTCTCTCACTCCAAACAAGTTTTTATAGGTCAAAGGAGGAGTAGTGGAAAAACATTTAGAATCACCAAATATATCTATGCATAGTCTTTTTAGTCTTATGAGAGCACTTTTAAGTTGTGGTTGAGACCATCGATGTTTTTTATGTGAGGATTGTGTCTATGTTTCTAAATGTTTGTAATGTAAATCCTCAAAGGCATATCCCTTTTTCTTTATTAATGTAATAACAATATTGATAGGAAAATTTCTATGCAATTTGTATTAATTTTTTTATGTCCACAACGAGCAATCCTTCAGTGCTCCAAAGCATACACATATATACATTTTGATTTTTTCGTTTGAAATAATAACTATACAATTTTGTTTGATTGGAAAAAATAATATCCATGAACTTGTGCATAAAAATTTAAACAATTATAGCTAGTTGAGTCCAAATTTAGTGGTTGAGAGGAGAAGATGTTATCCTCTAAAGTAGTTTTAAAATCCCACTTGTGACATGTTCACTCTTCACGAGTCAATTGTTAAATTGGGGTCTTTGATGTTGTGGTTTTGTGTAATAGGTGTACATAAAATCCCAATTAACTTATTTTTTCTGTGTGAGATTAGTGTTCTACTGATCAAGATATAACATGTAAATCACATAAGTCCCAACCACAGTCTATCACTAAGGAAACTAGATTAGTGATGGGTGAATAGTTATTTTGTCCAAAATTTAACATAAAACATATAAAAGAGATGATTATACCATGTTTCAACATAGTTACTAGTACTACGCTACAAGTGCATAATTCTATATACATCAAAATGGTAGCCATGTTGCTCAAAATCCATGAAAACTAAGGGTCTCCAAGGTCAATTGAAAATGCTTTAGTAGACTGTTGAGATTCAACAAGATGATGATCCTAGTGAAAATTAAGCACCTACACTAGGTGGGTCCTGCAGGCTATTTTTAGGTGATATGTCTATTTTTAGAATTTGGATCAAAGTCTATTTTTAGCAGTAATCTATTTATAGATGGTTGAGAAAATTATATGGATGGATGGGTGTCTAAGTTTGGAATGCATGTCTAAAATTAGAATTCATGTCGATTTTTGTTAAGCCCTATAAAAATTAGACAATAAATAATTATCTATTTTCAATGAGCACTTGGAACTAGTTAACTGAGGTGGCAAATAATTTAGCTAAGTGGATTTCGAGTTGAAGTGGTTGGTTGGTGGACCATGTAGTGGACTTCGTTGTAACTGAGTGATACAAAATTGCAACAGAGTTAGATGTGTAGTTATGTGAGTTGTTATTTAGTTTAACTCAGTTAAGTGAGTTAAACTCAGTTGTGCTAGTTGTAACTGGTTGTAACTAAAGATACACTAGTGAGAGATCAGTGAATTAATTATTTAATTAATTCACATGTAGTGGTCTCACATGCAACTAAAGAAATACTACTGTTAACTAGATGCATGTTAGATCCAGTGGAGACCCAGTTGAGAGATAGGTGAAAGGGCCTGATTGAATATAAGTTGTGACTATAGTGATGCATTCAATGCATCTACACACACATTGGAGATGCCAATGAGGATTGCGTAGTGAAGGCAAGGCAAGATCGAATTCATTCAGGGATCTTCATCAGCAGGGATTGCGTAGTGGAGGCAGGCTGTCAAGAGGCAATAAATTGGTGCATGTTTGAACCAATTTTTTGTATGACAGTGTGAGACAATTGTATATTGTACTAAGAGCTCTTGGAGTAGAGTTTTGTATGAGATTGTTTCATGATCCATGATATACATAATATATGATAGTTGGGGTTTTTAGCTTTAAGTTTTCCCAGTTAAAAAAACTTCTGTGTTATGTGCAATTGATTTTTCTTCATGTGTTTGCAATTGGCGATTAAATTTCCGCAAACGAATTAAGTAGAAGGATTCTGTATTTAACAGTGGATATAATTGTTAGATTAGGAGAGTCCGGTAATACACCACAATATTTCTAAATGTCTACATAGACAAAAAGAAGTGTCATGGAGTAGATTAGGTAGAGGTTGAATCATCAATTGGTGTCGATGGCGTGTCACGTGAAGCAAGGTCCTTTCCTTTGGATAGGAGCATCTCAATTTGCACTAATCAGAGTGACACATCCATGTGTCCGAGGAACACCTTTCAGATCTCTGCTTGAATGATGTTGATATGAAGATAAAGCTTGCTTCTAGATGTATCTTTGTCCTCATCAATGTGCTTGTTTATTTCTGTTATTTCTTATGTAGCAACTTAGTTCATGGAAAATTGAATGTGCTCATGGGTGTGGTCATAGTACCTATGCGTCACTGGAATTGGTCTCGTGAGATCCCCTCGCCTTTGCTAGAGTAGACATGCCTTTGCTAGAGTAGACATTGGAGAGGCATGTGTAAGATGACAACACGACGAAAAGCAGTGAAAGTGCACCAGGGTAGGCTAATCTTATCCAATTAGTCCAAGAGAGAATTTTCTAGTGTCACAAAGAATGAAACAATGGAAATGAGGTGTAGTCTATAGGCACAAATGAGAGGTGTCAAAGTGAAAAATGAGAAGGAGACGAATTTATGAAGAAGGCTAGTTAAAACATCAGAAATGGTGACTGTGCTCGGCTTGGGTTCAATTGTCAAAGGCCCAACACATTGGGAAAGGCTAGAAATATTCTTAAACAAACGAAGACTCAAGGAAACAACTTGGATTAGTAATAAGGGTAGAAACAACACCAAATATCATATAAATTATAGATTGAGTAGAAAAATAAATAACACCCAAAATCCTTAAGATCCATGACAAGGGATAGAGCGAATACCAAGCCTAAAATGTAAAGAAAGACACTTGATTCTCAATGTTCCCAGGATGGAGAGAATACTAAAATGGTGGAAAGTAGAGCCCAAGCCCCCAATTGTGCCCAACAAGCCTCAAAACATTTACCACCATGAGCCAACATACCCTTCATTACTAGAAACATTTGAAGCCACTTTTAACAATGAATTAAAGTAATTCTTCTCAAAATTCTTGAGCATAGGGAAGGCCAAGTCAGGAGGACTTGGGCCTTGCCCTCCACACGATAAAGAGACAAAAAATACAGGTGGAAAATATGAACTTTAGGTGGAAATTATCCCCATTTCTTGTTTCATAATGGTAATGATCAGTCTCATTGTAAACAACAATGCAAGGATTATTTTCATAATGTCAATCTTCTCCGCCTTCAAGGTAATTGAAGGTGTGGTTGAATTGCATTACATATAATGCATGGTAATTAAATTTTATAACCAGATAGAGGGTGGGATGGCCCTGCTGCCCCTCCCTATGGGGTAGGGTGATGGTGGAAGGCCAATTCCCCCTCCCCTCTCACATGCTTGTTCAAAGAGCCACTATAATCGGGGGTGTCAATGCCAAATGCTCTACAAAAGAAGATGTTTGCTCCAAATCTTCACCAATAAGATTTTTGCATTGATTTAATAGGGAAGAGGAGTGAATCATATCACTATTGAAATTATAACTAGGTTTAGTCTTCATAATGTATATTCCTTCATTTTTTAAAGAGTCAAAAGATTATTATTATTATTTTATCATGTCCCATTCAAACATTTAAAAGGAAGAAAAATTGAATTTTAAAGAACAGTGTTGTCTCTCCAAATGCTTAATTCGACCCTCCAAGATGTCATGTAGGGCTACTTTTACATACACCCTTCCATTATCGGTGAAGGCTCTATATATAACTCATTCGTCTATCTCCAAAACACCTCGCCATAAGAACATATATTTTAGGAACAATGCGAAGTATCTTTGTGACATGACATATCCGTGGAATGATACAAAGAATCTCTATGGAACTATGACTCCCATACTGAAGTATAATCTGTGACATGATCTAAAGCAAAAGATAAAATTTATCTATTGTGGATTACTAAAGCATACCTTCTTGTAGACTTAATCGTGGACAATTTGAGGCACCTTATTTTGGAAGTATTGGAGGGTTGACTTGGAATTCAAAGATTTATCATCTAGTTACTACTGGTTAGTTTTTTTATGACTTGGATTTCTCTTTTTGTCAACGATTATATAAGGAAAGGATTGTTGGGTTTTTCCCTGGCCACTGGCCTAATTTCTAGTGTCTCTTGTCTTTTGTGCATTGTGATCTCTAATTTCTTTATACTTGCATAATTGAATGTATAATTTATTTATGACCTAATTAAATTAAGTGAATGCGAAGAAAGGCAAATATATCAATCACAAGTAATTATCATGATAATAAATTCAACATTGTAATTTAATTTCAACATAGTATCAAATCTAGTCTTGAAAATTAGTTCGAATTACCTCTTTGATAAGGTCATCCTCTCCGTGTTTCGAATCGCCTCTGTGAAATGACTTGAGTTCTATCTGTGGTGATATATTTATGTGAAATTGTAATAAGTTCCAATTGCACTTTGGCATCCAAGTATGATACTACTGAAATCAATCCACAATTAAGAGGTCTGTGGAAGGGGTCCAAAGTCTGTATACTAGACCGAGCTTCAAACCTTACTCTCTAAAGTGTGACCAAAAGTTCGAGCCTATTCAAGAGATGTAATTCATACAAGTTTTGTAATGTGAAGTATTATAGTTTATCATCTCTGTGATTATGTGAATATTTCTTAGTGATCTGAAAATTATAGAAGAGGCCCTATTGGAGATGTATAGAAGCCTAAATTGAGCATTGAATTGAAACTTTCATATTGTTGGTCAGTTGCCTATAACATAAAATTGGGAGGATCAGTTATCCAAAATGATATCTAATATTTTGTGGATATTAATCAAGTTTTAACCTATTAAACATTATGAGTTATATCTCTATGGAATTTCTCAAGTATGATCAAGATTATTAGTGCAATAATTATTGTAGTTTCATAAATGATCTCCCTTGAGAATAATCAAACAATGATGGTGAATTAGTATCTAAATTAAGAATCATTGAAAGTATGAAAATAAAAGGGTCAGTATGTTGCTTTGGAATCTCAAAAAAAGGTCTATCATATCTGAAGACGTCACTTGGCTCTCCTCAAAGATCAATGTCTCCCTTATTAAAGTCCTACATAACTAAGTGCTACTATGTTGACGTTGTGATAAGAGGGTTTCTTGGATCATTGCAAACATTGAATGATTGTTCAATTGTAACAAGACAAAATGGGTTGGAAAATAAATCCTAGTAAACCCTAGAACCGATTTGTAGAGAAGCCTGTTGTGATGATCCAGATTAAGATCTATGTGTCATAAAGGTTGAGTCCTTGTGGTAGACCAAAGGTCTGTAACTAAAATCCGAGCTCACTATTGTTTTATCTCTGTGGTCCAAGTTTGTATCTCTGAAAGGAAGACTAAATCTGAGTTTATCTCTTTGATGATTAGCCCAAGCATAGTTCAAGAAGAAATTTCATAGATCTATATACTAAGCATAGTTCTATGATCAAATCAAAATTATATGGTGACAAACAAATGCTATGAAGTCCAAGCAATATCCAAAGGTGATCAAGTTTGGGATGAAATAAAGACAGAATACATTGAAAGAAGTTAATACAATATCTTTGAATATATTTTTAAGTTTAGCATCATACTCAAAGGAAGAATTGGAGCTCAAGTCAGGTTGGAATATTAATCTTCAAACAAATCAAAAATATGTTTCTAGAAGAATGGGACGATATGGCCTAATATTTTGATTAGTGAAGAATATAGGGTTTGTAAATGTTGGCTAAGGTGTGAACACAAAAACCCTCAAAACCCTAGGACTTATCATTTCCACTAAAAGAAGAAGCTATAACTCTTGGGAATAGTAGACATGACATCATGCTAATAGGAGGAAAATGATGGTGAAAATTACAAAGATCCAAGATTAAGAAGAAGCTGACTTTTCTCAAAAAGATAAGTATTATGTGACTTTCTTCTTTGATTAAGGTTGTTGTTATTGTATTTATTTTCTTCGTTAATTTCTTCTCTATGTATCCTTTGCTTTGTTGCAATCATTCTTCCATATCCTCCTAGTGAGTATTATAGGTTATTGTCTAGGGCTTCCTGGGCATTGGCAATATATGGAAGAAAGAAAGATTAAGAAAAGCATGAGGAATTTCCATAGGTGTACTAGAAGAAGTACCAAATTTATAGGAAGCTAAAAACTTAAGGTATGCCTTGATTGATTGTGCTTAAGAGAAATCACGATCTAATATGCAACAAATGGTAGCATAGAAACAAGAAGGTTCTCCTAATAAGAGGGAGAGGATAATGTCAGGACAATTTCCTCAGTTAGAAGAGTTACCCCAGGATTTTGAGAGCACGAAAAAGAACCCTCATGATTAAATAAGATCTCTTAGTTTAGGATTGATTGAATGACTTGTTTTTGATGAAAGGAGGACTATTGTTTTAGAGGGAAAGGTGTTACCTTCAGAGGGAGATGGAAGCAAAATTTGACATGAAGGATATTATATTGATACACTATTACTTTAGAATTTAGGTTTGGTAGAAACCTTGTCAAATGAAGCATGTAATCAAGATCCCCTTGGAATTTGGATGATGGAAGATGATTGGATATCTAAGGTATTTAATTACTTGGAAGTAATAATGGTGGTTATTTCTGCTTGGGATATGCTATGGTTTCTTGGTAAAGCATGAAGTAGGATTTTGTTGCACTAAGCACTATAGAGGTAGACTATATGTTAGCTTGTGTAGTTAGTTGTGAATAAGTTTGGCTTCGTAAAATGTTTGATGGACCATTTGATGGTGTGTTGGATTTTACCGTGATACTTTATAATAAGCTGTATGAAGATTGAAAAAAATCAACTTTTCATGGAAGATCGAAGTACATTAAGATGAAGTACCACTATTCGAGATATGGAGTAGATGGGTGTCGAGAAGATACATTGTATATCCATGGATGAATAGGTAGATGATGAGACAAAATTTGGACTTGTGGATAACTCCTCCCAGATTGAGAGGGAGTCAGGATGAACACCTATTTTTTCCCTATGTCATGTATTGCAAATGATTAGGATTAACACCCTAAGTCAAGTACATGGAATTGGAAATGGAGAATGGTAGATTGGATAAGCATCACAAACTAAAATTCTTGTGTCATGTAATTTGTATGATTAACACCCTAATTCAAGTACATTTACCCGATTTAAAAATGGTCTAGTGGACCAACATTTCCTCGTGTCAATTATTGTGATAATTTAGAACTAACACTTCTAAGTCAAGTATTGACACCGAATTAGGAAATGGTTGCCTGGAGGAATGTTGATGGCTTGAAAATATCTGCCTCAACATTATACGGGAGACCACCCAGTCGGGAACTTAAAGCAACTCCTTTTCCATTGAAATGGTGGTTCTGACTGGTTAAACTAGGTCCAATTACCTTCTCTCTATCTCTACTGGCTTAAAGTATTCCCTTTTATTACCAATAGAGAAGAGACATCAGAACAACCCTCTTGCTTAGCTAAGGAAATAAAGTGATCCTTAAGGTGATATGGGGCTCAGCCAAGGCACAAGTAAAATTTTCCTTTTTGATAAGAGGACCTCTAGAATGCAAGATGCAAATTAATCCTAGAATGCAAGAAAAAGGAAAGAAATCATAAGCCTATATCGATTAGGAAGATGTAGATCGAACCCAAATGAGAGCAAAGTAATTAAATGGTTGGGATTTTTAACATGTCAGACTTAAGATGAATATATAGCTAATCAAATAGTTCAATTTAACTAACCTTATAATTACCAAACATGCTTGTTCAACGATCTATTAACAATGAATGATGAACCAATAACATTAGAAAGTAGTTCACATAATGTCAATGGAAATTAAATCAGAATTAGATGACAAATTTTTGAGCAAATAGTTACTCAGAAATCTGATTTAAGCATGAGAGCATAAGAGTAAATTAACAACAAATCTATGAAACAAACAAATTAGATAGCTAATATGTAAGACATGAATTCATATCGACAATAGTGCATAATATAAATCCAATTAACATAATTTTTCCATAAAAAATGAATTTCATATTAAAAATAATAATATTTCTAATATAAATTAATTTGAACTTGTTCTCCTGCTCTGTTCTTTGAATGTGATCTCCTACAAACTTCTCCAAAGCATAAACTTTGCTGCTAAAAGCAAGAGCTGCAATAGTGCAAACTCTGCCTTTCATACAGAATTTAGAATGCAAAAATACAAATCCCAATAACTCCCAGATATGAGATTCATCCTCTCTACCTACAACCTGAAACACCTATTACAAAATTTCTTTAAGAATTACACAATTACAAAAGAGAGAGCCCCATTTTCTCATTCTACAAACCACTATTTATAATTTACAAAAATGAATTCCAAAATAATAGTCGTTGAAGAATCATTATGATCTAACAATTTTCATTGGTTCAAATTATTTTTCTTTTATTGCTGGAATGAAATCTATTCCTCCTCGTTTCTTCAACTGTTTTCCTATCAAAACCAATCAAAATTTAATTAAAATGCAAATGCAAATAAACATATCAAATCTTGAAATAAAATATATTCAATTAAAACTCAATTAAATAAATTAATAAAAGGAAATTCAGATTTCCATTGATCTTTGTAAAGATCTTCTTGGTCAAAGAGAACATAATTGAATGGATTTGCACTTAACAGAGGCTATGAGAAAATGAAAATGCGGAAAAATAATTTTGTTATAAATTCAGAACTTGATTTCATGCTGAACTTTAGACTCATTTAAGGATCAAATCTGATCATGCAACCTCTTCAGAAATATTCTCCATGATTTTATCTATATAACGAGCCATCTTGAGCCTCATTTGGCCAAGTAAAACTCAACTTATGAACTCCGAAAGTTGAAATGTCAAAATTGCTAGAATTCTAGAAAATAACTGCCTCAATTAAATATAAGAATTTTAATTAAAAATTTAAATCTAAATCTAAATTATCAATTATGGCTTAATTAATATTAATTTAATTATAATTACAAAATTAAATTAAACTAAATACAAACTAATTTATATATAATTATAACAAAATTTAATTAAAAATAAAATAGATTTAAAAATTAATTAAGATTATAATATATTAAAATTATAATTATAATTAAATATAATACTTACACCTCTCTCATCAGCATTTTTACAAAATCAAGATGGGTCTGGGACCTGGCACAAACAATTATGCAGAACTAATTACTCTTCGTCATCTCTTTCAGTTTGCTTTAGAGCACAACACCCTTCACTTACAAGTTTTTGGAGATTCTAAAATCATCATAAATTGGTTCAATAAATCTGCATTATGTCATATACACACACTTCAAGCTATATTGGAAGATCTTTGGCACTTGAAAGCTCAATTCTCATCCATCTTATGTTCTCACATATACAGGGAATGCAACAACATTTCTGACAATCTTTCCAAGGAGGCAACGATCCAACATAGGGGGCTTTGGCATAAAGAGGAGTAGATCAATGCACATCATTTCAGTGATTATCATCGTCCCTTCATAGAACAACTGGATATTGAAGACCGACATATCTGATTGTGACAAATTTTGACAGATTTTTACTATGAACTTGATATATCTGATCATAATATTGTATTTATTGTAATTACTTTTATCAATCTTTGACGTACACCCCACCGAGGACTTTTGATGAACTATATGTACGTGACCACAGTCACAAAAATGCATATGCAAAGCATCTACAATATGTAATTTTCAATATTAATGAAAATTATGATTTTTCCTTGGGAAAAATAAATAAATTAAATATAATGTACAAAACTTCATATAACAAATCCCAGACCAAACAATACGTGGCTATAAGATCCATGGTGGATTGAAATAAATGGAGGAGGAGGAGAAGGAGAGGTGGGAGGTATAACGAGACCAACCTTAGGTTAAAACAAATAGCCACGACATAATTTATTATCGGATATCAGAACTTAAGTAATATCAGAATTCTTAAGATGTGCGCCAAATGAAAAAGCCAATATCCAATATTAGACTTTTGAATATCGACAATTTTTTTAAACATTGGAAAATTTTTATGGGGATTTAAAAATTAGAGATATTTTCATCGGAGTTTTCCATCGGGACTTTCTCCATCGAGACTTTTGTAAAGGAAGGGAGGAGGTGAGGTGAAGTGGGGTCCACTTTGGTAATTAAAAATCCTATAAAATTAACTACATCAACTTTACAATTTTGATATTTTGGGTCTCGTAATTTCTTTTAAATTAGGAATAAGAATAAATTACCGAGATCCTGAAAGCAAATTATTTTAATTATTCTACAATTTGGCCGGATGATTTTGTAAGACCATTAGTGAAAAATGAAGAAATTAGTGAAAATTGACTAGGAATTAAGATTTACAATCAATTACTAATATATTTATAAAAATTAAAATAATATACATTTTATACATATTTTAACCGAGGTGACAAAATGATCAAATTTCAAAGGAGTGCCAATTGCAAATTGGATAACTAAATGAGACAAAACAAGTATCGATGGAAAGTTTCCTAAAAGGCGAATTCAATAAAACAATCAAAATAGAGATTCGACGAAAATGAAAAATTGGTAAAATTTTAGGACACTTAACTAAATGAAAATCATAAAAGTTGGTTTAGCCAAAATTTTAAGGAAATGGTCCCCATTATTTGAACTAAATAAGTCAAAAATGGGGGGGGGGAAGGGAGGTTGATTTTTCACCTCAACAATGGCAACACACGGGAAAAGATCCAGTTATCTCTGGTTAAAGATAATGAAATTTAATTTACCCAAAGATTAAAAATAATGGAGTTCACGAAACTGTCTAATAATAAAACATTTCCATGGGTCCCACATAAATAGATTAAGCAATATAAGTTTGGTAAGATAACTACTTAAAGCAGACTTAGTAAAAAGTGATGAATCCAAAATTTGGGAAAAAATTGTTTTAAAATTACCTCATATGAGAAATCGAAGAAGGTAGAGATAGGAGTTTTTTGATAAAGCATATATCCATTGTTATGAATGGTCTCTGACATCGCTTAGCTACCAGTGAGCCTAAACAATACCTCAACGAAGTTGTATTTTATGCAATACAAGCATGGTCCTGTTGCCAGCAAACGTCCATAGTCCTAACGAGTTTACTTGTATTTCCCATGCTTCCTATTTTGATGACCCCTTTGATAAGCGCATTTGCGAGCTTTTAGTTATGATGTACATGAGTGAAAGAGGTGGGATGGTAATAGAGACTAATGTTTAATGGATATAATACTTCCATAATGTTGATTCCAAATTCTTTTTCCGTGACTATCAATCAAAGTTTTTTTATAAAGTGGAGGGGTGGAAGGGATCCATTGAATTAAACTCAGGTATGTTATTTCTTTGAAAATGAGAACTATATCACTTAGAAAGGATGTGTGTTTCTCCATGATTTTTTTTTTTTTTTAAAGCAAGAGGGCTTTATAGTTCCATAAATATATACCTTTAATGTGAAATGAAATTCACTGAAATAGATAGAGTAAATATTTCCCATGTAGTTGGGTGAGGAAAAGGCCTTCCACATAAATCATGGCAGAGTCACCATAATCAAACCAAAACTGAAAGCAAAAGGAAAATAACTCCAAACTGAAGTGAAAAAGAAATCAACAAACTCCAGAAATGTAAAAATGAAGGAAGTAAACGCTGAAAGAAAAATCCCAAATTAAAAGAAAAACCCAACAAGACTAATTATACAAATATATCAACAAAAGAGTAAAAGAAGATAAGCATGTGAACATTCATTCTATGTTGAGATTTTAATAAATTTTATCTTGCAGAGTTATAAGAAATGATGCTCTCAAATTAAAGGGTGAATAACAATTGTAAGAGATAATAAGCTAGGTGATAAGTCTATGCTTGCTACAAATTTCCTTGTTTCAAGGGAAATTCTGCATAAAAGCATCTTAACCATTTTTTGATAAAAGAAATGTTTAAGAAACATACTAAAGGTTAAAAAACTCCACAGTTTAGTTGATTTCATGAACAATCATGATTGTTGTTCCAAACCCGAAAGAAAATGATAAAGAGAACGAGTTCCCAATCTGAGCCATCGGATGTGTGAAAAAGGATCATGAAGACCTGCAAAGCAGAGTTTAAGATCAGTAAAATTAAAAACCATCTGAAACAGAAATGAGAAAGAATGAAAGTGGGCATATGAAACTTACCATTAGGAGAATTCCATTTAAAACTTGACCTGAAAGGTATGGATTTTCTCCAATGAAGGATAACCTCTTCTTTTGATTAGAATTAAAAGCATCATTAGAGTAATTTTGAAGTCTAAAATGGGCCTCCTAAGGAAATTATAAAATAATAGTGGAAATAATAAAATAAGATTATACTACATCATCAAATTTTAGAGGGAAAAAGAAAATTTTATTTTTTTCAACTCATATTTTCAACTTATCTCCTATGGGTTTACTCAAATTTCAAGTGGGAACACTCGTTGGATGCAGCATTTGATTTCTCATCCAATCAGTACCCATGTTGCATACTTTTGATGGACCTTGCTACACGAAAAATAATAAATACATGAATTTCTCATTTTTCATGTAGCAAAGTCCATTGAAAGTATGCAACATGGGTACTTTTTGGATGAGGGATTGAATTTTTCATCCAACAACTACTCCTGCTTGAAATTTGAGTAAAACATTAGGGTGGCAAGTTGAAAATATGAGTTGAAAAAATAGTATTATTATTCTATTATTTTTTAATATTTTTACCTTTTTACTCCAAAAATGGTGAACCATCCCCCATGGTTGACATCATCATCTCAAATCTCATTGGTTCTTATAAAGTTTATTTTGGTTGTACATTTTTCTTAGGAGGCCCATTTTAGACCTCAAAATTCCTCTAATGGAAGGAGTTGAATATTCTGAAATCTTATTGACCAAAAATCATTATTTATTAAATCTAACTAAGGCAAACAGTAAATTAGAAGAAAACAATGTTTCATGTCCAAGGAATTTGAAGTAAATAAAATTAAGATACATGAGAATGAAGCGATGCTTCATTATGAACTGTAGCAAGGATTGTTCTCTTAATATTTCAAATTTCATATTCACTCCATGATTTTCATAAATTTTCAAGAATCAAGACCAAGCCTAAACGATATAATGCATATGTATAGATGGCGAGGTCCTAAAATTTTGTATGCTAAATATAGAGTGATATATCAAAACTAAAACATAAGAGAAATCATACATGATTTAACCATGATCCAATACCTTTACTTGTTCCAAATTCCTTAGAATTGCTACATTACCATACTGGCTGCTCAAGTGTGCCTTGAAAGACACATGAATATGCACACTAAATGATGATTGAGACAATGAAATGGGCATTCGATAATGAGGCAAAGACAAAAAAGACCTAAACAAACCATAGGCGATGAAATTTCTCATTAGCTAAGAATATTTCCGAGAAGAATAAAAAGAGGCCCATGTGAACACATCATGAAGAATGTATATCCCTAATGTCACAAAGTCATCTCGATGAATGAATACTTGGATTTGACGAAATTATGATTAAAATACATCCCAGCTCTTAACCATAATGATAACATGAAAGTAGCATATATATACAAGGATAATCAAGCAAGACTTCAAGTGAGCATTATGAAAGATTAGAGTGAATTGATCATAGACCTACGGAGATACTTAACCCAATAAACTGAAGCTCTGAGGTTCCGAGAGAATCAAAGCGAAAGGTAAGGGCTCAAGGTTTCCAAAAATTTATTGATGGGAAAACTCTGATAAACAAAGACCCTGCTTCATAATGTTTTCGGTGACATTCTTTTTTGGAATTTTAATTAAATTTCACCTCCGATATAATAAGTCCCGATATTTAGAGTATTAAAGGGAACCAAGATCTCAGAACAAATTTTTTTCATATTTTTCTATAAATAAATCTTACGATATCAACTATGTCCAATAGCGAATGGATTTTAATGTATAACATGGGAATATTGTATATTGGGAATTCTACTATCGGAGGTAATCAATGTCATAAGATTTTTATAAAATGGATCTGATAGCTTTTGTTTCGATTAAGAAATAGTAGGAGCACCTACATTTGTTTATAAAAATAAGATTTTTAGGAAAGGAGTCAGAGATTTAATAAATATGAGAATAAATTGGGTGTTAAATATCTCGAAAACCTTTTTTGAAACTCAAATAAACTTACAAGACTCTGAGACCACTAGATTCCAATGAAGACAGTGAAATTAGGGCCATTTCCTTCACTAAGTGTAATGGACGTGATAGTGGAGGAAAAGACAATGTGGATCTTGATATTTGTTTTTAAATGCTTCCGATATAATAAAAACCAAAGAGTCCAATAATCCAGGAAGTATGAAATTGTGAGGATAGATCTTGAAAAAATGAAAAGAAGAGGATCAAGATTCGAAAATTCACCAATTAGAGTCTCTTAGTCCCTTCAGAATAGAGGGATATGAATAAAGGTAAAACCATATGAATGAATGTGATTCAATGGTTCAACTCAACTTGCCAATTGTAAGATTCAGAATAGGCGTAGATAAAATCATGGATAAGATCATTCGCTGCAAGAGTTTTGTGCAAATTTTCCTTTGTTTGTTGCAAATATTAATAATAAATTTTTTTTAGCATTTCATTTCAGCTGCATCAGTGAGAGGCAAAATACGATTATTGAATCATATGCTAAATGTAAAAATGTGAATTCCCATTGGTTTTCACACAACAATGTATCAGAGGAAATATATTAGAGAAATCACTTGGTTATACTTTAGAAAGTTACGATATATGAAACTTCTAATAAATCATATTTAAAGACATATTGGATAGTAAACGAAGGCAAGAAGTGATATTGTGATCTGAATGGGAATATCAGTTTTGTTGTGCTAAGATCTAATTCATAATAATAAGAAAGTGCTTGAGGATTGAGAGGTTAATTGCATGTTTAATATGATTTTTTAATGTGTTTTTATGTGAATTTCATGAGCAAATTAACATAAAAAAAACATTGAACAACAACATCTAACATACATGAACATCACGATAAACAGTAACACAATAGCACATGATGAAGGAGTTCACCCTGCCTGGGCTACGTCTCCTTGGTCCAACTTCCAATGGTTGGACCCTCTTTTATTATGCTCAAATGTGTGTTTACATGTGTTTACAATGCTCAAAAAACTCTAAAACCTGTTCCATTAGCTCTAGAATGCCCAAAAATGTCTGTGTAGCCTCTTTTTGCCTGGAATTTGGTCAAAAAATGACTTAGTTATGACTTCCCCAAGTTTTGGCACTAACCGCTTCACAAATTCCCCAAAATCTGGACTGGCCCTACAAATTTGCCCTTAATTTTGCTAACGGAGCGACGATTTCACGAAATTTCGGGTGAAATTGTCGGACCATTAGTTTATCCACTAACACCATAAATCCGCATTTTCAACCATATGATATGGTTTGAATTAAAAATTTTAATTAAAAAAATGCGCATTTATGAAATTTGGTGGAACAAAATTAATTTTTAAATTTAAAAATTGTGCCATAATTATGTGCCCTTCTTTCTGCCCATTGGTCATATGGTATGTTTGTTCGGGGCTGGGGCTAAGCCCTAGCCCCTTACCCCATAGTCCGCCCAACTAACCTTTATACAAGGTTTTTTCCATATATTTTAACAAGAAACATGTTGCGCAGTTGCTAATGCATGGCTTTGTTATGTGGGAGGTCTCGGCATCGAATCCCATGGAGGTGCAGTTCGGACTTAACTAGTTTTTGGTGGCCCCCGTGCTGCCATGTGGTAGCCTCCGGTTGGGCCACGTGGAAACATGTGGTTAGCCACCTTCTCAACAAATAAAATTCAACCAACCAACACCCAATGAAAAATAGACAAGTGGCGAAACCGAACAAGCTAAAAAAATTACATTTCGACCAACCATAAGAGGACATGTGGCAGCCTACTGCTGGCTCAACTTTGTGACCTGTCAGCTGCCATTTTTGAAAATTTTGTATGTTTGGGAAAACAAACAGATCGCGTTTCTGGGAGCATACGGAGTCAGTTTTCTGCGAAACGAGTTCCGTTAGATTCAGAACGACGAGATCTACGTGGTCGTTTAGGTTCAAACCATTCCGAAAACTTTCATTTTTGAGCACATGATCATATTGGAACTTCTATATCGACCATAGTATATCGGGGATTTAAAAATCAAGCAACCGATATAAAAGTCTCGATATAGGCTGAGGATGGGAATATCGGATATCATAAGTAGTAGATAGCGGAAGTGCCGAGTATCAGAGGTTTTGAGATATCGAGAGTTTTAAGCATAACACACTTTATAAGTTACGATATTTGTGAAGGCCGATATTCCAAGTGGCATTTGTGGGTACGACAACTCTTAAAGTATTTAATTTAAAATGAAGCGCCCAACTCAATTTATCCTTTCAACAAATGCGCTTTTAATAATTATATTAATTATTGAGAATATTAGATTGGAGAATGATTTTATCGTAAATTTCTTATGAGGAAGGTTATAATATTATAAGGATTTGATACAAATCTTCTGATAATGCATCAATTTAACACAAAAAAGGCCTATCAGGGTTTTAATGAATAGAAGCAAAATAAAAGAATACCTTAAATATGATAAAACAACAAATACTTCGCTGGACATGTTGCACATTAGAAAGGGTTGGATGTTCGTTTATTTCAAGATTCCAAAATCAATCCAATGAGACCTGGAGATGAAACAAAACATAAATAAGAAGTAAATTATGAAAAAGATAAAAACAAGCAATAGATGAAGATGAACATTTTAATGCATACATGGAAGCATATTGAATGTAAGTTTACCTCATGAACCTTCAAGTTCTCCCATGCATTTCTCAAAATTTTCATATGTTCAACATCATGTACTTATTCAATCTAAAAATGCTAAGAAATTAACTTTCAAATTGCATCCACTTCAAATTTACATTGGACGACAAGATTGGTGAAAATGAGCCTTTAGAAATACTTGTGAATCAAAAAATTGCCAAGCCCTAGAAATTCCTTGGAATTTCTTCATATATTATTTTATTGCAAAAACATTTTTTTAACAATGTGATGAAATTTTTCAAAAACAAGACAATCAAGCATTTCACAAGTGCACATGATCTAACTATATAAGAATTTCGATATGTTCAAAGACACTTTGCAAGAAAATGAAAGTGGATGCCAAGAAAAACTCGGATTCATTATTTGCTTATTAAGAATATGAAATAATGAAATAAATGCAAACAGAAAAGGAATCTAACTCTATTTCTAATTATAACTAAACAAAAAGAAACATGACTAGGTATAGTCATACTTCCAATGCAACCAAAGGAATCTAACTCTATTTCTAATTATAACTAAACGAAACGAAACATGACTATGTATAGTCATACTTCCAATGCAACCATCTTCAATTTTAACTTCTTCATGTATGTACAAGACAAACATTAGTAATAAAAATAAAATTAAAAATAAACTAACATAAGTAAATCTAAATGCAATGTGTACACTAATTTCTAACATACTTACAGAAAGCATGTTATTTACTATTATCTTCCCTTGAAATGTCCCTTCGAGCTGAATTTCAATTGGATCATAGAAATATGGATGGATTTCCATTAATGATTGGAAAAGGTTCAAAAGTGGGGATAACAGGCTAGATCGTGGAAATGAACTTTTAGATACCATGGCCTGTATGTAAGTCTTATGTAGATATGTTAAATTATTAGCAATACTTTGAGTAGGAAAACTTTCCAAGTATATTTCAAATGGGTCAATGATATATGGATGGAAGTTTGATAGATTCAACAGGAGATCATTAATTGAATTAGATTGCTGGTGATATTGTGAAAATACACTCTCTTGTTGGCACTTCTTTTGAGAGGAAAAGAACAAGTGATAAGAGATGAACATCAATTGAATTTGGAAGAGTAATAGCTCTTGATGTTCATGATTATGATTTGAAACTTCATTTTCCCATTTAGACAATGCATCAATTGAGTGTTCAATACCGAACTGCTCAATATTCCAACATAAGATATCTTAAAACTGAAAACTGAAAACATAAAACAAATATGAATTCAAACAAAATAAATGAAGGAACATTAATAAAATTAAATCATAATTTACATTATTGTTACAATTATTTTTATAGCGCAATTGAGACTGGTTTGAAGTGATTTCCTCTTCACAAGAATTGGTAAGAATAATGAAATTAGAATTATTTACAACACTGACTTGTGAATTAAAGAGAGGATCAGGATTATGAATAGGAATGAGAGCTTGATCATGATAAAAATAATAATTTGGGATGGTTTCTTGAATGTTGAAATCATAAGTATGATTAAATGTTTGAAAATGAGAATCATTTGGAACAATTTATGTATTGAGTTTCTCTTCATTTTCAAGTATAGTTTGATTTAGAACATGAGGATTTAATAGAGAAGGAGATAAATCAACATCCTCAATGTTAAAACGATCATCATATATGGCTTCACAACATTCACTAGTATTCTCTTTATTCTCATATGATGTATCAAGACAAGAAGGGATATTAAGCACATGTTCATTAATGTTAAAAGACGGATAAATTATCTCTCTATCCTGATAAAAACTATTTAAATCAACCTCTCTATTTTGTGGAATAATATTAATGCGAAGAGGAGATAAATCACAATCAGCAAAAATATGAAGATAAAGAGAGAAATGTGAGTCTAAAGAAATGAATTTAAAAATATCTCTATTCACAAGCTCTTGTATCTTCATTATAGATTCCAGATTCATGATCAATCATCTGTCTACTAATGCTTTCTTAAAGACTATTGTTTGGCTTCCCTGAATTTGACATTTGATAAACATGATCAAATTCATAAATTTCTACAGTATATTGCATATTATTGAAAATTTCAATTTATGCTTGTACTTGCTAATCTATAATATGATTTCCTGAATTTAATTCATAGTGATTTTCTGATTTCAAGGAAGTTGTTTCTCCAATATTGCGACTAATATCTCCTTGTGGTTGGTTAGTATAATTTTCCAAGCTTTATGACTGTATTTCATTAAGATGAGAGAGATTATCATAATAATTATTAGTGATGTAGGAAGTGTGCACTAGATGAAGGAATTGATTATACATGGAAGAGGCAACTTCGTCATGATTGGTATGCAGCTTCATATTGGAATTCTTAATTATGTTAATGAAGTTTGAAGAAGATTGATCAAAGCTTGTAATTGTTTCATATCGAATGAGAATGCAAGGAAGAGAACTAATCTATTCAAACCTAATCCAGGTGGATATTGGTGGCCACCCACCTATTCCACCTAGTCATTTTCATCAGTTTTCTTATTTACTATTTTTAGCAGTTTTTTCGAGTCTTGAACTTTCAAAGCCGTTTTGAGGCCCCAAACGGCATTTTTTGTGCATGATTCTTGCAATGATTAGAAAAATATCGCGTTAGTGAATGTATTCCTCGAAGAGATATTTTCAATGAGGTATCATACGCGTCAAAAGAAGATAATATGACCAAGTTACGACCTCGGGAAGTTGACTAGCCAACTAACCCCAATTGGGCCCATAAACTCTTGGTGATACATCTCCTCGTGTTAGGGTTTTGGTTGTTTAGGGTTTTATCTTATTGTTCAAGAATAATAAGGCCCTTGAGCCTCATTGTAACACAGTTCAGAGGCCCGTATTCACCACATCTCTTCTAAGAGATAAGCTTCTAGCGCCCTAGCTAGTTTATTTTCCATTATGTCTGTAAGCATTTTTCAACATTTATATTAATGAAATGAAGTTTATTTATGTTGGATCTTTGCATTTATGTGTATTTATGTATTTCATTGCATTCTTTCATAATCCAAATCAGTGGTATCAGAGCGGTCTTCTCTTTCTCGATTTTTCTTTGCATGTCCCCAACGAGGTCGGGATATAAGGAGTTAGGGCTCGATCTGGTTGAACCTTTGCAAGATCAGCCTCGTAAACCCTGATGGCTGCCCATGGAGGAAGAAAATAAAGACGAGGGAGCAAGATATACTATCAAAATATTGCTCGAGGAGGCCCTCGAGAAACAAAGGAACGCGATGATGGATAAATTTTCCCAAATTCTTCAACGGCTGCCCACTGGTGGCGCATATCCAGTAGTATAAAATGATGAAATTAGTGACTAGGTGACTAAAAAAGTTGGTCACTGCAATTATTTCAAGTGAATTACCACTAAATTTGAGCAATTTTAAGTGACCAAACTAAAAATGACTAACTTAACCGACTAATTTAGTCTAGGGATAAAATATACAACCAAATAATCAGTGACTAACATAAATGACTAATTTAGTCTAGGATTAAAATATATGACTAGATAATAAGTGAAAAAATTAATAATGATTAACATAAATGACTATTATAGTCCAAGAATAAAAATATGACCAAATAATAAGTACAACAAGTATATGAATTAGTCATTAATGTTAGTAATTTTTAATTGTGTCACTCCAGAAATGAAAAATTGCAATTTTGATACTGAAGTGGTACATTTCACTACATGGGTCTCTGAATCCAGCTGCAGTGTTAAAATTTAGAGAAAAATGGGTCTCTGAATCCATCTACAGTGTTAAAATTCCAAATACTCTTTTGTCTCTAAATTTTAACACTGCAAATGGATTCAAAGACCCCCTTCTTTAAATCCATCTGCAGTGTTAAATTTAGAGACAAAGGGGTCTTTGAGTCCATCTGAAGTGTTAAAATTTAGAGACCCTCGTCCGCAATGTTAAAATTTAGGTAGATGGATTCAATGACCCCCTTAAAGGGGTCCATGAATCCATCTATAATGCTAAAATTATAACACTTTTATATAATCACTACTAAACCAACATAAAGGTTGCTATTAAAATGATTAACCACAACACATATTAACATAGTCAATATCCTTGTCATGAGTAGAAAAAACAATATATATATATATATATATATATATATATATATATATATATATATATATATATATATATATATATATATATATATATATATCATTAGAGTAACTTGAGCTACATTTGAGATGAACTGGAATGACTTTCACCCTAACCCAAGAGTATATTCAATACGTTGCAAGTCTATAACAATAACACACGATTTAGCAAGGGTCAAGGCATCTCTAAATACACTTGTGGGGTGGTCGCATTCCTTAGGGAAACTACCCTTCTAGATTGAAATTCGTGTTCTTTTTTACTTCTAGGAAAAGTTTATAGAGAAATCCAACACTAGTAATTAATCAAAGTGATTTGAGCTATACTTGAGACGAAATGGAATGTTTGCCACTATAACCCAAAAGTATATCCAATATGTTGATAATATATACTAATAACACATGATTTAGTAAGAAGGGTCAAGACATTTGGAGATACACTTGCAAGGTGGTCCTACTCCTTGGAGGCTTCTACTTTTCGAGTGTTATAAATATAGGACAAATTATGTCTCATCAGGAATTTAAACCTAGCTAGAGGAAATAAAGAACTAAACAAATACTACAACATTGATAATATCAATTAAACCAATCAACCAATGAGTTACTCTTTTTCCCTTAATAATCCTTTTTACCTTAATTTATTATCGGTCTTGTCAAAATTTCTCCACAAATAAATATCACCCCTTCTTTGTATCTAACATGATTGTCTCTTTACACATACAAGTTTTATTTTTCAAACCCTTAATGGAGTATAGTATTATTTTTATTGTGTTCACTCAAAAATAAAATACATATTCAAATTTTGTTCAAAAGAATCAATAAATGAAAACCATATTTGAAAACAACACAAATAAAAACCGTGAACATTATTTGTCAAAGCCACTAGAGAGTCCCACCACACGGAGAGTTTAATAGCTTTCAAAAATTGCGCCTAATTCATGCTTATGAAGCAAAAATGACATTAAAAATTTTCAGGATGACCTCTATGGAGCCTGGGAGGAAGTAGTAATCACATTAAAAAATAATTTGAGGAGGAAGGCCTCCATGGAGCATGGCCGGAAGAATGAGGGAAATGGCATGCCGACGATGCACAGTGTAGCAGGAAGCAACAATGAGGAAGGCCTATATGGAGCGTGGCGGGAAGAATAAGGGTAATGGCATGCCAACGATGCACAACGTGGTGGGAAGAATGAGGGCAATGGCATGTCGATGATGCACAACGTGGCGGGAAGAATGAGGGCAATGGCATGCCGACGATGCACAATTCAGGAGACACATTAGTGGTATTTGAGAAGACTATTTTTCTTCTTCTAGAACTTATGAGACTAAACGGTACAACGAAATAACCCATTGAAAATCACTTTGGCGAGTCCATAGTAAGAACAATCACCATTAGGGCTTTCAGGGTTGAGGATCAGTTCTTGAAGAAGAGCTTAGACCTTATTGACAAAAAATTGAGCCCATTTTTCGACACTTTCTGAGTCATTGAATGGTTGATTCAGAGTTTAGAGGTGTTAAATGCAACTAGTCTTTGCTCCTCTTCTCTTGCTATGGTTCTACTCCCACAGGGCAACTCCAATCCTGGTATGAACAATGAAACTAAATGTCAATTGTGGGTGATTTCTGCTGTTATTAATTTCTTTTATGTATAAAATGATTATTCTTAACAATTTCAACTGGTGCAGGTTTCGTTGGGATGGCCTTCTCTTATGGTCTATCATTGAACAGATTGTTTGTTAAAAGTATACAAAACCTAGAACACATCAAACAATACATGCACATTCCTACTGAGGCCCCAATTATTATAGAAGATCACAAACCACCAGATAATGGAGAAATTTGTGGCAAGATGGAGTACCTAGCAGAAACTGCACCATACCACTAGGAAATAATTGTATGTACAAGTTCCAAGTGAAGGATCAGATAGGTAGCTACTATTAATTTACATCATTGTATCTGCAGAAAGCTGCAGGGGGCTTTGGAGGACTAAATGTAGCTAGCAGAGCCCTAATCCTTGTTCTATTCCCTCTGCTTGATGGTGATATAACTATGCTTATAGGTGACTGGTACAAAACCAACGTTTCAGTAAGTTATTAATCCATGCCTGAAACATGTAGATATCTTGAAATTAAAGAGACTGGCTATGTTCAAATTTAGCTTGTCCACCATAATGGTCCCTTGCAACGTATCAATATCTGACTATATACTATATTTGGGCAATCCTTGGAAGTACACTTGATGTGGGAAAATCTATTGGTAATCCTGATGTTGTTCACAATAATGGTCATGGGCTACCAAATGAAATAGAAAATATACTAGAACAAGGTACTTATCGCTGATCTCTATCACAAGGCAGTTTGTTTAGATTTAGTATAGGTGTGTCTATCCTTTCAATGATTCACAAGATCTTGTTTATTTTGATTTTATCTTATGGCTATTGAATCCATTGCTTCTTCTCTTAATATGTATCTAAAATGACCCATCTATTCATTAAGTTTTTTGTGCCAATCTTTCAAAGTGATAATAAACGAATTCATGATAATGACTATGCACCCATTTAGTTGGGATGCATTTATTTGATTAAACAGAGCCTGAGAAGTCATTTTTAGGAATATTAGGATGTGAGAAGTAAATACTATGTTCAAATCTACAATTGTGCAAATAAATTCAAAACAAAACATGCAACACATTTTGAACAACATGGTAACAACTCATCCTCTTACAATGATCACAATCGTGTAGAGACATTTCACACATGCTAAAGATTTCCTAATCCATATGAATATATGTAAGAAAATATAATGAATCAATCACAATAAGGTGGAAAATGCTAGCACAACTTGAATTTGGCCAATGTAAGGATTCCAATGCAGTCCTTTAGCACAGGCTCAAATTATTTCATGAATCCAACATAATGAACGACCCAAACCCCAAAACCGACTCAAGAAAGTTAGTGCATAAATAAATACAAAAATCATCTCTTTACAATGCTATTCCTCCATCGAACCTAAAACTACCAAGGCATATTCATCGATTTCTCCTCCTAGATAGAAGTACCAAACGTCCAAAATTATAGAAGCCCTTCCTGTGAATAATTGAGGGGCCACACTCATCATATTCTAATTTTGAAATCCACATCTACAATACACATAACAAGTGCAGATTTTTAGGTGAATCCAAAACTTTTTCCCTGATAAAATTAAAAAGCAATATTTATAAAAAATTAATTTCATCAAATTTGTATCAAATTGGCCTTGATGTCATTCTTATTATGTTTGGCCAACTGTTGGGGATATTGCAGTGGTGGAATCATGTTTTTGATAAAATCTCCCACCCCTTTATCCTCCAATACTATCACGATCCTCCCTTTCCAAGAGACGATGTTAGAGGCTCCCTCTGAATAGTGATATACTCTCAATACTTGGTAAACCATCCTGCTTCCCATAAACAACATTGTAGTCCTTCAAAATAGGTTGAAATGTACATAGATTAATTTAAACCTAAGGATTCCATTTGTAGGTGAGGAGGAGAGTGGAGAAAGAACAGAGACCCTGATAACTGATATATGTCCACAGACAAATAAATCAATCACTCTGAACTCAAATATAATATATTTTGTATTGATACATATAGTGGTAAAGCCAACTACACTTGATTGGATCTATATCAATGAAGTTACCCCTCCTGAATTTATTTAGAAAAAAATTCGCTAGGGGATCTGCTTGGGTGTGAGGCTCCCGAGGCTCAAACAAACCTAAAGAGACATTAAATTGCCTCCTAGGATTATCATAAACTTGTTTATGAGAGAATTTGAGAAGAAAGAGTTCTAGAAGCTTCCTCTATCTTGGTAAGGGTCATAGATATTTATAATGGATAATTGTAACGTGAGATCAGAAGAAAAGACCTCGTCCCCGAGAGCCAGATCAGACCCCCAACAATTCAGAAGTTTGATGCTCCAATCTCTGAATCCCAAATCCAATCCTCCCGATTTCCCAAATGTATCAAGGGCCAAAAAAGACCACCCAGGAAGAATTTGGGTTAAAAACTTCATCACCATGTTCCCTTCACCCATGGTTTCTTGAAGCAAGATAATATCACATTGCACTGAATTGAAGAGACTTTTTAAAGCCAATTTTTTGTGGGCACTGGCCATCCCTCTACAGTTGTAGGACATCTCAATCATCGAGAAACCACGACAGGGGACATTGCTGCTCTAAGTGCCCCTTTGAGGGATAATTGATTGCCAACATCAATATCAAGTTTTTCTTTCATCTTTGCTTTGGAGATGTTCGATTTTTCGCCTCTCGTTTTATTGGAACAGAGGGTTCCAAGTGGATCCCAAGACCTCCAATAGGGATACCAATACCATATTTTTTGTCTCTCAACCTGAGGTTATAGTGAGGAATTTTAGTCGGGCACACAGGGCCCGAGGGATGCTCTTTAGGTAATAGGGGAATGTCGGATAAAGATAACTTAGGAATGGCAGAGATGATACTTTCAAGGGCTATAAGATCAGAAACAAGGGAGCAAGACTCAACATGTTTATGGCTGGAGGGACTAAGCTCAAGAAAAAAAGACTTAGGAAATAAATTAACAAACATAGGAGTAGTAGGGGGAGTATTAGTACCTGCGGAAAGAGGCACCTGTCGCATGAGTTCCAGTTCGCCTTGAATTTCCCGAGCTGTGTCTACTGCTTCCACCTGTCCCCCCTGTGGTGGCAACTAAATTTCCATGGGCTCAATGAAGTGATCCTGCTAAATATCCAACTCCGCCAATTGTACCTTGACCTCCAACTCTTCCCCAATACTACCCCCAATTTCGAGCTCTTCCCGATGTCTCCTGTGTCTATAGAACACTAAAGGACAATCCCTTGCCATATGACCATACTTATGACAATGATGGAAACAGAATGCTAACTGCTCATAATCCAGAATCTAAGAGAAAGAGTGGCCATGCACTTGAATCTGCATCATATCAGCTAGCCCTTCTCTCGGGTCCAACCGAACCAATATTTGAGCCAGCTTCCTCTCTTTTGTCACCAAATAAGGGCGAGGTACGTCAAGTGACTCGCCCTGCTTGTGTTCCTACATTTTCTGATGAACCTAGAATTCATGTTGTGGAGGCATAAGTGAGTTTTATAATGAGGTTTGCTTCATCAACTTCTAATGCTCCAAATACTAGTGTTCAAAAAAGAATGGTTTAATCATTAACTCGTAAGTGGATCTCTCCCGACCAAGACGGGATCAAAGGAGGTAAACTGCAAAAATAACCAACTGAATGATAGGTACAAGTCTGATGGGACCTACGTCATGACATATCTGCTTCAAGAAATGTGCCCAACATATTTCCAATGGCTCTGAACACTCCCATTGACCAGAGCTGGGGAGCGAGGGCCGACAGACACACCTAAACTGAAATTTCTTTGAGCCTTTCTCTTTGTGTGTCGAATAATGGCATCCATTTTTTGAAGAATATTGGGGAATTTCCAAAGCCCCAGTTCCTTTCCAGAACCCATTCCACTGCTTCTTCATTTGTGAACCTGGCCATAAACCAACCTCTGGTCAAGATGATAACCTCTGTTTGAGTGGTCAGACCTCCACTCCAAGACTTATGTATCCATTCTGCGATATAATTTCAGGAATATTGACGACATTTTGCACGCCTCACCAAGATAAGTTTTGAGGATGCCAAGGCCTCGTCCATCAGAATTTCCACTCCCAATACCAAGTTTGGTCTAACCTCCTTCTTCCTGATTACTTTACTCTTCTTTATCTTGGAGCCAAAGGTCTGCCCAATACCAAAAGAAGTGATGATAGATTCATCATTCTGTGGTTCTTCCGTAGGGGGTTGTTCTGGCAAAGAAACTGGCGACCCGAAACTCTGAGGAGGTGCCTCGACTCCTGGAGATCGAGTCTCGGGGTCAAGAAGTGGGTAGTTCTCCTTCAACCCCAGAGAGATGTCATTAACTATTCCTTGGATTTTCTGAGAGAAGATATTAACTTCCTACCTACTTTCTTTTGTAGGTCGAAAATTTGTATATGACTCCTCCAGAATCGGGAATCCTTTAAAAAAATTCTCCCCAAACAACCCTTCATTATCACCAGAATGCTAAAAAAACAAAGCCTTCTCAGACACCAGACCAGGGAAAACAACTAGTGGGATTTTGCATCCTTGAGTCTTATCCAAATGTTGAACCACTCCCGGAGACACCACCTTTACTTACTCAATTGAACAATATTTTAACCCTTCATGCCTTAACAAACTACTACCCTTTACCACGTCTTAGAGACCACCGGTTAAGGAATAAGAGAGACAAAAATATCTTACTCGAAAATTCGTCGGGGAAACACAACCTTCAGCTCTTTGTAAAACTGCATTCTCTAGACCGACTGAAGACTCTATTTCCTGCAACCAGGATACCACCTTTGATGAGAGGCTTCTTGACTGTTCCAAAAAACCCAAACTGCCCCTGAATTCCCAGTCCAGCTCAACAACACCTCGCTTGCCAAGTGGAGACCTTGCTGGCATTTTGACCTTCTCCAGGTTCTGTTGGGTTGGTTCCAACCTCCAGACTGATAGAATGTCCTTCGATTCCGGTTCTAAGTGAACATGGTCTTTGGGGCTAACCATACTGAGACCATAAAGAGATGAATCATAAAACTATTACAGACTCCACACTATGAGGGAGAGTCTCAAACGTTGGACTGGATTCCACGCAGGGAGGATGCAAAAACGGAACAACGATGCAATAGATAACTAAAAAATGCGTAAACCAAAAACCGGGAGTGTTAAACAGGAGTTCGAAGGGAGACCAGTTACGATTTTGAGGAGCGTTTAATGAAGACCATGCATGTGCGTACAAGTGGTGAGGCGGTTCCTATAAGCCATAAGAGCTACAGTGATCGCTGCCATTGATCATCCCAATGCACAGAGTGTGAAAACCTAGAAACCATAAAAAAGTTTCGCCCTCATTTTTTCAAAAAAAAAAAACCCCTTCTATTCAATTTACCCTCAACCTTCTAGTTTAAAAAAATATATTTCAAAGGTCGTCTTCCTGCTAATTCCAAGTTAGAAACTATACACTCTTAAATTTAACTTCATTTTCGTCATGGTTTTACTTCTATAAGGATTATTATCATTTCAATTTTGTGCCACATCTTTCAATCATAATGGCTTGAGAATTTATTCATAGGGCTAACCATCGGCCCTCGGAAATCCCCAAAACAATATCACCGCAAGCAACAAACAGACTTGCAAAAACCCATATGAGCTTGTTCAGGTCGAACTTAAGTATATTCATCTCCTTCAAATTCACCACAACTCCCTTTTAGTTCTGAAAAATTCGGCGGGTTTCATTTTCAACTATTTCATCTATATAACTTTAAACTAGCAATGCATTATGCTAAAAGTTCTTGTACTTGGGTTTGAATTTTCCATGTGACTTACCCTTCAACTCAATTGGAAATATAGGGTGTCACTGCTATCACAGGACAATTTGACGATGTTAGGTACAAATCCTTTTTTTAAGGCCATTTCCCTTTCTTTATGCATACACACTCAAGCATATGTAGATAGATGGATGGATGGTAAATTGGCATTGAAGAGTCCAAGAGATCATAGGGCATGTTTGTGCAAATACTAGTATCCTTCACTGTTTTTAATTATATTGTTAAGTCTGTGAGAATGTACGAAATGACCTTGTTTTGCAACCAAAGCAAACTCATTTTTCCCTTGTTAACTTATCACTATTTTGCATTGGTGTAGATAGATGGATGGATGGTAAATTGGAATTGAAGAATCCAAGTGATAAAAGGGCATGTTTGTGCAAATACCTATATCCTTCACTGTTTTGACTTATATCTTTAAGTCTGTGAGAATGTACGAAATGACCTTGTATTGCAACCAAAGAAAACTCATTTTTCCCTTGTTAACTTATCACTATTTTGCATTGGTTTGTTTAATCTCCAATATTACTTATTTTGGTGTTGTGTTGTTATTGATATCATCAGCCTGCAATTGTTTTTCCATTTATTCACATGAAGGAAATATGTGAAATCAATCCTTCTTTGCAATTGAGTCCCCCGTTTCAATCTTCAACTTCTATTTAGATTTTGGCATTTTGAAGGTTCCATGTATTGTCTGTTATAATGACACCAGAGACTCCAACATTATGACTTCTTGTTAACAGATTCCATGTATGTTGTGTACATACATCAAAAGGGTTGTTGCATACTACCCCCAAAAATTTTCTTTGACAAGTTACTTATTTGATAAAGTTTTCTTTGGCTACCATAATCAACACGACGTTCCCTGATTCCACAATGTACATTTTATTTGATCATTACAACTAGACAAGAGGCTGCCAAACAAACCTTAGTATTAAATTTCACACATCTAGATTTTTGGTTTATCTTTACAATTTAGTTTTTGTGTGGTTTTGTGTGGTTTTATTTATAATTCCCAGCATGTATGTGATTGATCTCAATTTGAATGCATACATCACACAAATACTTGTCATTGGGAAAGAATCAAGTTAAGAAGCTGTGTTACTAGTTATTTTAAGTGTCGATCAACTGTTCACGAAATAACTGTCATTGTTAGTCTTTGTTTGTTTTCTTAGTCCTTTGAAATTCAAGGGTTCTTTCCCCTTGTCTGGATCCTTAAAAATAAATAAAAAGTGGTAGCACACACCCAACGGAGATCTTGGCATCATGTAGCAATCCTCTGCTTCTTGCATATCTTGATGAAGAAAATATTTAACTGATCTTACTCCCTCTTACCTAGGGAGATCACAAGCCTAAGCTTGTCTTTCTAGAAAGCAAAGTGTCCATTAGACATCCTACTCATCGTGAGATCACTCAAACATGACATAAAATAGGAGTGTCCTTTGTTGTACCATATAAAGTGGTATTATTTGAAACGTTGGATTCTTCGAATTCTATTCTACAATATACAACAATGACAACTGAAGAGGTTTCTTAAATTTATACATCCGACTACAGTAGTGCTGGAGTATATAACACTTAGATGTGCTCTTTCCATCCATCATATTGTCAACTGAGTTATCATCAAAATATTCATGAAACCTTAGATTTCAGTAGTGTACATCAGCATGTAGAATCACTGAGATATCTCAATAAGTAGTTGTCCAATATATGAGGCTCACCCATAAATCGACTCTAGAAATTTCATAGCGAGACATATGTCTGATAAGGTGATGATAAGGTATCCCACAAGATATACATATGCAAACCATTTTACCATCAATCCTTAAGTGTAGGGAATAGTGCATTAGGCTAGGTCTTACATCTTGACTTCGAAAGTCACCTCCATCTTATGTTGATAAACGAGAGTGTCATCAATCAAAAGTAGTTGTATCCTTACAATCCAATCATCATGGCTTGTCCATAACTCCCTCTGAATATAAGGAAAGTGACCTCGCCAAAATTATAGTCATAGAGATATTTGCAACCTGCTACTTTTCTAGTCACTATTCCTTTGGTCCATGTGCCAAAGTCATCAATATAACTCCCTCTTAATTCTTGCTTCAACTTTTTATCAATCTGCTCCTTATTTTTAAGATGACACGTTAGCATACCAAACCTCAACAATACATAGGCGAACTCTCTCGCATGCTCTGCTTATTCAAATGACAGATCTCAATAGCAGTATATCAATAGAACCTTATTACTAAAATTGTAAGAATGAATGAAATTAAAGATACCAAGGGAATTACTATGAATTTAGCCTTGGAATGAATTCCAAGTCTGACTATGCCATGGATATTGGCTTCTAGCATGATCTTAATATCTAAATAGACCAAGGAAATTTCAAATTATGCCAAGTTTCTTCTCAGCCACAAATACTACATCTGATGTACTGAATTTATTCCAAGGTTCATTATTATTGCAGAAGAATGTGGAAAATAGTTAATTCAATTTAAAATGGCAAATAAGAACTGTCTTCTACCCTCTCAGTTCTGATGCTTGTCATTAAAGACTGAATACTTGCTGCATCCTTGACTTATGCTAATGGAAGGTACAATGGTCAACCTGACTTCTTGTAGTGATTTCTGTCACAAGGGAGGTCTGGTCTTCAGATACCTACATAATTTATTCCTTTAATGAAGCTACTATAGGTCTTCAAAGTGAAAAACAGATTCTTCTCGAAACTGAACAAGGATTGATAAGCTTGATGCTAAGAAGATCAGACTGTGACTGTATATATGAATGCTGACACTATTGAAGGAGATTGTGAACACAATCAATACGACCCAAAGTGATCGAGATAATTGATATTTTAGATGGAGTATATTGCAACTACTCCACTCCAAAATCATTCTCGAATAGGATTCCTGACACCATATATAGGGGAATCTTACTGTTCTGTATACAATGCAAAACTCAATGAATATAGACAGTGGGAATATACAATATGAATAGAGCATAGAATCCATATCTGAATTAATGGATGCACTTCCATATATTCATGTACTGTACCATCATTTATATACAGATGATGAAATCGAGGTCAAGCTTGTACTGTTGTAATAGAAATACCATATCGGAGCTGTTGCATGGTGACATCCATACACAAATTTGAGAGTTTATAGGAATGGGTTGATACCCATTATTTCCAATATGGGAAGCCATACCAATGTAGAGTAATATGAGAAACATATATATGACTGAAGCAAGACAAACTTTCATAATGCAAAGAATCATACTGAAGCATATGCCATATGACATTATAGGCAAATCATACCAAGACCATAGCTATATAATGAACATCCAATTATTTATGAGAGACTTCCTTGAAAATTAAGCTTGCTGAACCTTGCTTCAAATCACTGTGATTTCTTGACCAACTGTGCTTCCCCTTATGTTGTTCTACTAGACATTCAAAGCATGGTTGGAAGGGATTTAAGGCTCCTCCTCAAGCCTCCTATAATTCACGTGTTTGATACATCAAGGTCTTCATACACACCAAAATATAATTGATCTTAACTGCACTGTACCTTAGGATGACTGTGGCTTAAGCTAGGCCTCAAAATAGACTTTTCTGAGTTGTTGTAGAAGCAATCCCTTCTCTGTGGCCTAGAGGAGAATGATAATCTCCTTCTAGGACAAGGAACTACCCTTGTTTACCTGCATTGTCTCTTGAGATCACTGCGGCTAGGTTAGGAGGTCCCTTCTAGGCCTCTTGACCCTCTCAAATCCTTTTCCTCATACTACTGTAGCAACACCTTCCAGTAGCCTTGTAAACAAAGACAAACCCTTCACAAAATAGTACATAAAAACCATCAATACGTACCTCTTAACCTGTGGTATGATCTAGAAAGAGAGACACTGCCCTAAACAGTCTCGACTCTGCTCTCCTCCTTGTTGGATGCTTCCATTAAATGTTGAAGGAGGACTCTGCAATAATGGTTTGAAAATTTTATTTGAAGCCCCTATGAGCTATTGAGCCCAACTCTGACATATTCCCAAACTAGAATTATAATAGTCCCTTGCTTGATGGAAACTTGATTACATTCCTTGTGGTTGCATTCCTTCTCTTGCTTGGGATTGACCTTATCTGGATTTGAAACCATGTTAATTTTGGAGTATGTTCTTACTTAGTTACTTCACCGAACATATTAGCCCAGAAGCCATTTAGATTCCATTAGCAACCACATAGCTCATTATCATATAAACAGTAACTGAAGAAAGAACATAGATGATCGAAGCAAAAGACAAGCCAAGACAAGATAACACAAGGATATGGCGCAAGCCAGGGAAAGCCCCAAGTCGGGGAAAACCCTTGATCAATTCTTCTTACTATGAATAAACAAATGTTCAGCAGAGAGATAGAGAGAGTACAATGATTTTAAAGTCAACACTGGCTTATCAAGTAGAAGATCTGACCTTAGACTAAAATTCTGAATACTGGTTAGGGCTGCGTGAATTAGCCCTTTCTGAACACTAGTTAGGGCTGCCTGAATTTTCCATCATTCTCCATTACAGCTTGCGTTCAAGCCTGGGAATATGAGGCCTAGAAATAAGGACTTAACCATGCCTTCATTCTCTCAAACAACTAGCTGTAGTAATGGTCCTCTGTCTGCGTCGTGAAAAAAAGGTGTTCAACAGAAGATCATGGAGAGATACACTACAACAAGGGATCACAATCCTCTATCATGGATCACAAATTCTATCCAAGGGTCTACAACCTTTGATCTAATTGCGTTGGCTTCTTAGTGGCTGCAACTAGGTAAGGAGACCCTAGACTAGGTCTCTTGACCCTCTAGACTTCCTTCACAAGCTACTGTTTACTGCGGCCCAGAACAGAGAGATAATTACCATAATGCAAATACAAATGCGCCCTTAACCTCTTCTCACACCTGCAGCTTAGACCTGCAAGAAATACACACCCTAAAAAAGATAGAAACTCGTCCTTATTTCTTCATGCTAGGCCTCAGTTCTTCACTGGAAATTTCAGAGGTAATTTCTTGATGAGATTGCTCTTGGATGATTTCAAAAGGACTGGCAACCCATATGTACAGTTCAGAAAAATCTGTTCTCATACTGGCACACTTGCTCTTTCTTGTACACAAGAAACCATTTTGCATTGTTGTAACTAAAATCATATCAATTGTTATAAAAACTTGAAGACTTGATCTTTTCAAGAGCTTCGAAATTCTAGTCTCGTTTGGAATTTTCTTCCTACCCGAGATTATGGTGTGAGCTCTCCAATCAGTTTAAGCAATATAGAGGTGCATCAACATCACCAATCCATGTCCTCGGGCCATTGACACATAGGTAGCTTTTTATTTCCTGTGTTTCCCTTTCCTTTTCACATTTATGCAATTCATTCATGCAAAAAGATTATAAATATTTATGCAATTGCAGTTTTTTTTTCCATGGTGGAACCATTGGTTTCTACACCTACACTTGGAATTTTAAACCTGTGACGTTGGTTTTACATTTGCACCATTGGTTTTATATTGGGCCTTGACTACGGCATGCATGACTTCTCACATAACCCACAATATGTTTTGAAACTTGTCATATTTCCCAATGGGGCCCATTTCTGTTACTGTAGTCCATGGATAACAGTTTATAGTTTGAAAGTAATACCAAATTATCACTCAAACCCACGTTAGGGCTTTGTGTCATTTTTCCAAAGACCAACAACTCCCTTGCTCCTAACATTTCTCAAATTTTAGAAAATTGACAACAACAGAACCAAATCTTCATGGTTTCATACCAAAATGAAAGGAGACATTATGGCTATTTTCTAGACCCTACGTCATCAATGACAAGCCTAGACGTAAAATATTGTCAACCCTTTGACAACATGGTCCACACCTTTTACCCCTAGCCTTGCTCAGGATCATGCACCAACATCTTATGTCCCTACTGGCATTCCTCTTGAAAACACAAGTATGCATAAATAATTTCCTGAACCAAGGAAATCTTAACAGTAAACCATTACTATGTCCACTATTTTCCAAGAACATGCATTACTCTATTGACCTCTCATCCTCATTAAACATGATCTTACCAAAAAATTAATGTGGGTTTAAATAGTATCAGGCAACATGTAAGGGAATGCGTCTACCTATCTAAAAGCTTGTCAAGTATGTCCTAAAGAGGTATATTTGTTTGCTTCATCTTGATATCCTCCTTTGATGGCTTGTTTGATTGATCTATCAAGCTAGGTTGGAAACATAGTGTGGGGAGAAATTGGGCTTTGAATAAAACATGTTTCTAGAAATTTATGCTGGTCTTATGTTACTACTTGAATTGCCTTTCAATGTGATCTGGCAGGCAATGTGTAAGTACCATCATAGGAGAATCTCATGACGTCAGGTATGAATCCACTTTTTAACTTCTAAGGTCCTTCCTCTATCTATTATGAAAATAAGTATATGGTAAATTTTCATTTAAGAACCTACATGATAAATTTTATTTAAGAATATAAGTAATAAAACAGTAAATTTATGTAAATTGATGCATCCTTCAGCAAATTTGCTTATGTTTTGGCAAGTGAAGATGGAGCTTGTCATCTCATTTAGCAAGCAGACTAAATCAACTTTGTCCTTTCTGTCTATGGCTATTGCATTAGTTTGTTTCAATTCTAATTTTTCTTTTTGTATCTTTTCAAGCCTTAAAATTTATCTTCTCTTAAGTTTATCCTCAGAAACCTGCAAGTGTTTACCCCTTTAGTTATATAAGAAATCATGGGTAAAAGAGCTCACTCTGCTATTGAGTCCCCTATTTCCATCTACATCTAATCGGTTCCATGTTTCCAAATAGTTTCTTTTAGAAACTTCTAGATGTTTCCATGTTTCATGAAACTTATCGAATGGTGCATTTGAAGTGACAACTTCACAATTGTTTCATTTGCGGAGGTCAACAGGCCTTGGGGGTCTCACAGATTTGGATTTTAAGGTGATT
This sequence comes from Pinus albicaulis, assembly GCA_034641835.2. Classification (NCBI taxonomy): domain Eukaryota; kingdom Viridiplantae; phylum Streptophyta; class Pinopsida; order Pinales; family Pinaceae; genus Pinus; species Pinus albicaulis. Next base: position 701,823,337 of record CM076574.1, read on the forward strand.
GGTCTCTGTTGTTTCTCAGGCTGGTCTTGGCCAAAAAAAAATGCCAAGGTACCCTATGGAGGCTTTGAAAACCTCCCCTATTTAGTTCTCAAGTATTCTCTCAGGTTAGAGGGGGTAAGATGCGAATATATTCAACTATTGGTTGCCCAAATTCACTTCAACAACATCTCTCCCATGCAAATCTCAATGCCAAATTTCAATGGTTTTGGAGTAAAATGTTGGAGGAACAATGCAAACTAGACACATGAACCCCATCTAATCTACACACTAGTGCCTTTCCATTGGGCACCATTATCTTATATTACTGAAATATAAAGTTGATTAGATGAATGATATAGAAAAAATTAAATTATGATGTCTTAGGTAGTAATGGGAATGGGATGGCAGTCCTTGGCACACAAAAATTACATTAAAATATCATAAATTCTAGTGAATGTGATAGTCATTAATTTTTATTAATAGAACAAAAAATCCATGGACATTATTCAAATTAATTCAATAGCACACAAGAATACATATTGGACAATCTTCACATGAATCCCTATGGTTCATAGGTAAACTATAAAGATTGGATAACCTTGAATTCAGAGAAAGACATTCCTTAATACTAAACAGGTTGGTAATAAATTTCCAAAGCATCTAAAGGTAAATACCTTACTCAATCTTGATGATAAACCAATGCGAGAAATAGAAGAATAGAAAGAATTTGAAATCAGTCACTGCCTTGCATTATATTCAAATGTAATCAAAGAAACAATGTTGATTATAAATCTTGAACATTCATCTTGATGGCTAAAGAAAGTTATCCATAACTTCATAGACAATTGGGAAAAATTTCTTGATTGAATAAGAAAAGATACAAAAACTAGGATACAAATTCTACAAAAAGGGAGGTGAATCTCCTGGTACACTCTTGGCGAAAAGGGAGGTCTCTGGGAAAGACCCAGGTTCAAGTTTGGGGCCAACAAGGTTTCCGTAGTAGTCTAGCACAATGTTGGCATTTTCACCCTGCTCCAGGGAGGTGGGCATCTCACCCGAGGTGCGCTATGACCGTAGTAAGATTGGAAGCTAGATCAGGTAGAAGAAAAATACAAACATAGACAACAACTATAGAAACTCGGAAGCAACAAGCATATCTCTACTCTGCGATGAAACTATCACTCATCGATACATGTTCAACATGCTAAATTAAAATTTAATTTGACCATATATTCATCATAAGCAAACAACCATCAATCCACTTGCGACATTACACACAACAACAACCTGATTTCATTATCAATAACAAAACGACATACGTATACTCCACAAAGTCTATTATATTTTAGTCCAATACAACATATTTCTCACAGAGCTCTCCCGAGGCTCTGCTTCTCCTATCGGCCTCTAGTCAGACTGACTAACTAACTAACTCCTTCTATGCTGACTGACTGCCTATTTGTTTCTCCTCGAGTGAAACTATCAGCCTTTCCTTTTTCTGCTCCGCTGCTTCCTGCTTCCTCTTTATTACTGGGAGTCCTACTGATTTTTCTTGTCTCCCATGTCCGCCGTCTGCGCTGTTCTTTGCCAATGCCGCACCACCTATCTTTTGGATTTCTGCAACTGTGATAGATCCCTGTCTACCTTAATTGCGTTCTGCCACGTGCCCTCCAGCTCTCTTCAACTCAAAACTATTTTATCCCAAAACAAAGGCCCCAACAGGCCCTGAACACACGCTATTGACTCGTCTTGAGTCAATATTTCCCTGTTGTTGCTGCTTCCGGTGGTCTGTCGGCTTCTAAGGCTGGTTTTGTTCTTCCCGTTGCTTTGCCCTATCCAAAGAAAGGCCCCAAATCTGGAACCTTGCTCATTGCTGAGGAATTGAGTTCTGCGAACCCAGTTATTGCCTGTTGCCATTCTTTAATTAGCTGCTCTATTTGGGTGGCGACTCATTCGACCTCTGTTTCATTCGCCATAGGTGGCAGCTTTCCAAACACCTCCTGTATCTTTGGCTTAGTTGCGACTGCCATCTGTTGTATTGCCTCAGCCTTTTGTTTTACCGATTTCCTAAGCTCTTCGAGTAGTTTCTTTGTGGTTGCTGAGTGTTCCTCGATTTCCTGGATTCTGGTTTCCAGTGCATCTACCTGGTTGTACAAGTAGGTTATGTCGACCAGGTCGGTGGCTTCTTTGATTTCCTGGAAAATATTCTGAAGTTGTGCTGAAATTGGATGGGCTTCCATCGTTAGTGAGTTGGAGCATTCATGTAACTGCTCCAACAGGCCATAGGCCTCTTTTACCATCGTCCCCAGGGTTTCCCTCATGCCATTTACCTACCTCTGTCTTTCTGTGATCTGCTCAGCATATATCGTTGAAGGGTTTGGTAATGTTGGTCTGGCTACTATCACCTCATTGAGCTCCTGGTTTGCTCTGCTCAGATTTGTGCATGCAATTTTCACTCGGATGGTTCTTTCGACCATTGAGCAGGCCGATATGTTCTCTGTTGTTTTTATGTCCTGGGCAACGATAATTGGCTATAGGTCCTTGAAGATTTCTGTCACCTTTTCCAGATGCTCCTGTAGGGTATCCTTTTCACTTTTAAGCTGATTGCGCTCCTCAGTAAGCGCGATGAGATGCTTTTGTTGCTGCTTGAACATCTGTTGGAGGTCATTGTACAGTCCTTTTGCTTGCTGTGCTGTCAATTGGATAAAACTGTATAGTTGGCTAGCTCCCCAATTCTACAAGTTCTCGACATCCAACATCTTCTAGGTCGGCTGTCTTTCTATGAGGGGTTTCCCACTAGCGATTGATTTCTTTGAGTGTTCTTGTGGAGATGCTGGCTGGTTCTGTTGCAGTAACTGAGGTTTAGGGACGTTCATACTAGTGGACGGTATAATCTGCTGCAATATTAGGTTCGCTTGCTGGAAAGGATTAACCTCTAGTGAGGTGGGCGTTGTATCAGAAGTGAAAGACCCTCTTTGAACTAATATTTATTGAAAGGTGCCTTGTCCCAACGGGTTTTGGTCAACCTCAGGTACTCCAGCCATACCCAAGTTAACTTCTACCTCGGTATCCCCATTTGTTTTGTGCCCTAGTTTTACTAGATCTGAGATAATCGCTGAGGTGGACGGAGTGTGGATGGAGAGATGCTTAGAAGTGAATGAAGTGCGTGGTGATGAGTTGTGCGTATGAGGTGGAGATGATGTCTGAATTTTTAGGATTGAGGACGGATTAAACATAGCTAGCACAGAGGTTGTTTGGGGGGTAACCTCTGGCTCTTCTTGAATTGGTACACTTGTAACCATAGGGTGGGGCTGATCTTCCCCTATGAGATCAACTACTTGCTTGGGTACCATAATTCGTGCTTTCTTTGGTTTGGGTGCGGGTACCAGAGGCTTGGGTGCCTCGGTCTTGCGGATTGGAGTGACTGTGGTTACTGGAGGGGAATTGAACACGGTGGATGGTGGAGCAGTAATGATGGGGTTAGTTGTGGATGGGGATGCAGAATTCAAAGTTTGGAACTAAGAAAAAGTAGGAAATACAGTAGATGTGCTTGTTAGAGTTTCTATTTCCAAGTTGAAGCCCTTCACCTTCATGTTGAGCTGGTCCAGTAGGGGTCGTTGTTGTAGTTGAGAAATCCTCCTTGCTGCTTCTTCCAGTGATTCCCCTAGGAGTGCCTTTGGTAGCATCGCCTCAAATGAGTAGTGGGTGATTCTGCTTCTGACTTCCATCGCAACTCCTGGACATGAACAAACCTCGGTGTGTAAGGCTTCTTCTTCTACTTGGAACTTCAGTCACCACATTTGGAAAGTGGTTTTGTCCATGAAACTAGGTCAGATATACGTCTTGTTGTGGGTTACCCCAAACCATATCTGCGAAGAGTATCTATCCAAAAATACCCTTGGAATCCTTTGATGGCTAGCCAAAACATCGAGCATCTGTCTGTACCAAAATGATAAAGCCTCCTCATTAGCCTCTTTGGTACTGGGATCTCTTGATACTCTCCAGGGCGTAAACCTTAACACCAATTGTTGGCCGTGAGTGATTTCTATGAGCTACCTAATCCCTGGGGGAGTCCATTTCCACATTGCAAAGGCCATGATGAGATATCCATAGATGAATCTCGTGGCCCGCCTGTAGTTTTCCTAACAGGCCTCAAACAATTTTTTCAAAATGAATGTGCACCAGTTTAACTGTGCTCCCTGCATGCAGTGTTCTACGAGTGACATGGTGTCTAGGGTGCATTCTCCTTTAGTGTAACGCCTCATTGTTTTCCCAACTATTATATAGTAGGCGAATTTTACCGTTGGGTTGTTGATGAGGTCGATCTTCGCTCCCTTCCCTCCTCTTCTGGTCTATACTTCTTGTAGTAATCACAATCCCCTAACTTTTTCGCTCTCTTGGACAGATTATGGAATGTCGTTGAGACGTCGTTCCCCTCCGTTGATAATCCTGTAAGTCTGTTGATTTCCTCTGCATGGATTGGGATCTCCTTCCCAAGCTATAATGATCCATTCTGAACTCTACTCTTTAGGAACTTTGTACATTGCATTTCCGCTCCCGTCGTTCCAAATACTGGGAGGCTCCTGAGGTTTAGTATAGTCGACCTTTGAATACCTCTGAATTCTGGATTCATCCTTGCTGCTTTAATTCCTCCCTCTGTGGCATAGTTCTCCATATAGTCTTTCCTCTTCATAGCTGGGAATTGATACGAGTCCGTGAAATCTGTATCTACTAATGAAGCATTGTCGTAATTGGCGATCAATGATTCTATCCTCTGAATTCTTGCATTGAGCTCGGGCTCGACGACTGATGTTGCTTTCTTTGTCATTTTCGCTCTCCTGCTATATACCTGAATTACTATTGCTGGTCTATTGCTCTGAATTCTTGTTGTTGGTTTTCTTGTTTGAACTTTATCTACTAAAATATTTCTTGCTTGTTGCAGTTGTTTATGTTTCTGTTAACTCGAAATTTTCCGGCATTCTAGTGCTTTCTTCTTTCATGCGGGTTAATTAATGTTACCGTCACGAATCAGGTTGATATGACCACATAACTAATTAATTTTTGTTGTCTTTCCCACAGCTATATTCGTGTGATTAGTTACCTTGGTGAGGTGTATTCTGACATTGATGACTGTGGCTTCGGGATTTGGGTAGACATGATGGGTAAAAACTATGGCTTAATATGGAAAATTTATTACAGTACGGGGGTTACTAATTACGACAGTTATTTTTTCAAATTCGGGTGATCCTACGGATTGACAACGGTATGATGGGTCATTATGAGTGAATGATATTTGACATGCTTGGCTATCTGGCACTGTAGAATCTACCCCGCCCCCAACCACAATTGGTTGCGATGAGGTCTCCGTATCGCAACAGGTCTGTTTTCTTTTCTGCGCCATTGTGCGGTCTTTTTATTGGGATTCCTATTCTAATGGGTTGAGAAAATTCTACGTCTCATCTTTGGTGTGAGAGAATTATTGACTCTATCAATTCTACTCTACCCTACTGACTACTCTTAGCTACGAGAGTTATTTGAAAAAAAATAATTAGTGGAACTTACTCATGATAGGGTTTCAAGCGTGCGCCGTTCACCCATCCTTGTAGTATTTGTCCATCTAGTTGCACCAGTTGAACCGCTCTCGAGTCTTTGATTTCTATGACATGATAAGGCCCCATCCAGTGCATTCTGAGTTTCCCCGAGAATTTCTTGAATTTTTTGTCGTAGAGTAGGACTTTCCCTTCGATAGTGAATGTATTATGCTTGATATGACGGTCATGCCAGGATTTCTATCTTTCTTTTTGTATTGTCTGATGGAAGTCCCCCAGAAATCTATGTTCTTCAAGCTCCTATGATTCATGGAGGCGTTCAGTAACTGAGTCTTCATCTGTCATTTTCACTGTTGAAGCAATTAAGAGACTTGGTATGATGAATTCAGCTGGTACTACTGCCTCTATTCCGTATACCAGCTGGAATGGAGTTTGATTGTGCAATCTCTTTATGGTTGTTATGTATGCCCACAATGTGGCTGGTATCCTTTCATCTCAGTCATCCCAGTTGGCGTTGCATATCTTATTTAGTCCTTTTTCTAAGACCTTGTTGAATGCCTCAACGGTTCCATTCGCTTGAGGGTGGTACAGGTTGCTTTTGTGATGTTGTACCATAAAGTTGTCTAACAGAGATTTAATCATTGTATTAATGAAGTGTGTACGTTGATCCTTTGTTAGGCTCCTCAGACAGCCAAATCTGCTAATGATGTTCTCGAAATTAAACTTGGCTGTTGTGTCCGCTGTGCAGTCTCTTACTGGTGCTGCCTCTGCCCATCTTGTGAGATAATTAGTTGCGGTTATTATATACCTTGCTTGCGAAGGTCGTGCCATTGGTGAAATTGGTCCTATGAATTCGAAAACCCATTTTTCAAACGCCTGCATTGCCCTTAAAGGTTGTAGTGGTAACTCATCCCGATGCGATGGACGTCCAGTTCTTTGACAGACATCAAATTTTTTCACATATGCCTTACTATCTTTGTGAACTGTGGGCCACCATAACCCCGCATGTAGTATTTTCCTTGCGGTGAGTTTTGCGCTGACGTGGCCTCCCGCAACTCCACTGTGACACTCCCACAGGATATCTTCTCTTTCATGGTTCAGTTACATCTTCACAAGACGTGATCCAATCCCATTTTATATAACTGCCCTGCTATTAGTTGATATTCAACTGCTTTCACTACCAGATGTCTTTTCTGGGTTGCCGTGTATTCTGTTGGGCATTGTCCTGTGGCCAGATATGCTGCTATTTAATCTAGATAATCTGGGATGGCTTCTACTCCCAAGAGATCAACATCCAACAACTGGTTGTCAAGGGATCCCTCGTTTTCCTCGTTCTTCAATTTTGATAAGTGGTCATGACCCATGTTTAACCTTCTCGGTTTTACTATTACTTCAAAAGTGAACTCCTGGAATAGTAGGAGCCATCTACAGATTCTTCCTTCAAGCACTGGTTTATTTACCAAATACTTCAATGCTAAGTGATCCGTGAAGAAATTGAATGTACCTCCTAATAGGTAATGGAGAAACTTTTGAAGAGAGTATACCATCGCAAGAGCTTCTCGTTTTGTTATGTTGTAGTTTCCTTCAGCTCTGGACAACTTCCTACTTGCAAAACACACTGGATGACCTATGGAAGTTTCTCCTGGCTGAGCTAACACTGCTCCTAATGCAATACTTGAGGCATCAATGTGGACATGGAACTTTTTGTCCCATTTTGGATGGACCAAAATGGGTGCACTTTCTAGTTTTTCTTTCAATGTGTCTAGGGAAATGATGCATTCATTGTTCCACATAAATTATTCTGAATTTCGCAAAAACTTTTCCAAGGGTGCTGTAATCCTTGCGTAGTTGCGGATGAACCTCCTATAGTACCCTCTATGTTCGAGTAGTGATCTCAATTTCTTTACAGTTTCCAGTGCCTCTATTTTAACAATGACCGCTACTTTCGCTGGGTCTACACATACACCTTGCTTACAAACGACATGTCCCAGAAGCGTCCCAAAAGGTACTACAAAGATGCATTTCTTAAGTTTGAGAGAAATTTGGAGTTGTCTACATCTATCAAACATTATTCTGAGTAGAGTTGCATGGTTCTTCAGTAAACTATAGACTGTCCAATCATCCATGTATACCTCTAGGAACTTATGGATGTAGTCCCTGAATGTTGTTATCACTATCTGTGAAAACACAACTGGTGCATTGTTTAGTCCAAAAGGCATGACATGATATGCAAATGATCCCCACTCAGTTGTGAAAGTGGTATTATTTTTTTCTTCTTCAGCTATTCTCACTTGATGATATCATAAGAAGCCATTTGTGAATGAATAAGCTTCGTTTCCTGCCACATTATCGAGAACCTCATCGCTAAATGGGGTAGGCAATAGATCATGAATGCATGCATTGTTGAGAATTTTGTAGTCTACACACACCTTAATCTCTGATTTCTCCTTTTTGCTTTGTATTACAATGGGACTTAACCATTATGCTTCCTCAATTGGAAAAATCAAGCCCGCCTTCAACATTTTATCTTTCTCTGCTTTGACTTTTTATTTTACTCTCGGATTCAGCTGGTAAGGCCTATGTTTTATCGGTCTTGCATCTGGTTTTAAGACTATGCACATTTCTCCCATATCCCCTTTAATCCCTTTGAGCTCTGCTACTGAATATGGGAACAAATCTTCGTATTCTTGCAGTAGGTCAAATATGTCCTTTGTTGTTTCTGCATCCCATTAATATCCGATAGTTGCAATCTTGGGTTTCTCCATGCTTCCAATATTCAACTTCTTTTTCTTCAAGGGTAATAGGTGTAGTCCTTCTTTAGTTGGTTCTTCCTGTATTTCCCTCTCCCCTTCTTTCTCTTCAAAATCTAGATGTCGGAGATTCTCTAAATCATCATCATCCATCTCGCGATCTATCAGTTTACATGCTACTGATCCTTTGATTTTCTGTTCTGATAATGGTATTCCTTCATCTTCCTAAAGCTTTGGAAAGAATAATACACTTTTGATTGCTTGAATGGCATATGTAACTGGTTATGTATCTCCTTTTAACGAAAAAATTTGCGTGAATATTTTCACAACTTCTTCCTAGGTACCAGTTCCCCTTTTCTTCTCCTCTGTCAAGTACCAGGCCTATGGAATGGTGTCAGGTGAATGTATGAAGTTGTGCATCCACAAAGATTCTGGATATCCTTCCTTCTTCTAGTTATGCTCACAATTATTTAAATTCTCTATGGGATTAGAGTCTCCTTAGTATTTTTTGATGAGTTGTGGTCCTGAAGCTTCATGGAATCTAGATTTTAATGTTTTGGCAACGTCTTCCCATAGCGGAAGAGAGTTGCGATGGGTAGCCCACCACCTTGCTGAGATGGGTTATAGTGCTACATCCATAAGAGGGACTCTATGTTCTATTGATACTTTTTCTTCCACTTTTGTAATAAATGTATTTACATCATGCATGTTTGAAAGAGTCGGATATCCCCTTACCTTAGTACCAATCCAGTTGAATCCCCAAATGTTGGCACATCTTCTGATGTTAATTTCATATCCTCCCTGTTGCCAATCATCCCATGCTACTTCTGATCCCAAATCAAAACTCTGAACACTTCTCTAGCTTACGGTCCCTCGTGTTGTAGGATTGATATAATCTTCTCTCCTTCCTGCCGTCATCTGCTAGAGTTGATCTAGAGGTTGGGGGTCCTCTCTATTGTCAATAATTTCTATGTGACGGGGTCCTTGATATGGGTCAAGTGGCTGAATTACCCTGATTTCCTTGTCTTCTAATATCATTAATTCCTTCTTTAAATCAACCACTGCATAATTATTGAAGGCCCAATCTATCCCCAACAAAGCAGGATAAGGATCTTTGTCTCCCATGATGTCTGTTACTTCAAAGTATGTATATGTCTTTATTCCTATGACATCAACTTCGACTTCTTCTAGCCTTCCTATGGGTACAATAAAATATTGATTTGCCATTCTGAGTTGTATTGGGGAGTATGTCAACTTTGGTTTCCCTAGTGCTTCCCATGTCTTTCGAGGTAGAATGTTAAATGTACCTTTCCGTTGAATTCCTTGAGTCTCCAAGTTCTTCATTCTCTTGCACCACCAAATCTAGATTTTCCTCTAGCTGTTCTAGCATTAATGCATCGGTTACAATTTTCAGGAACAATCGAAACCATTCCTCAATCAATGTACTTGTATGACTCTCGTTCTCTTTTCTTCTGGTTGGTTGTGGATGTTGCATACTTTTACGTCTTCCTATTTGGGAAAATGTTTCCACTACCTCCTTAAAATACTGCTTTTGTTTATCTGGGTTGAAAGCGTTATTTGGAGATGCGGGTTTGACTAGTTTTACTAGGTCCATATCCCATGCATCTTCCCCTGTTTTCTTTCCTCCCCATGTTAATATAGCTACACTTTGCATGGGATGAGCTTCTATTATTCTCAGTTCTGCATTAACCAGATTAGCTCCTCTCTATCTGGCTCTTTCCTCCCATCTCTTGATCAATTCTGGGCAATCTTCAGTTGCATGTGCATTAACTCTACATTGAGATCGCCATGGTCTACTGGGTAGTAGACATTCCCTCACTACATGCCCCTCCTGATCACAGTTGTAGCATCTTACTGGTCCTCTTCCTCTGGTTCTGCCACCTCTCATTCCTCCTCCTCGCCCTCATGGAGTTTCATTCACTCTATAAGATGGTCTGTCCAGTCATTATAAAAGTGCATCTAGGGCTCTACATTGCTTCGTATTATGCGTTGTAGAAGAAAAAAATTCACAGTACATATTGTTTGGAACATTAGAATATTTCTGCAAAATTGGACATAGTCGTGGAGGATGACCAATACCTTTTCTTATTTCACATTTGTCGGTTGCTGTTTGATTTTGCTAAGTGGGGAACCCAGGAAAGTGGGGTTGCGGTTGGTACAGTCCTTGGGTATTTATATGCGCAACTCCCTTGACTGGTGGATCCCCCTGTGTTCCTACTGCTGGAGTTCCCACATTTGATCCTTGCAACCTCAGACATTCTGTGGCAACGTGTCCTTCTATCAGGCAATGGGTGCACCACACGTTGGGCCTTGCGGGTCGCATTGGTTGAATGTCTTTTGAATGTTGTAACCCTAGTATGGAAAGGTCTTGTACTTATTCGCCTCCTTTGAAATCTTGTGGGTAAGCCACCATAGCTTCTATTTTCATGGCTTGCTCAAGGGCATCTTGAAGGGTCCCAATCTTCTGTTGCGTCAGTGGGGTCCTTGTCAATGGAAGGAGTGCTTTAATGAACCAATCTCGTTAACGATTTGGATCGATTGGGTAACTTAGTTTCCAAATCGCATATTTGAATCTCGTCATCAGGTGCCAGGCTGTTTCTCCCTCCCGTTGTTTGATTTCCCACAATTTAGAGAATCCCTGCTGATTTGTCTGAGGCAATTTAAATTCTTGGACAAATTATTTTTTCACATCATCTCTTGCTGGATTTGGATGAGCTTCTGACCATTTGATGAACTAGGTAGAGCTCTTTCTCTCAAAGTGGTATGAAACTCAATCAACTTAACGACATCTGGTGTCTGCCGAACTCTCCAAATGGCTTTGCAAAGATACCAGTGTTGCTCCACATCATCGTTACCTTTCCCAGAGAATTCTGGGTATCAGGTGAACGATCCCACCATATTTATTTGTGTAGGTGGTACTAAAATGAAACCTCTACTTCCCAGTTGAGAGATTGTACTACCAGCACTAGGGCTAGTAGCTATCTGTATTGTAGAATTAATATTATTCAACCTACTAAACTCCCATAACTTGACAAAAAATTGATCAGGTGGATAATAGAGTACCAGGGGAAGGTCTGGACTAGTGCTACTTGAACCTTAGGGAATAGGATTACCTTGCATTATGGGTGCCGATATTTTTCGGAATAGTTTCTCCATCGCAACATGCAGTTCCACATCAGACATCTCCTCGGGGTGCGCGTCCTCCTCATTGGACTTTTCTCCCTTTTCTCTTCGAGTTGGGCTCCTATACACTTTCCTAACTTCCTTAGTGGTCCCTTCCATTCCTTGGGATCCCATATGACCTTATCTCTCTTTTGTCATCTGCGACGCCTTCTCCTTGTCCTGTCGATTACTCTCCTGCTTTCCAAACTCTTTCATCGCCCTTTCCTCCCATTTCTCAGCAATATGCGCCCTCCGATGTGCTCGTCGCTCTCAAAGTCTATTAGAGGTTCCAACATCCATATCCATATCCCCCCTTCTTACTTACTCATATCATATTTCCCTCCATTCCTTCCCCCAGTACTGGAGGTTTAATTCTCCATCTCAGGGCTTTGGAATGCCATCAAGCCCTCGTCCACCATTAAAGGTTTGACCCACAATGAGATTTCCTTCAGAAGTTCTCCCCGCAATCTGGATCTAAATATGTCTTCATCTTTTGTAAGAGATTGGTAACACTCACCTGCAAATTCCACAATGTATCTCTCCAAGGTGGATTGTACCCAAAAATCCACTGCTCGGGTTAGATCGGTATCTAACCGATGGAGTGCTACTGGATCCGCTTGCATCCACTTGTGACAGACTCTACATGATCCTCCTGGGAGTATCTTGATTTGAAGTCTCCGCAACCAGCTGTAAATCTCTTTGGGAAACTTTCCCCAGAAAATTTCGTACATGTCACTCGCAGATTCAAAAAATGGGACCTGATCTTTGACAGTCTTTTCCCTTTGTTTCCAAAGTTATGCTTGTTGTGATATGAACTGATCTAAGTGATTATACCACCAGCTTCATAGTTCCTTCTCGGAGATCCACGATACCATGATCTAACTTCCAAATGAGTTTTCAGGTCCTAGCAACGAAACCATTTGTTGGCGAAAATGGAGGTCTCTGGGCAAGACCCAGGTTCAGGTTTGGGGCCAACAAGGTTTCCACAATAGTCTAGCACAATGCCGACATTTTCACCCTGCTCCAGGGAGGAGGGCGTCTCACCCGAGGCGTGTCGTGATCGTAGTAAGATTGGAAGGTAGATCAGGCAGAAGACAAATACAAACATAGACAACAACTATAGAAACTCGAAAGCAACAAGCATATCTCAACTCTACGAAGAAACTATCACTCATCGATACATGTTCAACATGTTGGATTAAAATTTAATTTAACCATATATTTATCATAAGAAAACAACCATCAATCCACTCGCGACATTACACACAATAACAACCTGATTTCATTATCAATAACAGAATGATTGTAATGAATAAAATACTATAAATAATGATTAATTAGTTAATTAGTAATTAGGCTGAAAGAGCATGTCTGATAAGACATGACCTTTTGTGAAGAGGCACCTGTCTAGGTATATAAGTAGGCCTCATTTGTAATTATCAAGCATCTCATTCATCATACATTTTAATATAATATTTTTATCCTCGATGGATATCTTGATATTTCAAGTCTTCTGGAATATTTAATTTGAGAAGGAGCTTTGTTCACTTCATTTGGTATCAGAGTAGTTCGATCTTCTGGCCACTCATTGCTGCATAGAACTACGCTCCTCGATCCAGGCCCTTGGCCATTGAAATTCGTCAACGTTATTGCCGTCGAAGCGTTTCGATAAACCTTGGGAGTTTCTCCGCTGGCCCAAAAAAAAATAAAAATAAAAAATAAAAATAAAAAATTAAATTAAATTAATTATATATATATATATATATATATATATATATATATATATATATATATATATATATATATATATATATATATATATACAAAAGCTGGAATAAAATGTCAAAAAAATAAAATAAAAGAATATATTAATAACAAAGGAAATATATTTAAAAAAAAATAGCAAAAGATATATATATATATATATATATATAGTAAAAAAATAAAAAAATAAAAACAAAAACAAAAATAAAAGGAAGAACAAAAGAAAAAGAAAAAGGCAAGACTATAGTAAAAATAAAATAAAAAATATATATATATACCTTCGGCCGTATGTTGCAGCCGTGCTACCTTCTACCTTCTGCCGCAGTCGTGGTACCAGGGAATAGCTACTTAAACCGCATTGTCCACGTTGTCGACACATCACACAATCCCTGAATATCACCAGGCCACCTGCAGCTTCAGAATTCGTTAAGTTGTGCCCCTACACCGCCGACCACTTGCTCGTACGCAGCCACACCTGACAACGCCTTCACCACTGAATGTTTTTCTACATTCTACAATTATTGTTATGTCAACCACCGATAGACTGCAGCTGCAACCACGGTTTAGAGTCCACACTGCCAGTTTGTCACCCGTAAGCCACCATCCCAAAATTTTCGTTGCAGTTTATTTCTCTTGCCAGTGTTCCCCGCTTGTTCTGCATTCGCTCTCCATTGCTTAGCGAACCAACCCTCCGCCTCTCGCTGACTTTCACACACCATATATGTTGTCATTCCCTTGCAACATTGTTTTCTAGCCGTACGTCGCTGTAGCTTCCATCGCTGTGACGTCAAAAAAAAATCGCTCAACATTCATATTTTCATACAAGAATTTGATTTGGCGTTGTGAAAATTACTGTCGGATTAACTAAAGTCAAATTTCTTGGAACTATCTGCATGATAGAAGTAAATAAATAAAATTTTGAATGGTTGTGCCTTGTACATCTAAAAGGTCACATTACTTGAATGAAAAAAAAGAAAAAGTCGTCTACAAGTATTAAAAGGTTGAAAGGGGTTGAAATTAATTTAAAGATATAAGTAACGAATAAAGAATTATTATAATATTATTAAAAAAAAGTACTTTCAAAGAATAAAGTACACTTGTATAGTAGTATTTAAAAAAAAAGGGGTTAAGGGTTACACTTGGAAATAAAGAAAAGAAAAGAGAATTTGAATTGAAGAACTTTTAAGTTTCATACAAGAGTATTTAAGTGCAAAAGGAAAATAGAAATAGAAGTAAGAAGAACAAAGGGAAAATTCTAATTCAAATTATAAAAGGAAAATGACATCTAAATCGAGATTGAAGGAAGGAAGCTTTTTAAACACCATACCTTGTGACGCTAAAGTGCTATTTAAAATTAAAGGAACTCTCGCAGGAAAAGATGTCACTATTGCTATATCATTCGCCGAAGAAAAAAATTATATAAACCCTAAATTTTCCAACTAGTTGGTGATTCCTGAGTCAAATATAATCGAAAAATTAGAATTTTTTGACAAGAAAAAATACGACATAAAAAGTCTACATCTAAATATTGGGGATTATCCTTTATCTCCCAATTTACCGTGAAAACCTTACTTTTGGATAATAGTGATATTGTGTTGGGTTCAACATGGATGGAAACCCTAGGTTCAGTTATCCTAAATACAAAAAAGAAATTTTTGACATTCACCTACAAAAAGAAGAAAATAATGCTACAAGACGTTAACTTGAAGCCAAATTCTGTGACGCCTGAAGACGTACAAGAAATTTCAAAATTAATTTTCAAAGAAGGTAAAAAGGTGATACAAAATATGCAAAATGAAAATGACAAAATCACCACTAAAAAGAATGAAGAGGTTGCTCGCCTTAAGGACCACAATGAAAAATTACTAACGCCAATTACGAAGCTAAAGAAGGATAAGAAGTCGTTGGAAACCAAGGTGCCACAACTTGTCGAAAATGAAGCATCGAAACCTTCCAATGTAGAAATTCAAGTTGATGAAAATACATCAAATAATGGTCTAGTCAGTAACACAAATCTAGAAAATGACACAAACAAGATAAAGGAAACTCAAATCACTAGGATTCCCTATCGACATCCGAATCTTGGAAGTAGACAACTCGACCAGGCTACGTATTCAGAACAGAAACAACAAGCTGATGTTTTAAAGAATACTAATGTTCGTGCAATCTGTTATCACCCTAGTAATTCTTAGGTCGCGGGATTTTGGTTTATAGTTAAAGAAAACCAGGGGTAACCAAGAATCTCTTTTGAAATTCAGGATCTAGCCTTCCTAAATTCCGGAGAGGGATCTCTCCTCAAGATTTAGCTTGATTTTGTTATAAGATTTTAGGCTAGGTATGTTTGGACAATTGGTTTGTTTTGAAAGTTTGGTGGGAATAAAAGGTACTTCAAGGTAAAACACAGAGGGATCTACCAGACCATTGGGCTATGGAGTCAACTTCTTGGTAAGCAGAGCTGGGAAATAAGGTCAAAAGATCAAATGTACTAAGGGCAGGGTAGATGACCTTCAAAGGGTTTTGGAATAGACTTTTTGATGAAATGGCAGGATCTGAACAAAAGGGAAATTAATAATCCTTAAGTTACAAAAATGAAGATGAAAGAAAGGGGTCAAATAGGGACTAAGAACATTTAAGAATTCTTAAGTCCGGTTATCAGCATAAAACATATCAACGAATAACTAGAAAAAAACAGGGGGATTTTTAACACTAATCCTGTTTAAGCTTTCCTAGTTAATCATTAAAGACAAAAAACATTAAAATGTATGTATGGAACTTTGAAAGATAAATAGTGAAAACAAGAAAATACTTGACTTATCTGATCAGCACAAGAATCCCGAGTTATGATGTCTTTTTGACTTAGTTCCAGTCTGCTGCTTTACAAATCGACTCACACAAACTCCCAATGTATTCAGCAAAAATGTCTATAGTAGTCTTGACAAATTTTATTCCACACAAAATACTTCGAAGAATGAAGTATTTATACAAGTAAATTACTTGCAAAATATCTTAAAAGTTTGAGAGAATGTCTCAAGAAAAAATAGGAATTATTACATAAGAAGAGGGACAGCTGCAAAACAGATGGGCAAGCTGTCCTCTTTTACAAGAAAAATAGAACAATTTATCTAATAAAACAAATTATTTGTCTTGCTGGAAGTATTGCTGGCACTTGGGACAATATATTGTGGAAGATGACTTGTAGTATACTCCTCCTCTTTCACGTTCTGCTCTGATACTCTTTTACTCTTGTTTCTTCACTGTTTACTGCTATAAATTGAAAATAACCAGCAGTAACTCTTGTTTTTACTGATACACTTTGACCACTGATACTCTTTGACACTGATTTTTCACCCCGAGGTAACAGTAAAATATGACTTCTTCATGTAATTTGCTGCGCTTTGTCTATCAAATTCACATCAGATATGTGAATTCTTGCCACTACTCAGTAGTAGGAATCTTCATATTCTTCAACTTTCTATAACTTTCATCTGCCTTTGTATACTTGGCAAAATTGGGCTTAACAATGAAAATATGTTTGATCTCATTTTGTAAAAAGAACAAGTTTTCAAAATATTCCAAAATGAATTTACCAGTAGGAGACCCTTGTGGTAAAGGTTTGTTGACCTGCTCTTTGGCATATGCCCTGATTTTGTTATCATAATCCTTCTGTGGCATCAAATTTTCATTCAATGCATGAATATCTGGTAGGCATGCTTGTGACAATACTGTGTATTTGGCCCAAAATCTTGTGATTGCCAAGTTCATATCCTTTCACCTGTCCTCCAAATTAGTAATCATATTTCTTTTATTCAGGACTTTCTTAATTTGGAGTATACTTTCAGTTCTATCATGAATTTCTAACTCTTCAATTTCCTCTCTGTGTTTGCTATTTAGAAATGTGATAAGCTTCATGGCTTGAGCAGGTTTATTAGTCAGTTCTTCTTTTGTTTTCTATATTTCTATATGTGCTGCTTTAAGTAACTCTTTTCGCTCATAAATAGTTTGAATTGAGGGCCATTGTAAATGTATGCCCTGGATGATGTTGTTCCAAATATAATTTTTGATATAAGATACCTGCTCAGTAAGATTAACCTGTTGTTGAAGAATCTTAACCTGTTTCTGCAATCTGTTGGCCCTTTGCTTATGTTCTTTGGATGTAATTAAGGCATCTCTATTAGATGTTTCAAGAGTTCTGATAGTGCCTTTTAAGTTGATTATTTCTTTATCTTTTATGGACATGTCTTCCATAGCCTTGACTATGGCAGCTGTTTCTCCTATTGGATTTACCTGTGATGTTGAAGAAGAAGTGGCAGAGATGTCTTTAGAAGTAATTGACACTGCAGTTGCCAATACTCCTTTCGGTGCCAAATTTTCTACCAATGTTGAGGGAAAAGTTGTGCTTACAGTTGGAACAACCGTGGGAATGGAAACTTGCTGAGCCTTCTTCAAACTTTCATTTTCTTGCATTAAAGATTCTATTTGACTTTCCATATCTTTAATCTGAGCTGTCATCTTCAAAACCAGTTGCATATTTTCCTCTTTTTCTGTCTTTTCCTGAAGAAATTATTTTGCCTGAGGGTGTTCACTCTGTGGCAACTTGAGTTGCTTTCTCAAGGCAACAATATCCTCATTCTTCTATTTGATCAAAGCCTTTGATATTTCAATATTAGCTGGATCTGCTCCAGCTTCAATTACAAAATCCTCTAATGCTTTGATTCTCAATCCATTAGCATGCAAGGATGCTTTGTCCAATTTCATTTGTGTCTGCAGATTTGACACAGTCTTCTGAAGCTTACAAGCACTCATTGTTTTATTGACCACTTTTGAATACAACATCTCTGTAGTGCTTCTATGGAAGTCTATTTGGTCTAATTCATGAATAGCATATGCATCTACCTCCAAATCTGTCTTTGAATAATCTGCCACTGTCTTAGGATCAGCCACTGCAAGCTTTAAAAATGACATTATCAATTTAGAATAGTCAAAAGCAGTAAGAAGTTTATCATTATTTTCTGGTTTCTCTTTGAGAAACTTGGAATAGACTTCATTTTTTATTTCTTCATTTTTCTCCCTGATTTGCCTGAACTTGATGTGAATGTCTGAATCTCTGTTATCAGTTGCCTTTGAGGAAGAAGGAATTTCTACATCAGTTTGTTTTCCAACCATCACTGTATCTTCATCCTGTGTTTCAATTTGGCTCTTTTGAAGTTCTCTGAGTGTTTCAGTTACTATCACTGTTGCCTCATCATCAGTTTCCTGACCATTATTATCATCAATTTCCATTGCTTTATCCTTCTCTTCAGTAGTCAATTTGGTTCTCTTGTTATAAGAGGTTTTAAATTTCTTGCCTGTGATGGTTTCTGCAATATAGTTGACCTCTTCTCTGCTTCTTTATCAATTGTAATGACCTGTGCATTATTCACCTGTGTTCCCTGTGTATCAACATTCTGCATTCCCTGTGCATCATCACCAATCAAAGTATTTGGCTCCCATTCAATCTGATTGGAAAATTTCTCAATTTGTGGCTTTGACTCATGTAGGAAAGGAGTCAACTTGCATTTTACCCTGATAGTGCTCAAAATACCCTGAGGGTCATAATTCCACATGAAGCTTTCTTGGAACTTGTACTCTTTTAATTTGATAGTTATCTCTTTCATAGCTTCCCTTTTGTTAACTATAAATGGTCCAATTTGATTCTTGAGTTTGAATTGGGTCTTCCTGGAAGCCATGAAATTTATTGCATCAGCATTTAAGATTTGCCTTAAATATTCTAAGGCAAAAATTCTTGTAGTTACAAACCTTGGTAGTTTGTATGGAGCCAAGAGTGCACCATACACTCTAATCTCTGTGTGATTCCTGTATAAATACCAATCCCCCGTTTTATAGTTCTCAGACAACTGTAAAATCTTTGGCTCTTCATTTATTCTGGTAGTTTCTGCCTTATTCAACAAGTTCATAGCTTGTATTATGAACAAGTCATTGAAATCTGTGTAGTTATACTGACTGCTGTATTTTCTTAAAAGAGATGTCCAGAATATTACTGAAAGTAATTTCCCTTCTACATCCATTTTCTGCAATTCAATAGGGAATTTTTCTGCTTGATAATACAATAAAAGATGTAGTAGATATGATGTATATCTAAATACCCCCTCCTCTAGTAATTTTGTCAATTGGTAGTGCATGTTCTCAGCAATAAACTTAGAAAAATTGAAGATTATGGATGGAGGCTGGCCAAGATTCAATGTGGATAGAAAACCCAAGATAGAAGCATCAATAAATTCATCATTGTCATATCCCAGTATGAATGACAGCATGGAGACAATCTTCCTTGTATTTTCAGGGAAATCAAATGTATCATAGGGTGGATTTAATTTAGGGACATCAACATGATTTGGCCAAAAGGTCTGAAAGATATTGAACCTGGTAGGAAAATCTAAATCCAAGTAAAGCTGGGTCAGATCCTCTATTGACAGTGAAACTGAATTAGGGTCATGGTTCATTTGCAGCATGGAATTAAGGGACTCAACATTGATATAGAACATGACTTCCTTATCTTTATTAACAATACACCTCTAATCTGGAGGTAATACAACTGACATAGTTTGACAAAATCTGGAGCCTAATGAGTAAGAGGAACAACATATTTTGGCAAATTGGAATCCCAAATGGGTACATCATCTTTGACCTTTTCTACAGACTTTCCAAAACACCAATTGTGGACTTCTAGCAAGTTGAATTCAACTGAAGGATCAAAGATTCTATAATCAACATCAATTAATGAGCTACTTTCTTGAGAATTTATGGGAGGTTGAACAGGTCTGACTACTTCAGTTGTTTCAGTAGTAAGTGCAGGAGTGGGCTTATTGAGTTTGGAAGGCTCAGGCTGAGGTAACTTGCTAGAGACATTTTTCTGGGATTTTGGACCTCTAGACTTGGGAGTGACTTGTTTATTAGTCATTTTGGATGAACAAAGCAAGATTAAACAATTTTCTAAGTTCTTTTTGAGAAACAAGAGGTAATTGAAAGGTTTTTCTGGCAAATTCAGACTTTGGGTAGGGTTTTAAGGTGACATAATAGGTTTACTGTATGCAGAAGGTCTTTTAGATCAAATTTAGTAGTGAAAATGGTCTTGGAATAGTTTAAAACCTTATAAATGGAAACAGTGGATTCTAGAGAAATTTTGACAGGGTTTCCCCTATATTTTGAAGGTTTTAGTACTTTCTCAGAAGGGTAATTCAACTCTATTTAGTAAATGGCAGTTCAATTAGCTTACTTTCCTTGGAATTTAAGGATTTTTACAGGTTGGAATGGCGAAAAATACCTGTGAAAGGTATGATTTGTGGTTTCAATTTTGTTGAATTTGGCTGGTAGAGGTTGTGGAGATTCTCGGGAACAACTTTCAGAGTAAAAATGATTTATAGGTTCAAAGAAGACTCGAAAATGGCGTCGGGAGGCTCTGCAAAGGGTTCTTAGTGGTTTGAATGGTGAATGCGTGAAATATGATGAAAATAGTGAAAAACTAAGGCATAAAACCTTAAGTCTAATCAAAATTCAATCACATTTATTGCAGGAATGCTATCAATGGCGGGAGTGGTTTTAATTTGGACCGGGTGGTTTTCGCACAGCTTTGAGGTGGTAAGCTGTATTTCACTTTTTGCACGCGATCGAATGAAATGTTGACACGTCGGCAGCGGGTGGTATCGGGAAACAACTTTTATCGCGTGATTTTTTGAAAACATTGGATGATCATTTTAGTCGTGCAATATTTGATATGCATCGTCGGATCTGGCTTCCAGATGCGAACGGTCAGGATTTGGCTGAAATATGTGGGGCAAATGCAGTGGGGCCGGGGCTTTGAATGCCAGCCGTAGATATGATGAGTAATAGATCTACGATGGATGTTTAGCGCAATAAGGATGGTGGGGACGGGGGTAATGAGTTATCGGGTTAAATGTGGAGTGTTGGATTTAAAAAGTTGTTGAGGATCTAACGGCTGTAATGTAACGCGATCGGGAAGGATGGGGCCTGGGGATTGGTTAATCGTGCTCATCTTAAACCGTTAGATCAAAAGGATTAGAATGATCTGAAGGCTAAGATTAAATCCGAAGGTGAGGAGGGATTTGTTAAAGTTTCAAGTATAAAAAGGCTTTATACATAGAATAAAGTGTTTGGGAGGGGTGTAAAAGGGGTTTTAACCGAGGTTAAGACTATGATAAAAGGGATATGTATCGATAAATATGGATAAGGTTATAGTTTTAACCTTAGGTTAAGGGTAGTCGGGAAATGAAATATTAACAGAGGCATAGGTATTATGAAGTTTGGTTTAAATTAAACTTCGGGAATTACATTTTTTTTGTTTTAAACATGTATAAAATATGTTTAATAGTTTTTTGTATGTTTTTATTATATAGTTAATTAAATCAAATTGAATTAATAACCATAGAGGGCAAGATATTTATATAATGATATATTTAGCCAAAGGGGGTTTAATGTGGATTTTTATTTAAACATGTGGGGATAATAAACTTTGGCTTAAAGTTATATTAATGGGTTTTTGGGGCTATTTAATAAAAGGGAGTTATAGGGGCTATTTAATAAAAGAGAGTTATATTAAATAGGAGAAGGTTATTTTCTAGGGAATTATTAAATAAGTCAAAGTTAATATGACAAGGGAAAAATGGATACTCAAAATACATTTAATATAACTAAGAAAAGTGAAGATTAAAGACAAATTTGCATTATAATAACTTCATCACTCAAACTTAGGATAAAATGTCATTTTGAGGGTTTTATGCTTTCATGAGATGTGGGAAGTTAATCAAATGAGGATTAGAGCATCATTAAGTAAACATGAGGATTTTACTTATGATTTTTTACGGAAATGAATGCATGAATGAAAAACGATGTGATTTTTGGGATTTATATAGAAATTTTAACAATTTCAACTAATCAGCCATAGAGCCTTGGGCCCGATCCCAACAAAAGTCAAGGAAATGCCTTGAGCCTTTCTGACTGATAGTTTAGAATGCTAAATGGCTATGAGGAAGGGAAGTTAGTTATTTGCAGCCTTGGTGAATAATTTTTACAATGATGCTTCTCACCTTCTTCTACCTACCCAATTTAACATGCTAACATTTTTTCTTCCATTTCGATTAGGTGCATTTGAGCTAGCAACCTTTACAGCATTTATTCTTTCAGAAAGCGGTAAAACTATCTAATTCTACACTTATTTCATCCAGGAATCTAGATTAAATTGTTGGATTAACTTTATTCTCTACCTAACTACGGAATTGCCATGATTAAACTGTATGACAATTCTTTATTCTCTATCTACAACAAGTGAAATTGAAACATGACAAGTCAAGATTAAACTGTTTAACTCATCATGGATTATGGCATTTATTGACACTCTGCCATAATCAATTGCAAAAGAAAAAAGTAGTGGCATTTAGACTTGCACACTTTCATGTTTTATTCGTCTTTTTCTTTTGGGGTATATTATTTTTTCTAAGTCCTTTGGTTGTTCTTTTAGGACTTTTACCCTCTTTTTGATTTTTTTATTTTTTTTACAAAATATGGGAATACAACTTGCAGAAGGAAAAGTATGTACATATTTACAAGACTATCATCAGTCAATTCAAAATTATGAATCCTATATTTATAGGTTGCTAACACAATCCACTGAAGTGATAATTCATCACAAGTTTCAAGTCGCCGTAAGATTCCACAAAATATTGATTTAGGATGGTCCGATCCATTCTCAGTGAGACAGTTTTGTTTGTCACTTAGAGGATCATATCAACTTGTATCGACAAGGATGACTGCCCCATGACGAGAAGATGTTCGTAGCAGGAAAAGAAATCGAGGTCTTTCATCAACAAGCTTTGAGGACAAAGCTTTTTGAGGAGGAAGGCAATGTAATGAATAAAATAATGTAAATAATTATTAATTAGTTAATTAGTAATTAGGCTGAAAGGGAATGTCTGATAAGACATGACCTTTCGTGAAGAGGCACCTGTCTAGGTATATAAGCATGCCTCATTTGTAATTATCAAGCATCTCATTCATCATACATTTTTATATAATATTTGTATCCTCAATGGATATCTTGATATTTCAAGTCTTCTAGAATATTTAACTTGAGAAGGAACTTTGTTTGCTTCAACGACATACATATACTCCGCAGAGTCTATTATAGTTTAGTCCAGTACAAAGGATTTCTCACAGAGCTCTCCTGAGGCTCTACTTCTCCTATCGGCCTCTAGCCAGAATGACTAACTAACTAACTCCTTCTCTGCTGACTGACTGCCTATTTGTTTCTCCTCGAGTGCAACTGTCAGTATTTCCTTTTTCTTCTCCGCTGCTTCTCGCTTCCTCTTTATTACTGGGAGTCCTACTGATTTTTCTTGTCTCCCATATTTGCCATCTGTGTTGTTCTCTGCCAATGCCACGCTACCTATCTTCCGGCTTTCTGCAACCGTGACAGCTCCCTGTCTACCTTAATTGCGTTCCGCCACCTGTTCTCCAGCTCTCCACAACTCAAAATTGTTCTATCCCAAAAAAAATGCCCCAAGATACACTCTCAGATATTTTGTGAATACACTGGCCCCTTGGGCATTAGATAAATTCAACCTACAGGTTTCAAAATTCCAACTCTTTACAAAGTCTTCGATTCTGTCTTTAATCCCCTCTTACATACTAAGTTCCAACCTTCTTTAGTGTAACTGCTTTCCAAGAAGAGAAAGGAAGATGAGGTGTCTTGAGTAGGTTTGTCACCTTAGGTGTGAAGGGTCTCAATTATCTTAGAAAATAGTGTACTTTGTTGGCATTAATTCTCCATGAATTCATACATTTTTAACAATTTGTCAGTTGTCTTATCAATAGTCACAAAGTGAAGATGCTATTATTGTATTTCCAAGTATTATTTCTAAATACCATTTGTCATTCTAAAAATACTATCCACTCAATGAATGTATCAACATCCGTTCAAAAATTGATTGATGGAATTCTTTATGAAGCAAATGAAAAATGATTTTTCCCAGCCTATTTTTTCTGTATGAATGCACCTTTGCTACTCATCTGGTCATTTTAATTTAGAGCTGCTGCCCTTGACCTTTATTTTTGTTTTTGCATAGGTATACCAACACTAAATCTAGAAACAATGGAAAACAAACTTTTTCTTTTTATGATTATATTTATTGATGTTAATATGGCCCTCGCAGGTTTCTAGTTTACTAGCCATGTAAATTTAGCAGCAACATTTGGAAATGGACCCAAACCCAACAACCATATTTCAAATTCTGAGTGAAGTCCTTTATTGGAAGGTTGGTTTACATTCTACCAACCATTATTTTAATCCTCCTTTTGGATCTAGTGTAGAAACATGCATATGTCCAAAGGACTTACACCACTAAATACTAAGAGGTTGCCTCTTTCTTCCAATAGAAGAAATATAAGAGCATGGGATTTCATGTTTAAGATTACTAGATAAAAGTTGCACAACATTCACTCTTCCTTTCCCATCACTCAGTGCAACTCAATCTTCCTGCAGTTTTGGAGAATCAAGGGACTCCATATTTTGCATAGTGATTCTAAGTACATTCTCTTAAATGATTTCCAATGAGAACAAGATTCAGATGAAGGAACAAGTTGTATTCAAGTGAGAGGGAGATGGAATTTGACTAATAGTGTTAGTGCTGTAAAATATTCAGAAATAGCCATGCCAAATTAAATACAAGTTGTTGGATCTAGCACTAGCACAAGGCACACCATTATACTAGAAAAATATATTGATGTCACAATGTGAAGAAACAAAAAATACCTTGCATCTGACAACTGCAAGAAAATTTTAATGATGCTTTCTAGCTCTAGATATGCAGGTACATTTATATTCATAAAATATGAAGGCCAAGTAGACAATTGATGTTCACTAATGCTTGCAATAATGGGAACATACTTGCTCACATAATTTGGATCAAGTGGGCTTAAGAATTCATTAACTCTATCCCTTTTTGGGGCTTGCTGCTACTAATGCAACCAATATTGCTACAAATTCAATAGATACAAACATTCAAACCGAGATTACAAGATTTATTGCTACTTTGAACATCTTATCCAACACAGTACACTTTTTATAATGCCTAAATGTGACATTTGACCTATGAAAAACATCGGAAATGATGCAGACTACTCAGATGTCACGACTGCATTGAAATTGACAACTGGGACAAGAACAACCAACATAGCACTTAGAGTCTAGAACCTGAATATGAATTTCACATTTTAGACCTCATGGAAAGGTCATATATATTATGTTTCAATGGATCTCCAAAGTTTGACAATGACTAACTAGAGGGAAATCATGTACAAGTCCTGAAAGTTGATAAAGAATTGGAATAGTCCCATAAAGAGGCACTTTTTTTTCCAATTGAAGGATAGTTTGGTGGAAGCTATAAGGGAGTCAAAGACATGTTTGAAGAATATGAAGAAGAAAAATAAAATGGTGGTGTCTTCCCTGTTACAAAGGGGAGTCTCATGGGATCCCTTCAGGATGATCACGCCAACTAAGATGAAAATTATGAAAATTTTCCATTGGATGGCTTAAGTAGTGATAAAGACGCTGCTCCAAAGGAGGATCAATGTGATTTGCTTAGAGAAACCACTGGAGACAAGAAAATGGGCATGAAGTATTGGGCGGATGATCCTCTTTTTAGCATCATCAGAGACCACCATGAAAGTTTGCCACTGAGTGAGACAGGGGTGGTATTATAGCAGTAACGAATGAAGAATCCAAACTAGGGTCAACAAGAGATAACATCCTGGCCTTATGGGCTATGATGATATGCTCACTTTCCTATAAGAGATAACTGAAATTTCAATCTCAGCATGGTGCCCTTGATGATGACATATATACTCCATTGTCGATCAAAGTTTTGGTAATGGAAGTATCATCTATATAGGAAGTCACAACAATACTTCTGGGGTCAACATACTTTGGATGTGTAGCTTTCTCGAGCATGATATCAAATTTTTTTTCGATACATGAACGATAGGAGGATTTATTTTCTTCCTACATGACCCTTTGATACATGATTCCTTGATGAAATTGTTGTAAATGGGTATTTATTTGATTCCCTGAAGAAGGGGGATCTTTACATAAATATTTCTAAGCATATAGCAATAGAGGTATGGCAAGTGACTCACCTGAAAAAGGACGATGAGATTCATTCGACATGAAGACCCAAAAATTGCGAGTTGAAGTTAGTGACTCACCCATCCATCATATCATTTAAAATAGAACATAAAACCAGCTGGAACATATCTGTCCAGTAAATCCATAAAACATCCCTAAAATAACAGCCATGTGATACATAGACATCATGTAAGAGACATGCAGGACTGGCATCATAAAACATAAAGCTAATAGAAGTGAATATGAAGTTATGAACATATTCAGAGGAATGACCTGCCAATGAATTTTGAATATGCCAAGTCTCTGTATCCACAAACAAAGCAGTTTTTTAAAGTGAATTTACATTCTTGTTTTGTTCTCCATAAACACGAAGAAAGGAAATATTAATAAAGCTGAACAAGCCAAATTAATCTTATCAAAGACTGGATTCAAGGTATGGTTTGCCAAGTACTAGATCTCATTTATCCAATTTACTACAACCAGAGAAACTCCAAAGATTTGAATATTTTGAGCATATTTTTTTGTTGTAAGAGTGATTAGCAATTTTAATGCAATGAACTCTGCCAGATTATTTGGGCCACTTCCCAATTTAACTTTGAACTTTGGAACATGATCATCAGATAGAGATCTCATCACCAGCTCCACTAGATGGTGGATCACCTTGACTTGTGCCATCAAAGAAAGCTCATTCACCATTTTTATCAATCTGCTTCTTTTGAATCACTCTAGGTGCTTTCTTGTTTTAAACTGACTGAAACCTGAAGAATATATATGGTCTGAACATCACAGTGAAGAGTAGGAATATATATGTGTGCATTATGTGCCAATCCAATTTTTCAAGCTGCTAACAATGCTAATGATCTTGAATTTTTTAACAGTTGAATCCCCGCATTATTTATGCAGCCCCTCATCAATAGTGAGGCCACTCCATATCTGTCTTGAACCTGCGATCCTTTCCAATCCTTGCCATATCTGAACTACAGAAGGACACCACCATAGGCAATAGATCATATAATCTAGGTACAATTCTTGCACATAATATACCAATCAGGACCACCATAGCTTATTTCTTTGTAAATTTCCCAAGAAAGGAGTTGTTCCTTAGAGATAACCACATGAAAATTTTGGGCATTTGGATTTCCAAATTATCTTCCACTGTCAAATCACATTCTCCTCTGCCAAGAAATTATAGCCTCGTTACCAACTTTTGGGGTATATATGCCATAGGATAGACTCTATCCTAATAGAAGTTCATCCTACTCAATTACCAACCCCAACATTTCAGCTTTTTTCCACTCTTGTCTCCAAATGGTAGTAATTTCTGGATAAGCAACCTGGCAAAGAAAAAAATATCCATCTCTATGTAACTTCTCAATCAAACCATCCAACAATATAAAAACCCTCAATACATCCAACCCAAGTGTCACACCCATTTCTCATTCTTGACCCTTTTCCAACTTGAAATTGCACGTAAGTTGTGAATGATATTAAAAATATTCACCACATACAACAACATATTTACCTCCTTCCCATATCTTCATTTGGTCTTTCAACCTGATTCAGACTCAAAATATGTTGACTGGTGATGTTTTATTATTGATACCAGAGAAAAAAATATAAATAATTTGTTACATATATTTTGTGTTGTTAGAGTTTTGAATATTTCCCTATTAATTTATTCTTTTTGATATCTATAAAGCAGTGTTGCAAACATCCTGATTTTATTGTTAGAGATGTGACTAGTATATTAAATTGTTGAGGACATAATGAGGAAATAGCCTTTACTGAATGTACCAATAATTCCATCCTCATCCCTATCAAAAGATGACATCTATAAAGTATAAACTTCTCAAGTTGTAAAAATAATGATTGGACCTATATTACCGGACAAATACGTCACAAAAGTAGTTTTTTGACATTAGATCTCTGTATTATAGTCTAGAATTATCTTCAAAGAGGGTGCTCCGGTGGTTCTTTTCTTAAATGCAAATGGAGCATTTAATTGGAAACTGCCATTTAATCTTGATGTGTGAAAATAAAAGATCCTTATCATGCAATTTTTTCTTACAAGTAACGAGCAGTGGAATCTAGTCTGTCTTCTGGACCTACTTTGTTGTTCGAAATTGACAACATTTGGAAAGGGATGAACCCATACCTTAAAATTTTAGGCATGTGCCTTAATTCAATTTATTTAATTGTATATTATGAATGGTTTATACTATTTTTTCATTTCCTGATCCAACTTAAAGGTCATAATAAAGTACTGCATGGCTTACTTATTGAGTAGATCATGTGGTTAAGATTTCCCACAATGGCTTATTGCTTCTGAAGATTTTTGTAACTGCACAAATTGAGAAATTAAGATTTGATGTAGTACACTCTTGACTCTCAATCAACAACTTGGATATCCTCACTTCAACTATCTAAAATTTTCACTGGTTGGGGAGGATAGTTTCCTGTAACAGGGAAATTAGAATTTTCAATTTATTAGATATTATCTATTAATATAACTTGCATTGTGTAGACATGAACAATGCATATATATCTCATACTGTGAAGACATTAAATATTTACATATAACTATATAAATGAGGCAATAGGGCATGAAAACAATTCATCGTAGAATTTGAAAGATTTATAGGAGTTTTCTAATATGCTTCCTTTGACTATTAGTGTTTTCCCAATTAACACCAAAATGGAAAGCCATTAGCACTAGGGCTATGAAATTTGTACATCGACATGCCTGGATTGCTTCCATGACCATGATGGCTCATGAGGGAGTTGAAATTATTAAATGAACCCTGGTGGGAGAATTATTACCATCCCTGCTTTACCAACCAGAGAAGCCCTTGTCACGACAGAGTCAGGCAAGACAATGATGGTTGTTGGTAGTGAATTTTGGGAAAGCATCCAAGGTTGAACATGAAAATATATAAAATACTTATAAACCCATGCGAAATACTAACACATTGAAAAAAACTCTTTTGTAGACCACATGAATAATGGACAACAAGCAGATAACACTACATGCAACATTGAAAAAATTCCCACCAAAATTTGCCAAAAGGTGCTAGAGCGAAGCTACATGGTTGATGTTTTTCTTGCTTACATTTTTTGATCTCAGTGCTTTGTAGATGTTAAAGAGTTGTATTTACTGTTCGATGGTTTCCTAAGCCAGTATGTGACACCAACAAGAACAATTTCTCCCAGTAGACATAACATACATGGTGTAGTGCCCCCATTGGCACTACAAGACTGTTAAATAAATGTCGTTATCTTCCGTGAAATGCATAGTTGGCCGAATCCACCAAAAAAAATCTTAAAATGAGTGTCCTAATACATTATTCCAAAAGTCCCAAAACTGTGTATGAATAGATTTAATGTGAAAATTTTCACTGTCTATCTTGGGCCAAACAAAAGTTTCCCAATCTTCCTTTTTCACAAGTATAATTTCGAGGGCTTATATAGGCTACTTTTAGGTTTCTTTGGGAAAATAAATGAAGTTGTTATTCAATCCTTTGTCACTAGGGCATGCCAACCCAAGATCTGTAGAGTCATGTGTATTTTAAAGAGAAGACTGTGTTCAAAAAAGGTTTCTATTAAGTTATCCACACAACTCAATTTCATTGTGGTGTTATACTTCCTACCAACATTAAATTTCCAGTTTCAAGTCTACTTTGCACTATCTCTCTGATCTTGAAGCTCTCAAACTTTTCTCATTTTTCCTCAATATATTTCTGGCATTGAAGTTAACTTGGGAATTGCATTCATCTCTCTCTAGTCTGTAAGCGAGAATGAGATTTGTTGGTACCTTGCCAATGCCACACAAATATCTGGAAACACTTGTTTTCTCATGTGGACATAACCTAATCCCCACTAGAATTGAATATGTGACCTCCAAGGAGAAATCACATGTTCTTAACCATTAGGCCTAGTCAGGTTGTACAATCCCAAACTACCCTCATGTGAGGAAACTCAGCCTGTTACGAGGTCTATGTAGTTTTACAGTCTATAGGCCATGAAATTGAATTCAAGGTACAAGAAAAAAGATAAATATGAGAACCAACATACTAAATTTGAATTTACTAATATGGTTATAATAATGTTTCTCATGTGTACTTTTTCTACCATCTATCCCGACCCAAGTGGCATTTTATCTTCAAGCTCTGCATTGCTATAGTTTACAGGCTACAACCAAAATGTCTATTGTAGGCAGAATTATGTCAAATGCATGTTGAGAGCCATGGGTTGATCATAATTTTTTTAAACTACAAGTGCTAATATAGATATTGGGTACATAGGTCTTCACAATATGGAAAGCCTACCAAAAATGGTCACTGTTTTTTTTTTTTTTTTTTTTCATATTATTACTCATGGGAGGTTTGTGCATCTATTTTTTTAGAATCAAAGTCAACATTAGAGATCAACATTTAAGAAATTGTAAAAGAAAGTGACTAGGAATGGGAGACCGTACCAATATCACATGTTTAACATTTCAACTCGACAGTCATATTTAACTTGCGAATTCTAAACTACTGATGTATATAGAATTTCATGTTGTTATCAAGTGGCTACATTGTTGGTGAAAATGGAAGCCAATTTTATAGTTTGGAAATAAATTTAGGGGAATAGGGATAAGAAACACCATAGCATGTTAAATAAAGAGGACTAAAAGTGCATGGAGTGTTTCCACCCAAACATAGAGCTTGAGCTCACCCTCTTGTCGAGAACCTTCTTTACAAAGGCTAATTTATCACACTCAATGCTCTAGGGAAATAGGAATCCAAAATTACCACATAACCATCATTGAAAAACTATACATTCATTTAACAATAATCATTCATAAAATCACGTCTTCAAATCCAAGTCAATTGTTAAGTGCAACTTTCTTGGTCGATGAAACATAGTAGCTAATATATTCCCCACTAGGGTTCAAGTCTTCTAGTAACATGCTAGTGTATGCGCTTGCGCACAGAACAATTCTTGCTTCCAGGGGCAAGTATTGAGGACTTTAGTTAAATAGATACTCCCCACCAAATTTTTCTCTCAAAGTGCAACCATGGTTAATTGTGCTAAGGGATCCCTTGTAATGCAAAATTTTGGTACAATAGTCGTAATCATGATAAGAGAATGCTTGTTTAAAAAAATCCATGTCAACTTAAGCATACATCATTCAATCAAGCCAAGTAAAAACATGGGGAACTCCTTTAGAGCTTAAGCAAGTCAAGAGGCATCCATAAAGTACAAGTAATACAAGACAATAAGTGACCAATACATCTGACCATAGGTGTATGGAATCCAAGCTATAATCAATGTTATACCAAGTTTATGGGACGAGGGAGCGTGGGAGCAGAGAGACACACATGGGGGGATGTGTGGAAGCACCCCCAAATTTTGGGTATATTCAGGGGGGTGTGGGGATGTCAGAGTCCCTAGCATAGGGGTGCTTGTCTCTCAAAATATAAATATAAAAATAATAATGGAAAAATCCCAAAAACAATTATTCCCATGCAAATTCATCCTTGTGCATTGTAAATACTAAATAGTAAACAATAAAATAGTAGTTAATTCAAATTTGTTTATTATATAAACATGATTCAGATTCATATTTAATAATTGAATAATTGATTCATAAACTATAAATGAATCATAATTGGTAACACTAATACATTGATTTAAATCCATCATTCTAGAATCTAATTAAGTAATTGCCATTAATAAATTAGTAAATGCTAATATGAGGTCATTAGTATCTAGAGTCAAGGCTAAAAAGTTAAAACTAAAAAATAACAATGTGCAATGAACATTGAAAATAAAATCAGGATTAATGAGTGAAAGTGTATAAAAGATTAAGAAAAGTTAAAGTGAGGTAGGTTTTTTCATATTTTGCTTTTTATTTTTTCATTATTTTAAGCCTTTATATGAAAAAATTTAGGGAGATGCCAATAAGTACCTATTTTTTGGGAGGGTAAGCCCAAAATACCTCGTTTTGGGGAAACATGCCCCCACCTTGGGAAAGCATTTTCTCTCGTGTTTCCTAATTGTTCCCCGTTGCTACAAAATCTAGCAAGGCCTTATGGTGGTGTTCAGAAGGTGAGGGATAGACTCTGTAGCAATGAGGAACAAAAATCAGATTCAAAGTTTATAGATATAAAAGATAAAAACAAATGTCAATGCCTTCGTTTGATTGTTACTTGAATTTGGTGTGGGCAAGTTACAGGAAATGTGATTGGAAAAAGGATGGGGAGGCAATGCAGAGCATGTCTTGGGTATGATTCATTTGATGTTGGAGATCCTTCAGGCACCTGAGCCATCGACTTTGGAAATGTTTCTAGTACGAATTCCTATGGTTTCTAATGTTGCTATTCTTTCACCTCATGGTTATTTTGGACAAGCAAATGTTTTAGGAATGTCAGACAAGACATCGATGGACACGTAAATATTTTTTTTATAATTGCAATGTTCATTCCATGATATCCTCTCTTTATTGTTTGATTGTATTTTGAACATTTCTTTTTATTTTGTTTTGTATTTTAACTATGAAATTGAAAATACTTGGTATCATGTCCATTTAAACAACCACCAAAGCTTGAAGATGAAATTAGTATTACACGATATTGATTGAAATCCTTTTAGTTGTTTTGTGTTAAAATATTTTCATGACTATTAGAAAAGTTTACTTTCATGTTGTTATTTGAGCACATGTTGTTTATATACTTGAACAAGTTCATGTGTTAGAGAATCAAATGTTATTGCGAATAAAACAACAAGGATTAGACATCACACCTTAGATTATTTGTTTTCACAAGTTATCTACAACTTGAGTTTTTTAACATGTAACTTAGTTGGCATGATTGTGTCTAAGCTTTACTTGAAGGTTGAATACTAAGTTACTAAGGTGTTTTTTTCTATGGTGATGTTTTATTTGCTTTGTTTATTCAGGTTATCTGGCCCCATAGTGACCACTATCGCCCAACTGAAGAAAAATTGTTTGAGTTTCTTGCTTTTATGGGGAAAAATGGCTTTGACATTGCTGATGTTGAGGTATATGTAGTATAAATCTTTTATAGTCTAATTTAGTTTATATTCTAGTGTTCATCATATTTCATGTCTTACATTGCATTGTAACTTCTTTTGTTTTCAGAAAAGGAACTCAGTATTGATGGTAAGAAGTAAGAATTGAATAAAGAGGATGTTGGCTCGAGGGGTTCTGACCCAGGTTCGGATGTTCAAGGTTTTCCAACAAACCCCTATAATATTGGCCCTTTCGGAAGTGACTTTCTTGCGCAGGCCAAAGTCTCACCCGAAGTAGTATGGGTGGGTGCTGGAACCAGGTTTCCGCACCCTGGGAGAGGGTAGGTAAGTCAAGCAGAGTTGCGTTCACCCTGATCATGACCCAATCCGGTATCATAAAGCCTAGGTTCCCTTTGCATCCACGTGCGCAACAAAAATATTACTCATAGAAATCAACAGATCGAGAACAATACACAGCTATTTCAGATATTCTTGTACGAAGCAAGTAGAACAAATCCAGATCGCATCATAAATAAGTATACAAGTATGTTTGCAACTTAAACCAATAACACAGTAGCATATACTAAGTAATAAAGATGTCACAGATTCATATCACAGTAATTCCAGTGGATTCAGATAGGGAACAATACTTCTGCATTCATTAATATTTCAGATCTACTTACAAAACCCCAAAAACCCAACCTGCGCACACAACAGTAGGAGTCCTTACCCAAAAACCCTGACCATATCTATCGATTTTCACTTAGCAGCAATCTCTTATCATTCTTAGCTTGTCCTACAACTCAAAAAGGTTCAACTACTTATACTGTTTTAGCCTATGCATCCAATGGTTCGCAAAATATGGTTTGCGGACTCTTGGTCTACCCTTGACCCATTTACAATGATTTAGGGGATTTGACCCACCCCAAAACCCCTGCGCTATACTAAATATAAACAGAAATATACAAAATGGACCGGTTTCGCAGCTTTGTAGGAGACCCTGTTCCAACAGTCCCCCAACACAATCTTGTGACTTGTCCCGAGTCACTGTGTTGGTAGGTTCATCATCTGCGTCTTAAAAGCTACTCCGACCCTGTATTCATTTGATTTGATATGGTTTGAACCGACTACCATTGACATATCCTAGCAGTACATCACCGCGTAGGGTAGCCAGCCGAACAACTCCGCCATCCGTGATTTCCTTAACAGTATAGGGGCCAAGCCAGTACTGCCAGAACTTCCTTGGATGTTTTGAAAACTGGCTATCATATAAGAGGACCAAGTCATCCCACGCGAAGGTCTTTTGGTGAATATGTCGATCATGCCAGGCTTTATCGCGGGCCTTCTGTACCTGTTTATGGAAATTAGCCAGGAACTGATCTTCCTCCAAAGCCATAAGCTGTGCTAAACGCTCCTCCATGATGTCAGGGTCTGCCATGTTCGTAATAGCGGCAATACACAGACTAGGAATAATGTACTCCATTGGCATAATGGCTTCCTTGCCATAGACCATCCTAAAAGGAGTTTTCCTAGTTAGCTTTTTGCAGGTGGTTTGATAAGCCCAAAGAACTGACGGGACGCGTATGTCCCAATCGCTGCGATCGACATTGCAGACCTTTGTCAGTGCTTGCTCCAAGATTTTGTTAAAGGCTTCAACCGCACCATTTTCCTGTGGGTGATACGGTGTTCTTTTTGCATGATGGATTCGGAACTCCGTGGTCAAAGCCCGGATTGTTTCGTTAACGAAGTGCGTACCCCTGTCGCTCATGAGGATCTTCGAACACCCAAATCTGGTCAAGATCTGTTCAAAAATAAAATGTGCAGTGGTATCTGCAGTACAATCCTTTACTGCTTGTGCTTCGGCCCACCTAGTTACGTAATCAGTGGCAGTAATAATGTAGCGTGCTCCTGTCTTCTTTCCTGGTGGGTTGATAGGTCCTATGAAATCGATGGCCCACTTATCGAATGCTTGTAGAGCCATTTGCGGTTGAAGGGGCATTTCATTCCTGCGGGATGGCCTCCCTGTTCGTTGGCACGTATCACAAGCTTTACAATGATCATGGGCATCACGATGCAGGGTAGGCCACCATAACCCAGCCCTCAAAACCTTTTGCGCCGTTTCTTTCCCTGCGTAGTGACCTCCTGCTACTCCGTCACGAGCTTCTGCCAATATAGCATGCCTTTCATGCTCTAGAACATATCTCTGTAATACTTCATCCGCTCCCATCTTATATAACTGACCTGCAATGATGGTAAAATCTACTACTCGAGCGACTAGCTCTTTCTTCTGTTGTACTGAATACTCTGGGGGAGCCATCCCGGTAGTCAAGAACTGAATGATATTAGCGAAGTGGGCATTTACTACCTTAATAGAAAACAACTGCGCATCCGGTAATCCATCTTCTAGGTTGGTTGGCTCTTCACCACTCTCTATTTGTGAGAGGTGATCCGGCCCAACATTCAGCTTTCCCAGCTTAACGACGATTTCAAAGTCATACTCCTAAAATAACAGTAACCATCGGCAGATTCCCCCCCCCCAAAACGGTCTTATTTACCAGGTATTTCAAGGCTGAATGGTCTATAAACATTTTGAAGTGTCCTCCTAATAAGTAATGCCGATATTTCTGCAAAGCGTACACCACGGCCAACCCCTCCCATTCTGTAGTGGAGTAATTACGTTCAACGCCCGAGAGTTTCCGACTTGCAAAGGCAACCGGATGATCAATGTCTCCTTCTCCTGGCTGCGTAAGGATAGCTCTGAGAGCAATTCCCGATGCATTGATGTGGACATGAAAGACCTTCTCCCAATCAGGAAAGATGAGAATAGGTACCAAGACCATCTTTTCTTTAATTAACTCAAAGCTCTTTTGACACTCGTCATCCCAAAAGAACGAAAAATCTTTTTTGAGCAATTTTTCCATAGGGGCCATGATCAGTGCGTAGCCTTGAATGAATTTTCGGTAGTAGCCTATGTGCCCAAGGATCAAACGCAGCTGTTTCTCTGTTGTTGGTACTGGAAAGTTGATGATTACTGCAATTTTGGCAGGGTCCACCATCAGCCCTTGTTGACAAACTATATGGTCGAGACGGATACCAAAGGGTACACAAAAGATGCACTTATTGATATTTAAGGAAATATGGTGCTTTCGGCAGGCATCCAACATCATGCGCAAGTTAGATACATGCACCTTCACCAGGCCGAAGACGGTCTGATCATTGAAGTATACTTCTAGGAACTTGTGGATGAATTCTTTGAACACCGCAACCACTACCCGTGAAAAAATAGCAGGGGCATTCTTGAGACCAAACAACATGACATT
This sequence comes from Pinus albicaulis, assembly GCA_034641835.2. Lineage (NCBI taxonomy): Eukaryota > Viridiplantae > Streptophyta > Pinopsida > Pinales > Pinaceae > Pinus > Pinus albicaulis. Next base: position 701,860,085 of record CM076574.1, read on the forward strand.
ATATTGAAAAGAGCCCCATTTCGTGGTGAACATAGTTTTGCTGCAGTCTTTAGGAGCGATTCTAATCTGATGGTACCCGGAGAATCCGTCCGTAAAGGAGTACGCTTCCTTTCCCCCCATGCTATCCAAAATTTCGACTGAGAATGGTGTAGGGAATGGGTCATGAACACAGGCGTCGTTCAGCTTGCGTAGGTCCACGCAGATCCGAATCTCCCCTTTAGCCTTTTTCTCCTAAACCACCATCAGGCTAACCCAGTCGGACTGTTCAATAGGTTCAATGATAGCCATAACGATCATTTTATCAAGCTCTTCCTTGAATTTTCGCTTATACTTGGGGTTCAACCTATAGGGTCACTGTTTTACAGGCCGAGCATCCGGTTTGAGAGAGATATGTATGACTCCTAAGTCCCCTGTGATTCCCTTTAGTTCTGAAAATTTTGTTGGGAATAAGTCTTGGTACTCGGTGAGTAACTCGGCCAATTTTCTTACTGTATTTTCATCCCAATAGTCCCCAATCTTAACCAACTTAGGATGTTCTTTCGTCCCAATATTGAATTCACGCAGCCTGAGGGGCTTAGTGACATCCACCTCTTGCATGGGGGGTCCTGCAACGGGGCGCTCTCCTTGTGACTCTAGGATAGAGACAGACCGCGGGTCTTCTTCACTTTCTTCCCTTGCCAAGATGCGAAAGTTGACAATATCCTGCATCTGCGATTCCCATGTCGGCACCCAAAATGCTTCAGTGGAGCTAGGTTCTTTGAACACAAATGTATCTATACCTTATAGAGCTTCGTCAAGTGCTTCTGACCCCCCTATGAGTCCAAATTTCCCTACGAATTCATCCCTCAGAGTTTCCCAGTGGCGGGTGCGTTGATGTAGCTCCGCATCCAGGTACCACGCAGTCGGGATTGGAACTAACGCGTGAATGCACAAGTTAACCCATTATTCCATAGCCCGATCATCCCATGCCTTGATCCAGGCCAGCAAGTGGTTATGCGGGTCCCTTGGGCCAAGGAACATCTTTACCTGCACCCTTACTGGAGGCTCAAATCGGAGGATCATCATGTCCCGACAGTCGTCCCAGTCCTGGAACGCCCCTTTGTGCGTCTCCCACCATATTGCAGGCATTGCCCACATTACTAGATTAAGGGCCCATATCCTTCGTTATATGAGAACCTTGGCTTCTAATGTTCGCAAAAATTCCCTAATGATACCAGAGTAATTAAAGTAGGGTAGGTCTCTTACCTCCGAGGAAATGCAGCGGAAGTCCCTGGTGACTCGAAGACATCGCAGCTCTGAGACATCTTGCAACTGGTTTTGCCAATTCTCCATCTCCCCGTAAGAGTCAGAGAAGCATTCACTGTCCTTTTCCCCGCAGATTACACCTTCCGCCGTGGGGTTGATCCAATCTTCGTCCTACGCAGTCAACTTGTAAATGTGGTCCACCTCCTCTTCATTGCGCACCGGCTCTGTATATCGTTCACCTTTTGCAGGATCTAATGGTACTATCACCCTTGTGGCGTTATTCTCAAACACCATGCTTCTCTTTTTGAGGTTAATGATACCTCCCATATCTATGGCCCAGTCCAATCCCAAGAGCGCAAGGTAGGGGTACATATCTTCTACAATTTCTATTACTTCAAATTTAGCTCGGGCCTTTACTCCTGCGATATCCACCGTATTTTTAGACAACCTTCCTGGCGGGATGATTTTCTGTTGATTTGCCATGCGCAGCTGAATAGTGGACCATTCCAACTTAGGCTCTCCCATTCGTTGCCAAGTTTGCTTAGGTAACACGTTTGCATCGGACCCTAGGTCCAAAATAACCTGGCTCATTTCGTAGTCACCAATCTGCGCAGACAATGACATTTCTCTTCTGGTGCGTTTCTTATACCTGTATAGCTTGGGCACATCCTTGACCTCCAGGGTTAGATTGGGTCATGCTGCACAACTATCTATTAATGCCTGAAGGTTCTCCACAACCTTTGGGTTGCGCAGTAGTTTCATACATGCCTACAAAAAGGCCTCAACCTCCTCATCTACCTTGAGGTTCGCAGGTGGCCGAGCAGTAGTTGCCTCTGTCTCAGCGAAGTCCTTGCGAGCTGTGATAAATGTTTCTTTCCCCCTTTTTAGGTCTAGGCCTTCTTGTTTGATAGCGGCTTGACGGATCAAAGGTTCCATCGCAGCCTCCTCCTCAATTCCCCTGGTGGCCATCCCACTATGTGTCACCACATTCACACTCGGATCTTTGTTTCGCAACTCAGCCTTGACTCTCTGCAGATTTTGTGTAGGTGTTGACTGCTTTTCTTGCATTTTCGCTATCAAGATCAGGTAATCTTCAATCGCATGGTCCAGCTGTCTGCAATATCAGCAGGATTGCCTAGTGGGGTTCGGGCAGTCCCTTGCAAAGTGTCCTGCTTCTCCACAGTTATAGTAGATTAGCTGACCTCGTCCCTGTCCTACACTTCCACCGCGTCCTCCTCCCCTGCCCCTTGATGGGGAGCTGCCTATACCTACAGGGGTCCTTGGTGACACAGGGTCTGATTGTACTCTGTATAAGTTTCCTCGATCAATCATCAAATCATATGCCCGGCAGTTCTGTTCGTCATGTCCCACCGATCTCCAGAACCTACACCATTGCTGCTTTACCTATGGAACGTATGCAGCAAGGCGGGGACAGTGGTTAGTATCGTGCAGCCCTGCGACGCAGAAATCATCGCACCAGAGTGCTAGCCCACTGGGTCCCGTAGCTTCCCTAGGGCGCAATGGGCTAGGTCCCCTGGCCTACACATAATATGCTAATAGAGGACAGTTATCCTTGGTATGGACATTCACCCGGCATCACATGCACCATCTTTCGGGGCTAGGCTCTTCCCCTTGTTCCTTTCATAGGTTCTGGATCTCTGCATGCATCGCTTACAGCTGTCCCTGGATCTGTTGGATGCCCAGCTGAGTCTCATCCCGAGGTGCAGCTTCTAACTTCATGTCACCTTCTAAGGCCTTCTCCTGTGATTCGAAAGTTTGGTGCCCCATAGGTACACACAGGTGAGGCAAGAACATAGCAATAAACCATTCCATGTGCTGTCTGTCATCATATTGGAATCCCCCTTCTCTAATCACCTTCTTTAGTCGCTGATCGGCCTCCCACACAGATTCAGAAGGTCCTTGCTTGAAATCCTTTAGATCAACCACGATTTGGGAGTAGGACTTAGGTTTTTTGAATTTCTGTTTCAGGGCGTTCTTAATTTATTCAATGGTTGCATTTGCGTTTTGGCCGATGTATCCCATGTACCAGTCCAAATATCTTCCTTTGAAAGCAAGGGAATACTGTGCCCTTTTTACCACATCACTAGCCATGTTCTTCACAGTACATACCGATCTTGCGACAAACCAGAACTGATCCATGTCTTCATCCCCCACACCCTTAAAGGTCGGCAATTTCATGTGCACAACCATGTCGTCTTCCGGTAGCAGAGGGGTCAGTGAATTCTTACCTCTAGGCTGATTTGAAACGGTGTGGCTGGAGGACTCTGCGAAGTTGCTTCCCTTATTGGACTGTAGACCAATTGATCTCCCTCTAGGTTGGCCCTATAATACTTGCCACTTCGCGTTGCGCACTTTTTCAGATCAGAGGTCATTCAATCGGTATGGCTACACAAAATACTCTTTTTGCATAATAATATCTTGATCAGCAATGGAAACTTCTTCAGAAACTTACCTCGGAACCCCGTGAAGAATCTTCGCTCTGCTTCTGAGTAGGAGACAAACTAATCAATGGAAAATTCTGTCACAAATCCTCCTAAAATGCTGTCTACCCAATGGTCCACTGTGTGAGTGATGGTGTTATCTATCTTTTCTAGCTGCTGGATTAGTTCGGGGGTCCACTCTGTGATCCACTCGTCCTTCCAACACTTCTGGAACTCTACCAGTCTTGCGAGCCACTCCTGGAGCTCGATCACAATCGTTACAAAGAAGATCTCGTAGATCTCTGTGAAAATGTACTTATTCTTCCACTCTTCGGTGGTCAATCTCTTACTGCGGTTTTCTTTTATGGAAAATTCCTGAACTTGTTGTTCAAACCATTCATCAATTTCCTTTCTCTCCGGCTTCCAGTACGGCCTTGGCATTACCCGATCCCTCTCTCAAAATGCTCCAGGTCTCGACAATGGAAACATTTGTTGGCTTGAGGGGTCTTGACCCAGGTTCAGATGTTCAAGGTTTGCCAACAAACCCCTATACTACTGGCCCTTTCGGCAGTGACCTGCTTGCGCAGGCCAAAGTCTCACCCGAAGTAGTATGGGTGGGTGCTGGAACCAGCTTTTCGCACCTTGGGAGAGGGTAGCTAAGTCAAGCAGAGCTGCGTTCACCCTGATCGTGACCCGATCTGGTATCACAGAGCCTAGATTCCCTTTGCATCCACGTGCGCAACAATAATATTACTCATAAAAATCAACATATCGAGAACTTTACACATCTATTTCAGATATTCTTGTACGAAGCAAGTAGAACAAACCCAGATCACAACATAAATAAGTACACAAGTATGTTCGCAACTTAAACCAATAACACAACAACATATACTAAGTAATCAAGGCGTCACAGATTCATATCACAGTAATTCCAGTGGATTTAGATAGGCAACAATACTTCCACATTCATTAATCTTTCAGATCTACTTACAAAACCCCAAAAACCCAACCTGTGCACACATCAACAGGAGTCCTTACCCAAAAACCCTGACCAAATCTATCGATTTGCACTTAGCAACAATCTCTTATCATTCTTAGCTTGTCCTACAACTCAAAAGTGCTCAACTACTTATACTATTTTAGCCTATGCATCCAATGGTCTGCAAACCGGTTTGCGGACTCTTGGTCTACCCTTGACCCATTTACAATGCTTTAGGGGCTTTGACCCACCCCAAAACCCCTGTGCTATACTAAATATAATCAGAAATATACAAAATGGACTGGTTTCACAGCTTTGTAGGAGACCCTATTCCAACAAAGGAGAACAATAACATTGGAGCGACAAATGCAAAAAGAGAGAGAGAAGAGAACCAATCTAGTGATACCCTTAGAGTCAATATCTCACATAACTAGACACACACATAGAGACTCATGATCAAGTCTTCACAGTTCGTGAATTCACCTTCAATGTCTTTGCAACACAATGATAATGTTTTGAAGTGATGAAACAATATTTCATGTGTAAAATGTAGTCCAACAAATATTAAGTTGGAAACTCATATTGTAATACTCGACATTTCATATAATATAATTTATGTGGTTGAAATGATTTATAATTGCACTTGATATTGTTTAGTATTGTAATTAATATGTGTAACTTTGTGTTTTCATATTAAATTAACATGCACATTCTATAACAAATTTTTAATTTAATCGCAAAATCATATTAATTAATAATGAACACATAAAATCAATCTAAAACTACTAAATTAGTAGTTTATATTGATTAATGATGAATATAAATAAAATGAATATACAACTAAATTAGTTGTTTACAATGATTATTAATGAAAATAAATGAAATGAATATAAGCAATTAAATTAGTCGTTTATATAATGAATATGAATCTACCAAAAAAAGATAAATGACTACTGCAAATGATAAATTTGTGATTACAAATGACGACTAAATTTTGCATATATACGACTACTAGTAGCTAATTTACAGTATCTTATGACACGACCAAAATTTAGTCATATTTTTTTGGTCATTAATTGGTTTCAAAAGATGACTAAAATTTGCATATATATGTCTGTTAATAGTTAATTTACAGTATCTTATAACACGACCAAAATTTATTCATGTTTATTTGGTCATTAATTGGTTTCAAATGATGACTAAAATTTGCATATTTATGACTGTTAGTAGCTAATTTACAGTATCTTATAACACAACCAAAATTTAGTCATATTTCTTTGGTTATTAATTGGTTTCAAACAATGACTAAAATTTGCATATATATATGACTATTAGTAGCTAATTTACAATATCTTATAACATGACCAACATTTTGGTCAAATTTTTTTGGTCATTAATTGGTTTTCTCACGTCATCATATTGTAATATATTTTGTTGTATATTTGATCATTGATTGTGACAATTAATGACTAAATCAATGACTAAATTAATTACCAAATTTATGAATAAATATACTATTAGACGATAAAATTGAAACAAGCAATTAATGACTAAGTTAAAAACGACTAAAATTTGGTCGCGTTATAAGATACTATAAATTAGCTACTACTGGTCACCGATTGAAAACTAGTCGTTTATATGCAAATTTTAGTTGTTTTTTTAGTAACTAATTAGTCATTTTTTACTAGTGCTCCATCCAACATCCACTCTGGAGGCGCCACCCCTTTCAAGGTACAAGTCAACTTCTAAATTTCTGTATTTGAAGGCCATATAGATGCAAACGTTGCAGATATATGGTTGAAATTTTTGGAAGGGTATTTCTCGGTCCATGATTTTTTTGATTGAGAAAAGATTAATTTTCACTCCTCAAAGCCACCCCCCATGTCAAAGACTAGTGGGAAACCTACTGTGAGAAAAAGGACGAGAGGGAACCCTCTCTGTTCTCGGCTGCACCCACTTGGAATTCGTTCTAAGATGGTTTAAAGGAACAACATTACCCCATGGGGAGCTATAAGGACAAGTACATCTAATGGACCACATAGTGGCAGCAACAATACCAAGATGTCAACGAGCTGACAAATTTGTTCCATACCCTGCACACAAAGTTGGGTATTAAAGATTCAAAGAAACATTTGGTGCTCAAGTACCATAGTTGTTTGCATAAATACATTCAGGAGGAAATTGAGTTCCCTGACATTAGCTCGCTTTGCACGATATATCGATATGCCGCCAAGATCAAGTAGAAATTTAAGCAGAATAAGCGAGACTTTGGATCTACGAATCCAAAGCTAGGTAATCGCGCCCCCAAACCACAAAACAAGGGGCAAAGAAAAAGTGGGGCGACTCAGAACAACCCCACAAAGCCAAATAAGGACACAAGGAAGTGGTGTGAATTTCATAACAGCTCAACTCACAACACAAGCCAGTGTCAGGCCAAACAGTCGCTGGTGGCCGAATTAAAGGCATCCGAATCAGATGCATGTTCTGATTTTGAGTCAAAACCGAACAAGGGGAATGACAAAGGGAAGCGGATCATTGATAAAAAAATCCATTGCCACCATTTCCACCACCAAGCTCCAGAGGGAGGAGCTCGAGGATCGAGAGGAGGGGGAGCGCCTCTTCCATTACTAGATCTAGGTGAAGGGTTCTCCACTGCAATTCATTATCGATAGAAGAAGCTAAAAGAACCTCATTTCAGCAGAGGTTGTGAAATGGATAGACCTACCAACCACAACACACACGCAGCCATATACCATCGGGTGGCTTCACCAAGGAAAAGATCTTCACTTCCGCTAGTAGTGCTGCCTTTCGTACAACATCAAGCCCTTCACGGATGAGGTACTGTGTGATGTTGCTCCTCTTGATGTGTCTAATGTATTATTAGGCCAACCATACTTGTTGAAGCAACATGTTGCGTACGAGTATAAGACTCATTATGTTATTATTACTTTGGGAAATAATTTGTATAGGATACTGGAGGTAGTACCGCCCTTCACCATCTCTTTGAGTACTGCAAAGAAATGAAGTAACATTATTTCTCAAACTAGGAAATTTGTTTTCATTACTATTCACCCACAGGGCAAGAAGATGATTATGTCCTTAGCCTCGAAACAGGGCTCCCTTGTGTGACAACAAAAAATGGACAAAGATGTGGAGGAATACAAGGAGATTTTCTCCTCACCCACAAAGGTTCCTCTACACTGTTAGGTCAAGCGCTCCATTGATCTGACCCCAGGCGCACCGCTGCCTGATGTTTCCATACCTCTTACGACTAATTAGGCATATTCGCCTCATGTACAGTCTGAAGCTGACAAGGCGAACAACTTCATTGAGCTCATTCAACACATCCGCCAACAATTTCATGACATATTGGACAAAGCCAATGCTAAGTAAAAGCAAAGACATGATCAACATCTAGGGCCACACAAATTCTAGGTGGGCGACAAAGTGTGGCTACATTTGCAGAAGCAGTGTCTTGCTGGACCCCACCGCAAGATTCATCCGCTTCGATATGGGCCATACACCATCACTAAGACTGTAGGGGACAATGCCTTTGAGTTCAGTATTCCACCATTCCTTGGTCTGCACCCAGTGTTCAATGTGGACTGCCTTCAGCCTTACTTTCCACCTCTAATGGACACGTTCGACATGACAGAACAACTCACACCAACAGAGTTAAATCCAGACTGCATGGAACAAGCCAAAATTTATCGAATTATGGACACACAAATCAAGAACACCCGCTAGCAGAGGATCCAACTATATTGAGTTGTCAAAGCAGGCCAAATCCTTCACCAGGGACCAGGTTCAATAGAAATTTACCCAGCTCAGGGAGGCTCTACACGCAATGGGGACCATTGCTTCCTAAGGGGGGAGGAATGATCCAGGTGGATATTGGTGGCCACTCGCCTATTCCATATAATAATTTTCATCAATTTTCTTATTTACAATTTTTGGTAGTTTTTCGGGTCCTGAGCGTCTAGAGCCATTTTGAGGCCCCAAATGCCATTTTTTGGGCATGATTCCTTTAGTGATTTCAAACAAGGGTAGCTATATTCCTTAGAGAGATCTTTCCAATGAGGTATCATACAAGTCAAATGGAGATAATATGACTAAGTTACGATCCTGAGAAGTTAGCTGCCCAACTAACCCCAACAGGGCCCATAAATTATTGGTGTTACATCTCCTCGGGCTAAGGTTTTCTCTTATTGTTCAATAATAAAAAGGCCCTTGAGCCTCATTGTAACATAGTTCAGAGGCCTGTAGCCGCCACTTCTCTTCTCAGAGATAAGCTACTAGCGCCCTAGGTAGTTTATTTTCCATTCTGTCTGTAAGCATTTTTCAGCATTTATATTAATAAAATGAAGTTTTATTTATGATGCATCTCTGTGTTTATGTGTATTTCTGTATTTCATTGCGTTTCTTGCATATATTTGGATCAAAACCAAATATTAATTCAATTTATGAAGTTTTATCTTCAACTTTGAATCTTAAGAAAATTAATTGAAATCTAATGGTAAAATCCATGAAATATTCATTTTCAAACATTCATAAATCTTCAAATTCACCCATACCTGTTCATAATCATAACTGTAAAATTTATAAAGGAACATTGTGATAAATTGATCCCAACAATGAATAGAGGCAACTGGAAGAGATTGAAACCAGTTTCAGTTTTTTCCTAAGGATGTAAGAGTAAAAATCCTACATAAAATACCTTCATCAATATCATGAAAATTAGAATTTGAAAAACTTTGAATAAAATGTAAGGCATGAACGAATGCAGAAACATTCCTCTTACCGTTAAAATTTACCTTTGACAAGTGTTTTACTATTTCTGGTGGAGTATTGGTGGATGAGTGTCTAGAGATACAACTCCAAATTGGAAGTTTGAGAGGATCCATTGTAATTAAATAAAAACTTTTAAAATACAAAAACTCCAAAAGCTAACAAGTTGTTAGGCTCTCCTTCTAGTGCAAAAAATGTTGATGGCTTGAAATTATCTGCCTCAAAATTATAAGGGAGCCCACCTAGTCTGGAACTTAAAGCAGTTCCTTTTCCGTTGAAATGGTGGTTCAGGCTGGTCAAAATAGGTCCAGTTACCTTCTTTCTATCTCTAGTGACTAAAAGTATTCTATTTTATTACCAATAGAGAAGAGACATCAGATCATCCCTATTTCTTAACTAAGGAAATTTGCTGATCCTTAAGCTGATCTGGGGCTCTGCCAAGGCATAACTAAAATTTTCCTCTTTGATAAGAGGACTTCTAAAATGAAAGATATAAATTAATCCTAGAATGAAAACAAAAGGAAAGAAATCCTAAGCCTATCTCGATTGGGAATATGTATATCTAACCCAACTGAGAGCAAAGTAATTAAATGATTGAGATTGTTAACATGTCCGACTTAATATGAATATATAGCTAATGAAATAGTTCAATTTAAATAATATTATAATTACCAAACATGCTTGTTCAGAGATCCATTAACAATGAATGATGAACCAATAACATTAGGAAGTAGTTCACATAATGTCAATGGAAATTAAATCAGAATTAGATGACAAATTTATGAGTAAATAGTTACTTAGAGATCTGATTTAAGCATACGAGCATAGGAGTAAATTAACAACAGATATATGAAACAAATAGATTAGATAGCTAATCTGTAAGACATGAATTCATATCGACAATAGTGCATAATATGAATCCAATTAACATAATTATGCCATCAAAAATGAATTTCATATTAAAAATAATAGTATTACTAATATAAATTAATTTGAACCCGTTATTCTGCTCTTTTCTTTGAATCTGATCTCCTAAAATCTTCTCCAAAGCATAAACTTTCTTAGTAAAAGAAAGATCTGTAATAGTGCAAGCTCTACCTTTCACACAATTTAGAATGGAAAAAGACAAATCCCAATAACTCCCAGATCTGAGATTGATCCTCTCTACCTACAACATTAAACCCCTATTACAATAGTGCTTTAAGAATTACACAATTCGAGAAGAAAGAAGCCCCTTTTCTCATCCTACAAACCACTATTTATAATTTACAAAATGAATTCCAAAATAGGAGAGTTGTTGAAGAAACATTCTTCTCCAATGATTTTTGTTGGTTCCAATTCTTTTTCTTCTATTTCTAGAATGAAATATGTTCCTCCACATCTCTTCAACTGTTTTCCTGTCAAAACTAATCAAAATATAATTAAAATGCAAATTAAAATAAAAAATATCAAATCTGGAAAAATAAAATATATTCAATTAAAAATAAAATAAATAAATAAATAAAAGGAAATATGAGCTTTCCATTCATCCCTGTAAATATCTTCTTGGTCAAAGAGAACATAGTCGAATGGATCTGGACTTAACATAGGCTATGAGAAAATGAAAATGCAGAAAATTAAACTCAGAAAAATAATTTTGTTTACAAATTACGAACTTGATTTTCTGCTGAATTTTAGACTCATTTAATGACCAAATTTGGTCATGCAACCTCTTCAAAAATATTCTCCATGATTTTATCTATCTAAAGAGCTGTCCTCGACCTCATTTAGCCAAGTAAAACTCAACTTGTGAGCTCCCAAATTTGAAATGTCAAATTTGTCAGAATTCTGGAAAATTGTTGCATAGGCTAAAATTAAGAATTTTAAAAATCTAAATCTAAATCTAAATTATCAATTATTTTTAATTAATATTAATTTAATTATAATTACAAAATTAAAATAAACTAATTACAAACTAATTTATATATAATTAAAACAAGGTTTAATTAGAAAAAAAATGGATTTAAAAATTAATTAAGATTATAATATATTAAAATAAAAATTATAATTTAAATATAATATACAAAACTTCATATAATAAATCACAAACCAAACAATACGTGGCCGTAAGATCCATGGTGGATCGAAATAAATGCAGGAGTAGGAGAGGCAGGAGGTAGAAGGAGACCGACTTTAGGTTAAAACAAATAGCCATGAAATAATTAATTATTGGATATCAGAACTTAAGTAATATCAGAAGTTTTAAGATGTGTGCCAAATGAAAATGCTGATATCTGATATTCCGTATCAATACTTTTGAATATTGGGAAATTTTTTAATTATTGGAAAAAATTTATCAGGACTTTTAAAAATCGAAGATATTTGCATCGAAGATTTTTCATTAGGAATTTCTCCATCGAGAATTTGGAAGGAAGGGAGGAGGTGAGGTGAGGTGAGGTGGGGCCCACTTTGATAATTAAAAATTCTACAAAATGAACTACAACCACTTTGCAATTTTTATATTTTGGGTCTCGTAATTTATTTTGAATTAGGAATAAGAATAACTTCATGATATCCTGAAAGCACATTATTTTAATTATTCTACAATTTGACTAGGCATTTTTGTAGGACTGTTAGTGAAAAATGAAGAAATTAGTGAAAATTGACTAGGAATTAGTATTTACAATCAATTACTAATTTATTTACAAAAATTAAAATAATATACATTTTTTAACCCATGCGACAAAATGATTAGATTTCAAAGGAGTGTCATTTGCAAACTGGATAACCAAATGAGACGAAACAAGTATCAATGAAAAGCTTGCTAAAAGTCGAATTCACTCAAACAATCATAATAGAAATCCGAAAAAAATGTAAAATTGATAAAATTATAGGACACTTAACCAACTGAAAATCATAAAAGGTGGTTTAGACAAAAATTTAAGGAATGGGTCCCCATTATTTGAACTAAATAAGTAAAAAATGGGGGGGTTGAGTTTTCACCTCAACAAGGACATAAATTGAGGAACCTAGGTGGAGTATATGTCTCAAAGAGGCGGTTGTGTGGTGTCCTGTTGTGTTGAAAATGACAACAAGAAATATTGAAAATGGCATCAAAAGAGATTATAATTTAATTTTACCTTAATTAAATTAGAAGGAAATTGTAATTCCACATAACATGACAACTTGTATGAGTTAACTGAGTTGAGAAGACTTAGTTCGCTTAGTCAATTCGAGTTGGGGGTCAAACTGCAAGCATGTAGAGTTAACTTTAAGTTTTAGAGGGTCCAGTTGCAGTGAGAGGTCCAGTGAATTAAATATGATTTAATTCAAATGCAGTGATCAATCAGATAACTGATAATTCACTATAATAGATGTTGCATGTAAGTTATAAGGAAAGCCCAATTGAGATTGGAGTTAAAGGGAAGTATACTCTCAGTTATACTATTATAAAATTGTATAGGTCATGCATGAAGTTAGAAGGACGCCTTAGATTAATTGCACAATCAATTCTTGGGAATTTCCTAATTAATAAGGGCTCAATTCCCTCAGGAATGCATAAGCAAGGCTGAGCAACCCAAAGGCAAGGTTTTGGTTAAGTATTAGACCAAAATCGTCAGGATCAATGTGAGACAGTCAAAGATAGTGCAGAGAGCTCTCAGCCTGAGAGAAGCATTGTATTGCTTCATATTATTTACTTAACACAATATACAGATAGCAAGGTTTTTAGCTGAGACTTTTCCCATATATATCTTTGTGTTGTGCGATTGAAATTATTTCTCTTTCTTATTAATGTGATTGTGCGATCGTAATTGGTTTCCAAAATTTGTAGAATAGATTCAAGTATTTTGTTTTAGTATATTACAAGACCAGTTTAATGTATGTGTATTTTCTGCATGGTATTAGAGCAGGAATCATTATAGAAGAGAAGAACCAGAGTTTGTTTTGAACAGGTGAATTATATTTGCAGAGTTATTCTTCAGGACCAACAACAGATCAAGATGTCTTTTTGTGGATTGAGACTCGAATATTCCCTTGAGGGTGGTTTGAATTACATATCATGGAAGGACATGATGGAGGTAGTGTTGGAGGACAATGAACTGAAGGAATTCATAGAAAATGATATTCCCATGTCCACAACAGCAAATGCTCAAAATCTTGATGCATGGAAGAAGAATGTAGCAAAGGCGAGAAGGATTATGTTAAAAGGAGTTCGAGATAATATTTTCTCGAACCTCCATGGAAATGAAACTCCATATACTATGTGGAAGGCCTTAATATATTTTTTTGAGAAAAAAAACGACCACAAGAAGCTGGCACTAAAGGACAAGCTCAAAAAAGTCAAGATGGAGGAAGGCGACATAATACCAAAGTACTTGACCAAGTTCACCCAATGTTGGGATGAGATTGGAAGTGTTGCTGTTACTGTTGCCTAGGATCATAATGTGATCCTAGTGCTTCTAGGCCTTCCCAAGAGTTGGAAAAACTACCAGGATTCAGTAAATGGGAGGGAGAAGCTACTAAAGTGAGAGAAATTGTGGTCCGACTTGGTGTAGTAAGAGATTAGGAGAAACACCAAAGTCGAGACCTCTTCCAAAGAATATGATTTTGCAATAGTCAGAAAAGGAAAGAAATCCAAGGGAAAGAAGTCCCAATGCAAAGAGGGCAAGAAGAAAGACTTGTCAAACATTAAGTGTTTTCACTGTCACGAGTTCGGGCACTATGCCACAAAATGTCCACAGAAGGCGGGTAAGGATCTTGCAGTTGCAATAGTAGGGGAAGCTCTAGCTTCACAATTCGAGCTTGATTTTACTCTAATTTCATGTATGACCAACACTATAATGGGATGCATGTGGTATCTCAACAACAGTTCCTCGTTCCAGATGACGAAGAATATAAATATCTTAAATGACTTGGAGGAGAAAGATCTCAAGCAGGACATAGAGTTTGGAGATGATGGGAGGTATAGTGTGACCAACATCAGTACAGTTACTTTTCAGAGGGAGTCTGGCTCCCCTCTCAAACTCACTGATGTATTTTTTGTTTTAGGACTAAATAAGAATCTTGCTTTTGTCATGGTATTGGAAGACCATGGCTATGATGTGATATTTAGAAAAGGAAAGATAGACACATTACCATGAGACAAGTGAAACATATCGATGTGTGAGTCAAGAACCTATATTCTCTTGAGGTTGAAAATGCATTCAAAGCTTTGAGGAGAAAGGCAAAGGTTAGAGACTTGGTGGTTGAGAGGGATCATGAATTACCTCTCAACATGCAACCTCAAAATAAGCCTCAGAAAGTTGTGGAGCAGCCACAATTAGAGAAGCAAAGAGGAGACTAAGTGGAGGAATCCACTCAAGCAGAGGCCTCTAGTAGGGGAAATTTTGAGCCAAGTGGGCAGGGGGAGCACATGTCGCCATACCTCTAGGTGAGAGGTGGGGTGATGTGAAGAAATAGTCCCAAGAGAGCAGACTCTTGGGTAGGATCCATTGAGATGCATTTTCTCATGGATCGTTACCTTCTACGGGAGCCCACTGTACATTGTAGCAGGATGGATCAGTAATGGTTGATGTAGTCAGATGTCAAAGTGACAAATGTAGAGACTAGCAACAGTTAGATACTAGATCGCAAAGCTGATTTGGCTGCACATTGCAGAGTAAAAAACAACACAGAGTTTTGAGTAGAAAATGCAGTAGCTAGTACTAGTAAAAGACGTTGGTGACAGATGCATCTTACTGAATCATGTTGGATGCTTTTCAGTTTCAGAAGTTGTAGCAAAAACAACACTATAGAGAAGTGCTACATGTAAAACATTCCAAAGGTACTGGATCGAGATAGAGTTGAATTCATTTATTGTTGAGAGGGAATGTTTAAAATGGAAACAAGAAATATTGAAAAAGGCATCAAAAGAGATTCTAATTTAATTTTCCCTTAATTAAATTAAAAGGAAATTGTAATTCCACATCACATGACAACTTGTATGAGTTAACTGAGTTGGGAAGACTTAGTTAGCTCAGTCAATTTGAGTTTGGGGTCAAAATGGAGGCATGCAGAGTTCACTCTAAGTTTTAGAGGGTCCAATTGCAGTTTATTTTGAGTTGTAATTGTTTAACTTAATTATTTGAGTTAAAACCCGTTTAACTAGTTCTAACTGATGGATGAGCTAATGAGAGGTCCAGTGAATTAAATTTGATTTAATTCACATGCAATGATCAATAAGATAAATGATAATTCATTATAAATAGATTTTTCATGTCAGTTCTAAGAAAGAGCTAGTTGATATTGGAGTTAAAGGGAAGTAGACCATCAGTTGTACTATTTGAAAATTGTGTAGGTCATGCATGAGGTCAGCAAGATGCCTTAGATTAATTTCACAATAAATTCTTGGGAATTTCCTAATTAATAGGGTCTCAATTCCCTCAGGAAAGCGTAAGGAAGGCTGAGCAACCCAGAGGTAAGGTTTTGTTTAAGTATTGGACTAAACTTGTTGGGATCAATGTGAGACAGTTAAAGATAATGTAGAGATCTCTCAAGCCTAAGAGAAGCACTGTATTGTTTCATATTCTTGACTTAATGCAATATAAAAATAGCGAGGTTTTTAGCTGAATATTTCCCCATATACATCTTTGTGTTGTGCGATTGAAATTATCTCTTTCTTGTTCATGTGATTGCGCGATCGTAATTGGTTTCTGCAATTTGTAGAATAGATTCAAGTATTTTGTTTTAGTATATTACAAGATCAGTTGAATCTATGTGGATCTTCTACATGTTGAATGCCTCCCAACATTGTTCTTTGATTTAGTGGAGAGATAGAGCTTACTTGTCAAGGCCTTGGTAATTTGATAATGCTGGTCATGATATTGTTTATAACAATGCTTATCAATATGGATATCTCGTTGAGTCATTATGAATAACTCCCTTGTTAAGAGGGAGTGTTGAAATTGTAATTAGGTTCGGTCTTCATAATGTATATTCTATCATTTTGTAAAGAGTCGAAAGAAAAATGATCTTTTTTTTATCATGTCCTATTTGAACATTTAAAAAGAAGGAAAATTGAATTTTAAAGAATGTTATTTTCTCTACATATTCCTAAGTCGGCCCTCCAAGATGGCATGTTGGTTTGCTTTTACAGACGCCCTTTCATTCTCGGTCATGGCTATATATATAACTCATTCGTTTCTATCCAAAGCACCTTTCCAAAAGAATATATATATATATGTGGAACAATATAAAGTATCTATGTGACATGACACATATGTCTAATGATATAGAGAATTTAAGTGGAACCTTGCTCCCGTTCTGAATTATACTATGTGACATGATCTGAAGCAGAAGATGAAATACGACCCTTATGGAAGACTAAAGCAAACCTTCTTGCAAACTTAATCATGGACAATTTGAGGCACCTTATTCTGGAAGTATTGGAGGGTTGGTGTGGCATTTGGAGAGCGATAATATAGTTACTACTGGTCAGTTCATTTATGAATTGTATTTCTCTTGTTGACAAATATTCTATAAGGAAAGGATTGTCGGGTTTTCCCCTAGCCATTGGCCTAATTTTTGGTGTCTCTTTTCTTTTGTGTATTGTGATCTCTACTTTCTTTATACTTGGACAATTGAATGTATAATTTCTTGATGACCTAATTGAATAAAATGAATTATAAAAGAAAAAAATCTATATTAGTCACAAGTAATTATCATGATTATAAATGCAACATTGCAATTGAATTTCAACAATCCTAGGGAGAAGAAATGGATATATTTTATTTGGTGCAACCCAGATTGGCTAAGCAGTCAACTACCTTGTTTCCTATTCACTGAATATGCGAGGGTATAATTACATATATATGATAGAGCAAAATTGTAGTTCTCGAAAGGATATTTCCTAGCTTCCAGCTGGATGAAATTATTTCTGATGTGGATCCATTTAAAAGCCTCTTTAGGATTGATATTACAATATGAGAATCCCCTTCCACCTGCAGTTTGTTAAATCCTCTAGATATCATTGTATGTAGCCCCATTTTAAGAAAAAAAGGCTTTGTTGAATTATTACCATTGATTCCATTTTGTCTTGCTATAAAATAAAGAGGTTCTCCATTGTGATCTCTAAATATGCCACCATAGCCAAAGACTCCAAGGTTCCCTTTTGAGGCACTATTGAAGTTAAATTTGATGAAACACGACAGAGGGAAGAACCAAGATGTCGGGGAGAGAAATTTATTTAGGGGACACGGACTTAATGGGAAAGAACAAGTCGGAAGGAGAGAGAGGTTCTAGAAGGTGGAATATTCATCAGGGGAAACATACGAGTCGTCTAATGACCAACTAACTTGTAGTGCAGTTTCTCTTATGTTCTTGAGTGTTTTCATCCATACAACTTCTGCTTCCATATAAGTTCCTTTGAAGGTTAAATTTTTTCTTTATTTACATAAAAACCAGAGAATGAAGTCCAGGGAAAGAGTCCATGCTTTATTTAGGATGGGGATTTTGAAGGTTGAAGGATGCCAAAAATATATTATTTCCAAATTATCTAAGCAACAATGGTTAATCTGCTTGAAGGTTGTGGCAAGTATGGTCCATTACTCCTATGCAAATGGAAAATTGTTGAGAATGTGATCCATAGTATCTTGATGATTCTTATATAGGAAGTAGTACGACAAACCTTTAAATCCACTGTGTTGTATGCAATCCCACGTTAAAGTTCTTTCCCAAACTAGCATCCAAAGGAAATGCACCACCTTAAGCCACAATTTTTATTTCCAAATTTAGACCCAGGTTTTCCTTTAGGTAGATGCTCTAAGTAGGCAAGGAAGTAATCCTCTCTGACACATATATTCCTAGTTGGTTTATAACCCCATGTTAGCTTCTCTACTCCATTGTTATTTGGAATTTTTCTCTGATTAATGATTTCTTCAAGGAGATACCATTGGCTCTAAGGAAAGTAAAAGTCCCAATCTTTTTTAGTTTTCCATGAGCGCTAAGTGGAGTTTCCATCCTAAGGTTTCTAGTATTGGGTGACCTGAGTGTAGCATTTGCCTTTCATAAAATTTTCCGAATGAGTGTATTGTTCCTATGAGGCTAACACATTTGCTGCCATGATTCATCCTAGAATCTAGCTACACCACCATTTCCAATTTCCTAGAAGTAGTTTTATTTTATTAGTGATTTGTTCTTGTCAGCTAGGTTCTTGTTGTGGCAAAAAAAAACCCCATTTTTTATTTTAGTACCATAATAAAAAATGGGGACCCTTTAGTTTTTATTGGCTTGAAAATATCCTTTAGAACCCAATAAAATCTTTAGATTATATTGCTTAAATTAGAGTTTAGGATAAATTATGATTTTTACCTTTATTTAATAAAGTTTAATTTTTTTTTTTCATTTAATTTAATAAAATCATATAATAAGGCCTTATGGCCAAGAGCCACCATAGCTGAGAAATTAATAAAACTAAGTATATCGTATACGTTATCCTGAAAATAAACAAGTCTTGGATGATGGTAAATCCTGAAAAACTCAGAAGTAAGTTCCCCGGAACTTATGAATGGGAGCACCCTGCGAGTTTCTTTAGGCAAGGTTTCCTGCGAGAAAGATTCTCTCTGATATGAAGTTGTTCACGCCCATTTTTCTCTTGAAGTCATACCTATCCCACTTATAACATTCTTATAACAAATATATTTTCCATTTGGAAGTATTGGATGGGAAATTTTCACACTCCACAAAGCTTACCTCGCGAGTCTTGTTATCCCAACCATCCTGGGTGATATTTCCCATAAATTTCTTCCGATGTATTACTTGAATTTATTCTAGAATATTTTCTTCCGGGATGACAACACCTCCACATCATAACATGTCATTACAAACATACCATTCAACACATGCCATCTAGCATACTCGTGTGTTCATCATTGTATATGTAAACACACCTATGATTATAATTATTATGTAATTTCACATTAATTCACATTTACTTTGCATTGGTTTTATTACACTTAGTTAATTTTTTGAAAACTAATGGCAATTCTCGCCTTCGTATGTAGCAAGCTAGGTATGCAAGTAACATAAATCCTATAAAAATATTTTTTATTGCACGTCCTGTGCAACCATTAATCATGGGTAGACCAAGGAAAGTGGTGCCTCCTCCAAAACCTCTAGGACCAGCTATGGATGAATTTGATGATAAAATTCTTGAAATGAGGCTGTATTAATATTCAATTATTTCTCAAGACACTCGAGCATCAACTTGGGATGAAATTCATAAATTGATGGAAGAAGCATTGGAATATGCTTCAGAGGAAGAAGCTAGTGCCACATTCCCAATGATGCACTTGAGAGAAATAATGAAGCAAAATAAAGATTAGTTGATGCAGCAAGGTCCAGATTTCATAAAGTCATCGCAATGCTGAAAATGCAGCAAAAAATTCCTAATTTAATTTTTCCTTTGATTAAATTAGAAGAAAATCGAAATTCTTCATCAACAAACAACTTGAATGAGTTAACTAAGTTGAAATAGTTGTTATCACTCAGTTATCTTAGTTAATTTGAGTTGGGGGCATAAACTTGAGTTGTGTACAATTATTCCTAAATTTTAGGATCCTAGGTTGAGTTAATTTTCAGTTGTAACAATTTAATTTTGTTAAATTGATTTAAGGGCAGTTAAACTAGTGTTAAACTAGTTCCAACAGTTGGAGGAAATAGTGGGAGGTCTAGCAGTGGGGTGCAACTTTAGTGCTTAACCAGTTAAATGATCAATAAATAAAAATTACTCATGCATGAATGAAATTTGAGTTATTGAGTTGAGATTGGAGTTCAAGGGAAGTGTACTATCAAGTGTGTAATTTTCCAATTTTTACATGTCATGCATGCGGTCAAATAAGGGCCTAAAGGAATTGCACAATTCTCAATGAGAAATTTCCCTAATTAATAGGGGCTAATCCATCATCAAACAACGTAAGGAAAGAGTATATTGGAGGGCTTGAAAATTGGCTAAGTGTTGGCTAAATTTAGTCAGTTAGGTATAGGATAGAAGATATAGGTGCAAGTTGAGCTCAAGGTTGAGTAGAGAATATTGGATTCATCCAGATTCTTTGATTAATGCAATACAAATAGTAAGGGGTTTTGAGCAGTTGCTTTCCCTTAGATATATCTCTGTGTATGTGTGTTGAATCTTGATGCATGTTAATGATTTGTGTTCTCGATCGCGAATTTACTTCCGCAGATTGGTAGAGTAGATTCTAGTCTTGTGATTTCGTAAATTTCATGAGAAATTTTCAATCTAAATTAAAATTATACATGGTATCAGAGCTAGATTCACAGTAGAGAAGAGATTTCAAAGTTGGCATTGCAGGAGGTTCGAGGTTGCAGATCAGGTTGCAGGATTTCTTTAGGGCTGAGAAGATGAATTTCAGTGGACTAAGGCTCAAATATTCCCTTGAGGGAAGCTTTAATTATGTTGCATGGAAGGACCATGTGGAGGCAGTACCTTAGGATAATTGATTGAAGGAATATATTGATAATGATGTTATGAAACTAGTACCAGTTGATGCTCAGAATCTAGCAAAATGGAAGAAGTGTGTTGCTAGGGAAAGGATAATCATATTGGAGGGAGTACAAGACCATATTGTCTCTAATATCCATGGGAAAGAGACTCCGTATGCAATGTGAAAAGCACTGATAGATTTGTTCCAGAATAGTAGTGACCACAATAAATTTTCCCTCAAGGACAAGCTTCGCAACATTAAGATGCAAAATAATGAAACAATTCCGCAGTACCTGAGTAGGTTTACACAATGTTGTGATGAACTTGGTGGGGTCATTATTACTGTCCCTAAAAAATATTTGGTAGGTCTAGCTATTTTGGGCTTTCCCAAGAGTTGGCACAATTATAAATATTCTGTAAATGGTAGAGAGAAACTACCACAATGGGAACGATTATGGTCCTATCTTGTGCAGGAAGAAATAAGGCGGAGCAACAGAGATGGGACCTCATCTAAGGTTGAGTATGAGGAGAATTTTGCCTTGTCTGGAAAGGAAAATAAATGGAAAGGAAATAAATCCCAATCCAAAGTATATTCCAGTCAAGGGGGAAATAAAAAGGACTTGTCCAAAATCAAGTGCTTTCACTTTCATGAATTCGGGTACTATGCCATGAAATTCCCACACAAGAAAACAAGCAAGAATACCTCAGGAGGAGGGGAAAGTGAAGCTCTAGATTCATAATTTGAGCTTTATTTTACCATCATTGCATGCATGGCAAGCACAATGATAGTAAGTGTTTGGTATCTTGATAATGGTGCCTCATTCCATATGATGGGGAACATAGATTTCTTGAGTGAATTCGATGAGAAATACCTCTACATGCACATTGATATGGGAGATGATGGGATGTACAGTGCGACCGGTATTGGTATAGTTACTTTTCAGAGGGAGTTTGGCTCCCCTCTGAGGCTCAAGGATGTGATGTTTGTTCCGGGTCTAAAGAATAATTTGGTTTCCTTCGCAGTGTTGGAGGTCTGTCGCTACGATGAGATATTCAACAAAGGAAAGGCATTCCTGAGACACATCACCACGGAACAAGTGAGCTAGTATAGATAAAACCAACCTCATTTGATGAAGCAATAGAACATCCAGTATGGGTTGATGCTATGGTAGAGGAATATGTTGAAGATTGCAACAAGAAACAGTGAAGGAGGCATCCTGAAACATCATCCTTGATCCCAGTTGGAAAATAATCACCTAAACTAGGTGGGGCCCACACAGGCTATTTTTAGGTGTATGTCTATTTTTAGACATGGTGAGCATATTCTATAAGTTGCGGGATTCTATTTGTAGATGGTTGGTAAAATGTGAAAAATAGATGAAATTCTATTTTTAGAAGATTGGGCGAAGTCTATTTATAGATCGCTGATCTAAAAATAGATGCATGTCAGATATTATTCGCTCTTAATAATATTTGGACTCTAAACATTATCTTATTCTATTGGAGCACTTCAGTTCAGTGCACAGATGTGGCACAACAGCTGACAGAAGGAATTATGCTATTCCTAAGGGTTTACTGGAGCTATTGCATGGAGGACTTCAGTTAGAACTCATGTGATAGAGTTTGGTGGAGTTGGAGAAGTAGTTATGGAGTTGTATTCAGTTTAACTCAGTTAGACTCAGTTGAGCTAGTTGTATCTAGTCTAACTGATTTATACACTAGTGAGAGTGGAGTGAATTAATTCACAAATAAATACTCATTAATCAACTGAAGAATACATCAGTTAAATACAGTGCATGGCAGTTTCAATGGAGACGAGTGGAGAGATAGGTGAAAGGGCAAGTGTGACTATCAACAGACTATAGTGATACTGGACGTATCCAACACTCAAAGGAGATGCCTATGAGGATTGCGTACAAGGCTAGAGAAATTTGAGTTCATTCTGCATTATTTTTGTGCTGCGGATTGGCGCAAAGAGAGGCGTGCCAGCAGTGGCAAAAGGCTCAGGCATGGATTTGCAAGATCGGGCCTAATTAGTGTGTAGCGATTGTATTGTACTGAGAGCTTGATATGATCAGCTTTGTATGAGGATTGTTACATGATCTCTATGACATATATTATATACAGATAGTTGGGGTTTTCAGCTTCAGGCTTTCCCGTTAAACAACTGTGTTAATGTGTGTGAATTTTTATTGTTTCATGTGTGCATTTCAATCTTGATTTAATTTCCGCAAATGATCAATGGTGGAATAGATTCTGTATTTTGCATGAAGTTAAAATAGTGTGAGATTAGGAGAATCTTGGACACATAACACATAAGTTATATAATTTCTACATGGTATCAGAGTAGTTAATCATTGGAGGAGATTGCAATTATTGAAGCGATTGAGTTTTGTGCTGGTGGATTTCGAATTTGTTGTAGTGTTTTCTTGGTGTCAAAGTTGAGCATTCATTGAAATGTCTTTCAACAGATTGCGATTGGAGTATGCCCTTGATGGGAGCTTAAATTATATTGCATGGAAAGACAGGATGGAGGCAGTGCTGGATGATAATGGGTTGAAGGAGTTCATAGATGCTGATATTCCGAAGCCTACTTCTAGCGATGCAACCTCACTTGATGCATGGCAAAAGAAGGTAGCAAAGTGTCGAAGAATTCTGTTGGAAGGTGTGAAGGACCACATTGTGTCCAGCCTTCATGGGAAATCCACTCCATTCTTAATGTGGAAGGCTTTGACAGACTTGTAGTGACCAGAGGAAATTGGTGATTAAAGACAAGCTCAAAAAAATAAAAATGGAGAAAGGCGAAAGTATACCAAAATACCTCACGAAGTTTGTCCAATGCAAGGATGAGCTGGGAAGTGTGGGGGTTACTGTTGATAAAGAAGACTTGGTGAGCTTGGATCTCCTTGGGCTTTCGAAGAGTTGGCATAGATACGAAGACTCTGTCAATGGACAGGAGAAATTGTCGGGATGGGAGCGACTTTGGTCGGATCTTGTGCAGGAGGAGATAAGGCGGGGTACTAGGGATGGATCTTCATCGAAGAATGATGATGAAGAGGATTACGCTTTGGTTTCCAAGGCAAAGAAGAAGAAGGGGAAGAAATTCCATTCTATATCTGAGGTCGGTGAAGATGGCAAAGAGCGTGACATGTCCAAAGTGAATTGTTTTCACTGTCACAAACATGGGCATTTCACCACAAATTGTCCATAGAAGAAGAATAACAAGTAGGCTGCTGGAGCTGCAGCTAGTGAGGCTCTTGCCTTGCAATTTGAGCTTGACTTCTCATTGATCGCATGCATGGTGTCTAGTGCATTGGGATCGGGGTGGTACTTTGATAGTGGTGCTTCCTTTCACATGACGGGAGATGTGAACCTTTTCAGTGACTTGGTGGAGAAAGATCTCCAGTTGCATGTTGAGTTGGGCGACAATGGACGATACAGTGCGACCGACATTGGTACCATTACCTTTCAGAGGGAGTCAGGTAAACTCATTCTTTTACAAGATGTTGTGCATGTTCCAGGTTTAAAGAAGAATTTAATCTCAGTCGCAATGTTAGAGGATAAAGGCTATGATGTTGTCTTTAGTGAAGGAAAATTTTTCCTTCGGTACAAAGCAACAGGACAAGTCAAGAAGGTTGGGATTCGAGCAAAGAATCTCTACAGACTTGAAGTAGATGGGATGTCTACGGAGCTTCCTACTGTTGGGAAGTGCAAGAAAGACATGCAATTTATGCTTGAGAGGGAGCAAGTTTTGCATGCAGGTAATAGTGAACCTCGGGATGTGGAGTAGCCACAAGATGAGGATCATGGAGTGGAAGAAACCACTCATGCAGAGAAATTTCGTGCCAGATGGGCAGAGGGAGTGCATGCAGCTATACCACTAGGTGAGAGGTGGGGCAACATGCATGAGTAATCCCAAGAGGAGATTTCTGGGCAGGATTCATGAGATGGTGTGGATCTCATGAATTGAACCTGGCTACAAGGTGCCCACAGCGCAGCAGTAGCATGATCATTTGGATTGATGCAGGCAGATCAAAGTGACAGTGTCGGATACTAGAGCGCGGATCAGAGTTGACAGCAAGTGCAGAGTGCATGGGTGCAAGAGTTCAACAGCGCAGTGGTTCCTGATGACATGTGCAGTTGGTACCAGTAGAAGTCGAAGACTTTGATGATAGAAGCATGGAGTTGCATGGCGCATCAGATTGATTGAGTTGTTTGGAGCCTATTCAGTTTCAAAGGAGTTGCAGAGCAGATGCATGGAGTTGCATGGCGCTTGTGAAGGTTGCAGGGCAAATGCATGGAGTTGCATGTCGCATGCAAAGACAGTCCTTTCTTGTTGAGAGAGAGTGTTGAAAATGGCAACAAGAAACAGTGAAGGAGGCCTCCTGAAACATCTTTCCTGATCCTAGTTGGAAAGTGATCACCTAAACTAGGTGGGGACCACACATGTGATTTTTTGTCGAAAAGTCTATTTTTAGACTATGTCTATTTTTAGACATATGGAGCATATTCTATAAGTTGCGGGATGCTATTTATGGATGGTTGGTCAAGTTGGAAAAATAGATGGATTTCTATTTTTAGACATATTGGGCAGAATCTATTTTTAGATTGCCAGTCTAAAAATAGATATGTCGAATATTATTAGTTCTTAATAATATTTGGACTCTAAACATTATCTTATTCTCTTGGAGCACTTCAGTTAAGTGCACAGATGTGGCACAGCAGCTGACAGAAGGAATTACGCTATTCCTGAGGGTTTACTGGAGCTATTGCATGGAGGAATTCAGTTAGAACTCATGTGACAGAGTTTGGTGGAGTTGGAGAAGTAGTTGGTGGAGTTGTATTTAGTTTAACTCAGTTAGACTCAGTTGAGCTAGTTGTATCTAGTCTAACTGATTGATACACTAGTGAGAGTGGAGTGAATTAATTAGTTAATTAATTCACAAATAATAACTCATTAATCAATTGAACAATACATCAATTAACTACAGTGCATGGCAGTTTCAGTGGAGACCAGTGGAGAGATAGGTGAAAGAGCAAGTGTGACTATCAGTTGTGACTATAGTGATGCATTGATTGCATCCAACACTCAGTGGAGATGCCTATGAGGATTGCGTGAGCAAGGCTGGAGAAATTCGAGTTCATTCAGAGCCATTCTTCAGCAGGGATTGCGCAGTAGAGGCAGGCTAGCAGGTGGCAAAGATCGGTGCATGGATTTGCAAGATCGGGCCTGATTAGTGTGTAGCGATTATATTGTACTGAGAGCTTGATATGATCAACTTTGTATGAGGATTGTTACATTATCTCTATGACATATATTATATACAGATAGTTGGGGTTTTCATCTTCATGCTTTTCCATTAAACAACTGTGTTAATGTGTGTGAATTTTTATTGTTTCATGTGTGCATTGCAATCTTGATTTAATTTCCGCAAATGATCAATGATGGAATAGATTCTGTATTTTGCATGAAGTTAAAATAGTGTGAGATCAGGAGAATCTTGGAAATATAACACATAAGTTATATAATTTCTACAGAATATTATTCCATTGTTAGAAAATGTGTTTGGAAGTAGTCCCAAGACCTATAGAAAAGTCAGCAGTGGGTTCGAGATGGATTTAAAAGCTAAATATTGTAGCAAATGGAAGCATCGAGAAGCACAAGGACAAATTCATGGCCAAGGGGTACTCTCAGGTAGAAGGGATTGACTATGAAGAGAAATTTTCTCCTGTATTAAGGTACTCTTCCATCAAATCAATTCTGGCTTTGGATGCACAAATGGGGTGGAAAATCCATTAGATGGATGTGAAGACAATATTCGTCAATGGGGTTATTGAGGAGGAGGTGTACATTGAACAATATAAAGTATTTGAGACCTTTGATATAGAGTCACATCTGTGTAGACTCAAGCGAGCATTGTATGGGATGAAGCAAGAACCCCGTGCTTGGTACACCAGGATCGATAACTACCTCACCGATTTGGGCTTCACCAAAAGTGAAGTAGATGAAAACTTTTACCACATTATGGTAGAAGGTAAATTGTTTATTATAGTCTTATATGTTGATGACTTGATTTTGATTAGTGATCGAAAAATAATAAGGTCTTGTAAGGAGGACCTTGCAAGAGAGTTTGAAATGAAGGACACAAGGTTGATGCACTATTTCCTTGGTTTGGAAGTATGGCAGAGAGAAGGGGAATTTTTTGTCTCTCAGGGAAAGTATGCCAACGATATACTTCAGAAGTTCCACATGGAAATATGAAAACCCATGGAGATTCCTCTAGCAACCAACTGGAGGAAAGAGGATGCCAATTCAGGTGAGGAAGTGGATGCTACCATGTACATGCAGCTGATGGGTTCACTAATGTATCTGGTGAACACATGGCTAGACATGTGTTATGCAGTCAATTGGTTGATCCAAGACATGGTTCAACCGACCAAATTATTTTTGAGGGATAATAAACATGTACTACGGTACCTCATAGGTGCCACTTAATTTGGAATTTGGTACAAACAGATAGAGGGAGTAAATCTACAAGGCTTCACAAATTCAGATTGGGTGAGAAGTCCATCATATCAGAAAAGCACTTTAGTAGGAATTTTAAGTTTTGGGTCAACAACAGATTCTTGGTACAAAATGAAGCAGAGATTAGTTACACTCAACTCAGAAAAAGCAAAGTACATGGCTGTCAGTCAAGCAAATTTTGAAGCTATATGGGTGAGAAATATTCTTGTTGGGCTATCTGGTTAGATGATGGATCCTACTGTGATTTACTGTGACAATCATAGTTGTATCAGACTCTCTAAGAATCCAATTTTTCACGATCGATCCAAGCACATTGATATCCGGTACCACCATCCATGAGATTGTGTGCATAGGCAGGTCATGTTATTGCAGTACACTCCGACAAAGGACCAAGATGCAAATATTTTGACAAAGGCTTTTTCAAGAGGAAAATTCTAGTTCCATAGAAGAAGGATTGTGATATCTAATAATCCATTTCTTGCTAAGAGGGAGTGTTGAAAATGCAACAATAAATTCCTAATTTAATTTTTCCTCTAATTAAATTAGGAGAAGATCGAAATTCCACATCAACGGACAACTTCAATGAGTTAACTGAGTTGAAATAGTTTTTATCACTCATTTATCTTAGTTAATTCAAGTTGTGGGCATGGAATTGAGGTCTGTGCAATGATTCATAAATTTTAGGATCCTAGGTTGAATTAATTTCAATTGTAACAATTTAATTTAGTTAAATTGAGTTAAGGTCAATAAAACTAGTTCCAACAGTTGGCGGAACTAATGGGAGATCTAATAGTGGGCTGCAACTTCAGTGTTTAACGAGTTATCAATTAGCCTAAATTAACTCATGAATGCTTGAAATTCAAGTTACCGATTTGAGATTAGAGTTCAAGGGCAGTGCATTATCAATTGTAGAGTTTTCCAAGTTATATAGGTCATGCATGCAATCAAAGAAGGGCCTAACAAAATTGCGCAATTCTCAATGAGAATGTTAAGAAACCAACTCACAAAATAGAAGAAAAGAGAGATCAACGACTTAGAAATCAACATATTTGAGGGGGAAACCTCATTTACATTACATAAATGAACAATTCTCGGATGATACAATTGGAAAAACCTCCTTTCTATATATAGGAGTCCATGGGGTCACAATATAATCCTAGCCGACCTAACAATAATAATGTAAGGGCACAAAAATAACAATAGTGGGCTATTATGGGGCACAATAATAACAATATGGAGACTATAGGGGTACAACAATAACAATAAGGGGGATACACTAATAACAATAAGGGTCTACACTAGTAATATAGGGACCTAACATGCCCCTCTCCTTAAAAAAAGTGTTTTCCTCAACGCTTGAGCAGTTTTGGATGCTTCTGTATAAAATTCTCATCCTCCCACGTGGAATCTTCAGTGGATATGTTATTCCACTTGATGAGATACTCTGAAATTGATCGATTTCGTAGCTGTCGAGTTCTTGTTTCCGTGACTGCTTCAGGTTCCAATATGATTTTTCCTTCCTCATCAAGTTCTAGCAATATTGTTTGAACCGTAAGTTTGTTACCTATAACCTTCTTTAAGCATGAAACATGGAAAACTGGGTGCACTCGGGAATATGCAGGAAGCTCCAATTTGTATGCCATAGTACCAATATTTTGCAACACCTTGTAAGGACCATAGTACTTTGGTGATAATTTATTATCCTTCTTAGCTTTCTCGAGGGACATTTGTTTGTATGGTTGTAGCCGTAAAAATACCTAGTTTCCTACATCAAAACTTCTCTCGCTGTGATGTTGATCTGCATGTTGTTTCATTCGATTCTGTGCCAAAGCTAGGTTATCGTTTAAGATTTGGAGAAATTATTGTTAATGCTCGATGTGATCTTCCACTGCTTTAACCTTAGAATTTTCTCTTAAATATGATGTGGTGGACGATGGATGACATCCATAAAGTGCCATAAATGGGGTCATTTTTGCTGTAGTGTGGAAGGAAGTGTTATACCACCATTCAGCCCAAGGTAACCACTTGACCCATTGTTTTTTTTTAGCAGATACAAAGCAACGAAGATATCCTTCCAAAAATTTGTTCACTATCTCAGTTTTCCCGTCGGATTGGGGATGATAAGATGAGCTAGGAGCTAGTTGAGTACCCAAACAAGAAAATAATTCCGTCCAAAAATTTCTAGTGAAAATGTGATCTGTATCACTTACAATAATCCTTGGGTTTCCATGTAGCTTTTGAAATGTTTCCATAAATGCAGTAGCAATTGTACTTGATTTAAATGGATGAGATAATGCACAAAAGTGTGAACACTTGGTAAGTCTATCAACTACCACCGTGATGCCACTCTTTCCTTTGGAATTAGGTAAAAATATTAAAAAATCCATTGAAACCTCCTCCCAACGTTGACTTGTAATGGATAAAGGCTGTAGCAGAACCGAGGTCTTAATTGTCTCAACTTTATTTTGCTGGAAAATCAAACATTCCACCACATAATTTTGAATATTAGATTTAAGGCCATCCCAAAAAATTATTTTTTCACCCTCTGGTAAGTTTTTAAAAATCACAAGTGTCCTCCTAAGGCAAAGTTGTGCAATTCCAAAAGAATATTTTGTTTTAGTTGAGAATTCTTACAAAGATATAAGCGATCTTTCTACCACAAGGAATAATTTTTCCAACTAAATGTATCAGATGTACTGGGATCTTGCTACAAATTTTGAATGAGTGTCCACACTTCTTCGTCATTCTTCCATTCCTGCCTTGCTTCAGTTATCCAATCTAGTTGGACAATATAAATTGCACAAAGAAATGCTTCCACATCCTCATCCTTTCTTGAGAGTGCATCTGCAACAACATTTAGTTTCCCTTTTTTGTAGATGATTTCAAAGTCATAACCCAACATCTTTGTGACCCATTTTTTCCACTCTTCTGAAGATAGTATTTGTTCCAAAAAGTATTTAAGACTATCATGATCAATTTTTACCTTGAAGTGTCTTCCCATTAGGTAAGGTCGCTATTTATTTAGTGCTTGTAGTATTGCCAACATTTGCTTCTCATAAATATCTTTCTGTAAATAATTTCCTTTGATTTGACGGCTTTCAAAAGCAATGGGTCTTCCTTCTTCCATTAAAATAACACCAATTCCATTTCCTAAGGCATCACATTCCAAAATAAAGGTTTTTGTGAAGTCTAGCGTAGTTAAGACCGGTGCTTGGCACATTCCCTCTTTAAGACGTGAAAAGGCCTTAGTTGCTTTAGGAGTCCATTAAAATAAAGCTTTCGTTAATAATGTTGTTAGAGGTGCTACTATTCTCCCATGATTCTTAACAAAATTGTGATAATACCCTGTTAACCAGAGAAATCCTCGCAACTACTTTATGGTTATGGGTATTTTCCATTCCTTAATGGCTTTAATTTTGTTAGGGTATACCTTAACACCCTCATGAGATACAATATGGCCCAGATATTCCACCTCTTGTACTCCAAAGAAAAATTTGGAGGTTTTTGCATATAATTGTTTCTCCTCCAATAGTTTTAGCACCCTGTCAATGTGTTGAACACGATCCTTCCAAGACCTGTTGTAGATTAGTATATCATCAAAAAATACTAACACAAATTTTATAAGGAAGGGTTTGAAAATGGAATTCATCAACCCTTGAAATGCAGAAGGTGCATTGGTAAGGCCAAAAGTCATGGCCAAAAATTCATAATGAACCTCATGAGTTCGAAATGTTGTTTTTGGAATGTCTTTAGTCTTCCTTCTAATTTGATGATATCCTGAACAAAGATCCAACTTGGTGAAATAAATTGATCCATGTAATTCATCCAATAATTCATCAATCACAAGAATGGTAAATTTATCTTTAATAGTGAGCTTATTGAGCTCCCTATAATCCAGACACATGTGCCATGATCCATCCTTCTTGTGTACCAATACTACTGGAGCAGAGAAATAACTTTGAGTAGGTTGAATTATACCAACCTCGAGCATTTTAGCAATCATACATTCAATTTTGCTCTTTTGGGCATAAGGATATCTGTAAGGCCTGATATTTGGAGGAACAATTCCTGGAATCAAATGAATAACATGACTATGATCATGAATACGTGGGAGTCCTTTGGAAGTTTCAAACACCTTGAAATGATTTTTCAATACTTTTTGGAGATCTAGAGAAATATATGATTTTGATGTTGGAACTTCTAGTGAGCATAATTGTGCAATTACACCTTGTTGTTCTTTCTTCAGAATCTTTGTCATGACATTAGAGCTTATTATCTTTCCCGACTTCCTTGCGATACTCTGTAATTCAACTTCCTTTCCTTTTGAGAAAAAATTCAAGAAAAGTTCTGGAAAATTAAAAGCTACCATTCCCAAAGATTGTAACCATTGTACTCCTATTACAACATCAACACCACGAATGGAAAACAATGGACTATTCAATACATATTCCGCCATGGTTAGCTTGATATTACAGAACTTTCCAAAGAAATTTATAGTTCCTCCATTTTCCACCATCACTTGACACTTTGGCATTGGGTATAGGAAGAAATTCAATTCGTTGGCTACCTTACAATGAATAAATTATGGGTACTACCCGAATCAATAAGAACTATTATATTTTTATTCTTGATATGCCCTTCTATCTTGAGAGTTTAAGGAGTGGTAATCCTTACATGATATGGTCGGATTCATTTATTCTTCCTCTAGGGTTGGTTCTTGGTGTATATCCTCTTCTTTTGAAGTTTCTTGTTCCTTTTCTTCCTTCTCTTCACAATCTATGTAAAATAATTTCTTTTTAGCACACTTATGACCTTTAGTGTATTTTCTATCACAACTATAGCAAAGCCCTTTTTCTCCCTTTTTTTTCCAATTGTTGTGGTGTCAAACTTGTAGTTTGTGGAAGTCTAAGAGTAGAAACACTTCCACCTTTATAGTTGTGAGTGGTAGGCCTCCTTATCGCCATAATTTTTCTTTCAATTTTTCTTGCCAACTAGAATGCCTTTTCCAATGAATCAGGTTCCCAAAGGCAAACCTCACGTTGGATGTTGTCCTTTAAAGTCCCTATTAAGACATCAATACTGTGCTCCTTTGGAATATATTTTACCCTTATATTCAATTTTTGGAAGTCCTCAATATCCATCATTGAACCCTTTTGTTTGAGATTTATCAATTGAATAAAGAAGGTGTTGCTTTTTGTATCTTCATAATTTCCTATCGTTTCCTCCATAAAAATTTACCAAGTGATAAGTGGTTTACGAGAACAAAGCCATTTATATGATACAAACTGATTTTGTTCTAAATATAAAGTTGTAATCTGTATCTTTTGTGTGTGTTGCACATTATGGAGCTCAAGTTATTTCTCCATTTGTAGTATCCATGTTATCAGATCCTTGCTATAACACCCAATTTATTATTAATAGTGCAAGAGAGGGATATTTATTGTCTAATATCTCGAAGAATTCAAAATCTATGTAGGTCTAACTTCCTCATATCGATATTTGGAATATGGTGGGTCTGAAATCATGATTAAAATTTCTTTTTTTCTCATCATGAGTTTCATGTAATACCTTTTCACCATTAGGAATCATTTCTTATAGAAACTTGGCCAAACCCTTCCTTCAAAACTTCCATGTGTGCTTTTAGACCATTCTTCATGTCTTCCATGTTGCCTTTCAATTTTTCTTGTATGTCATTCTTAAAATTATCCATATTAGCTTCCATGACATTATTCAAACCATCCATCTTAGATTCCACGCATTTCTTCAAACCGTCCATCCTAGCTTCCATTTAATTTTTTGTTACTTTTTGTGAGAGCGAAATTTGTTGCAATTGGTCTCTTAATTTTGAGATATCATGTTTCACTTCTTCCTCTTCATGCGTCATAGTAGAGCTTTTTGAGGGCTTAATGGGAGTGGAATTCTTTTTGGGAGGCATTATAGAGCTCAATACTGATATCTATGCTTCAATAAGCCCTTGGAATCACTTCAAACAAGATTTATGCAATTTATTTTTAAATACACACCTTTTTCTTGATTTTAGGACA
Organism: Pinus albicaulis; assembly: GCA_034641835.2. Classification (NCBI taxonomy): domain Eukaryota; kingdom Viridiplantae; phylum Streptophyta; class Pinopsida; order Pinales; family Pinaceae; genus Pinus; species Pinus albicaulis. The sequence continues at coordinate 701,893,569 of CM076574.1, forward strand.
TCAATCTTGAAACGCTTGTAGCTCTGTAATTTCAGATTTCCAAGATATAAACTTCGGTCTTGTCGTAGAACTTTGAGTCTTCTTTCCAGTGCCATAGGTTAGACCTAATTTGGATTCTTCAAGATAACATTATGTCCAATCTCCCACAATGACCTAATTATGGGTTGGTTCAATAGAGGGAACTTGTACGACGTGCCACGTGTCATTGTTTTGTCCATCGCTTTGAAATCGATACACTGAAAAATACAGTCCATGCACTTGCGTCCATTTTTATAGAATTCCAATCCGATGTTTGAAATGAAAGTTATGATGATTCTCCCTCGGCCACCTATTTGAGATGAAATTAGGGAGCATATAAAAACCCTAACTTCCTCAGATGATATATTTTAAAATATAGTGAACCAAGATCTACAAATTTTTACGTGACGTTCCTCAGGATTTCGTCTCAGCTCGATTTTTTTTTTGTGCATCTTAACCTTCGTAGAAAAAAGTTATAGTGAAAATTCTATGATGGCATGTTTGCAGCAGCGAAACCCTAGAATCCAAAGCTCTGATACCAAATGTTAAGAAACCAACTCACAAAATAGAAGAAAAGAGAGGTCAACGACTTAGAAATAAGCCTCTTCGAGGGGGAAACCTCCTTTACATTACATAAATGAACAATTCTCAGATGATACAAATGACAAAACCTCCTTTCTATATATAGGAGTCCACGGGGTCACAGTATAATCCTAGCCGACCTAACAATAATAATGTAAGGGTGCAACAATAACAATAGTGGGCTATTATGGGGCACAATAATAACAATATCGGGACTACATGGGTACAAAAATAACAATAAGGGGGCTACACTAACAACTATAAGGCACTACACTAGTAATATAGGGACCTAACAAAGAATTTTTTCTAATTAATAGGGGCTAATTCCTTATCAAACAACACAAGGAAATAGGAGCTTGGAGGGCTTGAAAATTGGCTAAGTGTTGTCAAAAGTAAGTCAGTCAGGCAGAGGAATAAGATACAGGTGCAGGTTAAACTCAAGGTTGAGCAGAGCATATTGTGTTCATCCAGATTCTTTAGTTAATGAAATACAAATAGTAAGGGGTTTTGAGTAGTTTCATTTTCCTAGATATATCTTTGTGTGTATGTGTGTATGTGTGTTGAATCTTGATGCAGGTTAATGATTTGTGTTCTCAATCGTGAATTTACTTCCGAAAATTGGTAGAGTAGATTCTAGTCTTGTGATTTAGTAAATTTCATGTGCAATTTTGAATTTACATTCAAATTCTACATGCAAGACCAAGACTCATGCCTTATATAGACTTAATTAGATGGGCAATTGACTTTGTCAATATTCCAAGGTGCCAATTATCACTCCAAAGGGCACAGTGGTCGGGTCTTTCATGCCAAATGATATTCAAGGTATGTATAAATTTCCTAATCCCAATTTAACTTTTGACAAAACCTTTGCGCATTTGGTTTCAGCAAAAATAATCTATAGACTTTGATAGAACCATTCCTACTTTAATAAAATATTGGAGGTTTGCCCTTGAAAAGCATAACGAAGGACGTAATCATGAATATCCCATTGTTTCCCTTAGTTCTAATTTTTGTTATCTGGCCTCTATGTTATGCCATTTGATTGGTTGGAGAAATGTCAACCATTTCTCTATTGATTGGGTTCCAATTATTTAAAGGGTCGCAAAGGGTTTTAGTTTTGATTAGGACGAAATATTATCGAATAACATTGCCCAGCATATCAAGGCATTTCAAGAAGCCAAAGCATCCACTCCAAATCCTCCATTCTATATGTATGCATTTAACATGGAAACTATCTGTTGGTCTACAACCTTTCCAACTATGGGTTAGAAATGGACAGCTTCTAAGCCCACTCCAATCCATATCTATCACAATTAGCTTGGGAGGAGAATTATTTTCAACATTTTTATTTGTCGCAATGTGATGATTCATGTGCATTAAGATTTATTTTACAAGAAGCCTTCTAGGATTTCTTAAGAAACTATTAAATCTCTTAAAAAATCAGGAAATTGGTACTATGAAGAAACCTTCAGCTACATCAGGGTCGCAGGTATATTTCTTCCCCCCATGTTCTTCCTATGTATGTTCCAAATCGAATATTATGTGGGGAGGTAGCCTATCAAATGGTTGGTATGGGAATTACTCGTGAATTAATAAGGGAATACAAAAAGGTTTGGCTGGAATTTCCTATCCAAGTGGGCCTTTTTTTCAATTACAAATTACACTTTCAGGGAAAAAAATCTTATCTATTTTTAAGCCCTCAAATTGGCCACAATCCCTTTTAAACCACAAGACCCTAAGAAATATCTAGAAAAGGTCACTGCATCCTTTGGCCTTAAAAAGTATGTTCATGAAAAGTCTGCATTTGATGATTGTCTTAAATATGCATATTCTTATCAAGAAGTGTTCAAAAGAGTGAATGAACTACCACCTAATAATCGACATGATTTTATAATATACAGGAATAATAGGAGGGCCACAATGCCTACTATTTCACAAGCACATGGTAGTGAAAGGGTTGCAATACAAGCTTCTAGTTCATCCATGTCAAGTGAAACTATGAAGTTTACCACACCAGAGGGTATTAAACAAAATACTTCTCATCCAGAGCTTCTTATGAATAAATTCCAGTCAAAATAAGTTGCTACTCAGAAGGTCACTAGTTAGTGTGAAGCTCCTAAAAACAAATCCCTAATAAAGAAGCCTAGAGATATAGAAATTGATGCTATAAAAGAAAAGGTTCTTGAGATAATTCAAAGTTTAAATGAAAATGTTTCAGAGAAGAATGGGCCTCATAAGTAGATTTTTCTTGAAATAATTATCGAACCCATATTAGACGATGAATGGAAATTGCATAGTCAGTTAATATCAACACCTGTGACTCTGAATGAAACTCAATCTATGCCTACTCCAGTTCCTGGTTCTTTGTCATGACAAGTTACTAATGTACAAAAAATGGAAATAAATTCCATATTTGTGACATAAAATACTCTGTCTAATCCATATATTATTGTCTCAACACCAATCAAAATCTTTCCTAGTCCAGGACAAGTATCTCAACTGGAAAATGAATTTGAATATAAAATTCAGCAAGTGCCTCCAATTGAAGTGTTTTAAAACCCTAAGAAATAAGTTATTATAAATAAGAACAAGAAGAAGAGAAACATTTTAGAGACAAAAAGTATATCTATATTTTTAGCCACAACAACCACCTCTGAAACCATTTGAAACACCTCTTTTTCCACTCTAGATGAAGATTTAAAAGAGTTAGCACAATATGTGTTAGGTCCCTATATTACTAGTGTAGTCCCTTATTGTTGTTAGTATAGCCCCCTTATTGTTATTGTTGTATCCCTGTAACCCCCATATTTTTATTATTGTGCCCTTACATTATTATTGTTAGGTCAATTAGGATTATGTTGTGACCCCATGGACTCCTATATATAGAAAGGAGGTTTTTTCATTTGTATCATCCAAGAATTGTTCATTTACGTAATTTAAAGGAGGTTCCCCCCTCTAAGTGTCTTATTTAGAAGACTTTGATCTCTCTTTTCTTCTATTTTTGGAGCTGGTTTCATAACATTTGGTATCAGAGCTTTGGATGCTAGGGTTTTGCTGCTCCAAACAGGTCACCATGGAATTTTCGCTATAAATGTTTTTATACGAAGGTTCAAAAGCTGAAAATTTTACAAAGCGAAGCTGAAATCCTGAGGAACATCGTGTAAAAATTTCAGATCTTGGTTCGCAATATTTTTGGATATATGATATGGGTAATTTAGGGTTTTTTCAGGCTCCCGAATTTCACCTAAAAAGGTCATCGTGGAATTGTCACTATAACATTTTTTATATGAAGTTTCAAAAGGTGAAATTATTACAGAGTGAAGCTGAAATCTTGAGGAACATCATGTAAAAATTTTAGATCTTGCTTCACAACAATTTCAGAGATACGATATGTGGAAGTTAGGGTTTTTTCAGGCACCCGAATGTCATCTCAAAGAGGTGACAATGGGAAAATCATCATAACTCTCTCTCTGAGCATCGAATTGGAATTTTGTAAAAAGTGGCCACAAGTAAACAAAATTTAGTTTCTTATGTATCTATTTCAGAGCTCAAGGAGGAAGAAGTGACACGTGGCACATCGTACAGGTTTTCTCTACTGAACCAGTCCATAATTAGGTCATTGTGGGAGATTGGGCATAAATTTGCCTTAAAGAATCCAAATTAGGTCAGACCTATGGAAATCAAAAGAAGATTGAGAGTGTTACTACATCATTGAATTTCAGGTATTGAAGATCCAAAATCACTCAGATAATTCAGTTTCAATATTGAGCTCGTCAAAAGTAAGAAAAAGGTGTGTATTGTTTTTTCAAATTGCATAAATTTTGTTTGAAAAATCAGTTTGAAGTGATTCGAAGGGAATACTGGAGCATAGATATCAGTATTGAGTTATATAATGCCTCCAAAAAATAATTCCACACCCATGAAGCCCTCAGAAAGCTATACTATGACGCATGAAGAGGAATAATTGCAGTATTATATATCAAAATTACGGTACCAAGTGCAACAAATTTCGATCTTACAAAGAGCAATCAAAGATGACATAGATGGTTTAAAAGAAGAAATGAAGGCTAAGTTGGACGGTTTGAAGGATCAAATGAAAGCTAATATGGATGATAAAGTAGTGGAAGATCACATCGAGCATCAACAACAAGTTCTCCAACTCTCAAAGGATAACCTAACTTTGGTGCAGAATCAAATGAAACAACAGGAAGATCAACATCGCATAGAAATAAGTTCTGAAGCAGTCACAGAAACAAGAACTTGAAAACTACGAAATCGATCAATTTCAGAGTATCTCAGCAAGTGGAAGAACTTACCCATTGGAGATTCCACATGGGAGGATGGGAATTTTATACAGAAGCATCAAGAAATAATCAAGCGTTGAGGACAACACTTGTTTGAAGGAGAGGGGCATGTTAGGTCCTTATATTACTAGTGTAGTTCCTTATTGTTGTTAGTATATCCCCCTTATTGTTATTGTTGTACCCTTGTAACCCCCATATTGTTATTATTTTTCCCTTACATTATTATTGTTAGGTTGGCTAGGATTATATTGTGACCCCATGGACTCCTATATATAGAAATGAGGTTTTGTCATTTGTATCATCCAAGAATTGTTCATTTATGTAATGTCAAGGAGGTCCCCCCCTCGAAGTGGCTTATTTATAAGACGTTGATCTCTCTTTTCTTCTATTTTTGGAGCTGGTTTCATAACAATATGTCAAGGAATTTATCAAACAAAGGTCAAGGAATTTATCAAACAAAAAGATGAAAATATATTCCTTTTAGAGTAGGAGTGTTCAAAATTAAGATCACAATTAAGTGATTAGGTTGCTGAAGTGAAAGCTCAATCAGAGGAAAAAAATCAAGTGGAAAGATGCTGAAGTAAATGACTTGTTGCAAAAAATTAGTCACAAAGCAACTGTTATTAAATTGGTCAAGTTAAAACATGAGGCACTCAACAATAACCAACATGTTGAATTACAGTTATGTGAGAATTTGGGAAAATTTCAAGTTATGGAGAAACAAGTTGATGCTTTAATCAATGATTTTGATGAAATGGAAAGTTTGTTTGATAATTCTAGGAAGAAACTCAAACAATTATTGCAATGGAAACAAGATTCAAACATAAATTCCTCTGGCCTACCCTTTATTTACAAGATTCAAAAATATGTTGTATTGCATTCATGGAGAGCTTAACTACACACTCTCAAACATATGGTATATGATGCAGAAGGAATTCGAAACTCTCTCATTCTATTGACAATACAATCATTGAAAGAGACTAAGATTCCTATTGTATACACTAATGATTCCAAACTTTGAAGTGGTTTGGGAGTTTCTCATGATTGATGCTTTAATCATTGATTTTTATGAAATGGATTTTTTTTTGAGAATTTAAGGAAGAAACTCAAACAACTGTTGCAATGGCAATGGGATCCAGACAAGAATTCCTCCAACCTACCCTTTATTTCTAAGATTCAGAAATTTGTTGTATTGCATTCATGGAGAGCTCAACTACACACTCTCAAACCTATGGTATATGATGAATAAAGACTCCAAGACTCTCTCATTCAATTGACTATGTAGTCATTGAAAGAGACTAAGATGAATATTATATACACTAATGATTCTCTCCCCGAGGCTAACAAATTGAGGCTCGAAATACAAGAAGTAGAAATGATTTCAACAAAAGAATTGGCCATTTGGCATCCGTCAACTTTGAAATGATTTGGGGGTTCCTAATCAAACATTTTAGTTAATATCGGAGGACCATGGTTCTCAATGAAAAAATTATTGAAATGTTACCTATGCTTGAAACTCATATTATAAAGTGTCAGGTCAACATTCATCCGTAGTCACCTCCTGAGTTGGACAATATTCTCGGATTATACACTCGGTGGGAATCATTCAATTAGTCTCTGCAATCAATTTCACCAACTCAAAAATGATCTCCTTTTAGTTTTGTTGTTGTAACTATTTGTTATTTATTTCAAGTTTGTTTTGCTTTAGCTGAGGGAATATCTGAGTTGTGGTTATTTCCCTCATAGTTTGAATAAACTATTTAAGATGGTCTCGAGTCCATGTCAAGGGGTTCCCAAATTTTGTAAGGAATTGCTCTATTACACTTTTGTACATCGCTATTTCTTTAATATAAGCTGAACCACTTTTTGGATTCCAAATTTATGAAGAGAAAATCGGTAACACTACTTTTATCACTTGTTTTCTTATAACTTATTGTGGAATCCAAATTTATATAATTTATTACTTATGCTCATGATCAATTGATTGAGATTTTATCACTATTGATGTATTTATTTTGTTGATTATGATTGTGAGTAACATTATAATTGCATGTGATTGTGTTTAATAATTATCTCAACTAACTATTTAATTGAATTAATTATATTTAAATTAATTTAATTAACGATATAACTTTGGAAATCTATATTTTCAGATTATTCATTATCATTTTAGTCACTGCAAAATATCAACACTCGGATTATATATATATATATATATATATATTCTACTTGATAGCCAAATCCATTTCCATTAATTTTCTTTTCCATCCACTCTCCCTAAGCCTCCATCTGTTGGAGCAACCTTTTTATGGGTAACTAGGCCCAATTCAAAACCAACTAGAACCGACATACCAAATGGAAAAGAGTTTGATTTAGGGGTTTGATTGGGTGGTCTCCCTAATTTTGGTGAGGTCATTTTTTCCCATGAACAGTTCCATATTGCAGAGCCAAAAGTGTTGTGTCTTCTTCGATGCTTGGAGACCATGCTTAGGCCTTGACTATATTTTCCATTCCAAACAGATTTCCAAATGTATGTGCCCTCTTGGAGCATATCCACTAGAGTTTGGAACCCATAAAATTGTTGAGAATCTCTGAATCTCTTAGAACTAGGCCTCCTCACTCTTTTGGGAAGAAAATTTTATTCCATGCTACTAGGGCCCATTTTGCTCTCAAGTCGCTCCATCCCATATGAAAGAATGGAAAAAAAAATATGGATTGAGAGTTCAGGAATTTTTTGGGTGAAGTTAATAAAAATATCCTATATATTGAGAGAGCTCGTGAGACAAATTTAGGAAGAACTCACATTCCAAAAATTCTAAGAGCCCTTAAGGTCCATTTTTCTAGTTTTGTGGCTATCCTATCAAGAAGGTCATGCCAATGAATAGTTTTTAGAAAGTTATCAACCAAAGGAGATCTAGGGTAAATTATTGGGAGGGAGGATCTATAGAAACCCAAGAGGCATGCAAGGTGGGCTTGAATGCTTTGATGGGTGTTGGAGTAAAATATTTGGGATTTAGAGGGGTTAACTAAGGTTCTTGAGGTTAGCATAAAATAATCTAAAATTTTATTGATGGATTTTTCCTCTTGAGCTGAAAGTAAGCCCATTAATATTGTATCATCAAAAAATTATTAGTGGGGTGATGGGATCGATGGAATTATTCAATCGAATTCCTTTTACATCACCATAGAGCATGGATGCTTTCATATAATTCCCCAGGACTTCAACAACTATAACAAAAAGGAAGGGAGAAAGAGGATCCCCTTACCAGTTTTGTTAAGATTTCTCCCTCTTATTGTGCCAGAGTATCCAATCGTCTGTCTAGTAATAGTTTTTTTGGATCAATTCCATTTTCACTTCTAATTGGAATTTGTCCTAAAAAATGTTCCCAAACTCTTCACAATTCCATTTTTTTATTTTCATTTCAAGGAGTTTAAGTTTCTGTTGAAAGTTGTACATTGGTGAGGATCCTGGATCTTCCAGTTCCTACCACCAATGCTTGGGTTTCAAAATGGGTTTCAAAATGAAGGCAAGATCTCTAAGAGCCAAAAACTCTCAGATCTGAAGGGTTGATTCTTTAGGGCCAAATTGAGATATATTTCAAGGTGTATTGGAAGTTGATCTGAGCCCATGATAGGAAGAATAAATGACTCTAAAAAAAATAATTTTCCTAACAAGGTCTCAATGACAAAAAATATATCTAAGCAACATGCAATTTGGTTCTTACCTCCTTTGCGATTATTCCAAGTGTATATTGTGTTTATTGTTTCAAAATCCATGGTTTGCATCATTTTAATGCTATCCTTGGAGAGATGTGAATTAATATACAACCTTCTCAAGCCACCTTTTTCCTCCAAGGAAGTGACCATGTTGAAATCCCCACCTATGATACTCATTTCCCCTTGACATAGATTTATAATATGAAGAAGATTGATGAGGAAGGAAGCTTTATTTGTGGAGAGATGAGCCCTATAGACTATAATCAACGAACCAGTTTCTTTAGAGCCCAAGGGATGGAATTTTATTGCCATTATTCTTAATGTTGCAAGCCGGTTGGAGAAGAATGTTTCTTCCAGATTCCAAATCACAACCAATCCTTGTGTATGTCCAATGTTATTGAGAGATATTTTTTGCTCCCTTTCCAACACTTGGAGACATGGGAGTTATTTTTTTAGGAGTTTTTTATTTCCTCTATAGTTGAGATCCCTTATGTTCCAAGATATGACTATCAATTGGAATGGGGGGAGAGGTGGGGGGGGAAGTGTGTGAAAATGCATTATGATTAATGTCACCTTACCCGAATTGGATAAAAACACTCCCACTTGATAGATTATCTCTTGTCTTGTTTTCCTACGATGCTTCTTCTCCTCTCAAAGAGTCATGGGGGGTCCTTGCGTGCATAAGGAGGCATTTTGGATTCATGCCCTCTATAGGGAGGAGTTTATTCAAATAAGGAGTTTGTAACTTTGAGAAAATATTGATGAAGCAAATGCATTTGGTGATCCAGTATCATTCTAGGATCTTGATCCTGCAATTCCTCCAACATGGTTGATAACACCTGTTTGTCTGAGTCCAAATCCTCTGATTCTTCCATTTTTTGATGGTTTCTTGGAGCCTGATCCAATTTCCTATATTGATTGCATCACATCCAACATTTATGTTCCTTTGTAAACAAGATTCTCATTTGGGTTTTATGGGTTTTTCCACTTTTTAGCAAAGTTGTTCCATTTAGGGTTCTCCTTAACCTCTGTATCTTCCATATGATTTTTGGATTCCTCATTAAAGTGTTCCAAGTTACAAGTGCTTCATGAATGTTATTGGATTTAAGGGGCTCCTTAGAGTTGGAATACGAGGGTTTTTTGTTTCTTTTATAATTGTTCATTTGATGGAATCCTTCTTGATCAACCCCTCTAGACTACGGAGCTTGCAGCTGAGGTTGAGGGTTTACGAGAGCATAGTCCTTAAATACATGACCATATTTATGGCATCACCAAAACTGAAAAAGGAAATGATCAGAATTGATAGCTTGCACTGTGTCCTCATTTTGGAAGGAGAGTTTAATCGATTCCGACAACAGTTGTGATATATTCATGTAGACACAAATTCTAGTGTAATTTGTATATCACCTAGTTTTGTGATCTATGATATATTTTCAAAATATCCACTTGTGTTGCTAATATATTCTAAGATCTCCCCTTAATTGTTATGAAACCAGCTCCAAAAATAGAAGAAAAAAGAGATCAACGTGTTGTGAAACCAGCTCCAAAAATAGAAGAAAAGAGATATCACCGCCTTAGAAATAAGCCACTTCGATGGGGAAACCTCCAATACATTACATAAATGAACAATTCTTGGATGATTCAAATTACAAAACCTCCTTTATGTATATAGGAGTCCATGGGGCCATAATGTAATCCTAGCCAACCTAAAAATAATAACTTAAGGGCACAATAATAACAATATGGGGGTTACAGGGGTACAATAATAACAATAAGGGGGTTACACTAACAACAATAAGGGACTATACTAGTAATATAGGGACCTAACATGCCCCTCTCCTTCAAAAAAGTGTTGTCCTCAACGCTTGAGTAGCTACGGGTGCTTCTGTATAAAATTCTCATCCTCCCATGTAGAATCTTCAGTGGGTAAGTTCTTCCACTTGATGAGATACTCTGAAATTGATCGATTCCGTAGCTGTCGAGTTCTTGTTTCCATGACCGCTTCAGGTTCCAATATGATTTTCCTTCCTCATCAAGTTCTGGCAATATTGTTTGAACTGGAAGATTTTCACCTATAACCTTCTTTAAGCATGAAACATGGAAAACTGGATGTACTCGCGAAGAAGCAGGAAGCTCCAATTTGTATGCCATAGTACCAATCTTTTGCAACACCTTGTAAGGATCATATTACTTTGGCGATAATTTATTATCCTTCTTAGCTTGCTTGAGGGACATTTGTTTGTATGGTTGTAGCCGTAAAAATACCCAATCTCCTACATCAAAACTTCTCTCGCTGCGATGTTGATCTGCCTGTTGTTTCATTCGATTTTGTGCCAAACTCAGGTTATCCTTTAAGAGTTGGAGAACTTCTTGTTGATGCTGGATGTGATCTTCCACTGCTTGAACCTTAGAATTTTCTCTTAAAGATGATGTGATGGATGGTGGATGATATCCATAAAGTGCCATAAATGGGGTCATTTTTGCTGCAGTATGGAAGGAAGTGTTATACCACCATTCTGCAAGAGGTAACCACTTGACCCATTGTGTTTGTTTATCAGATACAAAACAACGAAGATATCCTTCCAAACATTTATTTACTATCTCAGTTTGACCATCGGATTGAGGATGATAAGATGAGCTATGAGCTAATTGAGTACCCAAAAAAGAAAATAACTTCGTCCAAAAATTTCCAGTAAAAATAGGATCTCTGTCGCTCATAATAACCCTTGGGTTTCCATGTAGCTTTTGACTTGTGTCCATAAATGTAGTAGCAACTATACTTGCTTTAAATGGATGAGATAATGCACAAAAGTGTGCATACTTTGTAAGTCTATCAACTACCACCATGATGACACTCTTTCCTTCGGACTCAGGTAAACCTGTGATAAAATCCATTGAAATCTCCTCCCAACGTTGACTTGGAATTGATAAAGGTTGTAGAAGACCCGGGGTCTTAATTGTCTAAACTTTATTCTGCTGGCAAACCAAACATTCCACCACAAACTTTTGAATATCAGATTTAAGTCCATCCCAAAAAAATTCTTTCTTCACCCTATGGTAGGTTTTTAAAAATCCTGAGTGTCCTCCTAAAAGAGAAGTGTGCAATTCCAAAAGAATATTTTGTTTTAGTTGAGCATTCTTACAATGATATAAGCAATCTTTGTACCATAAGGAATCATTTTTCCAACTAAATGTATAAGATGTACTAGGATCTTGCTACAACTTTTGAATGAGTGTCCACACTTCTTCGTCCTTCTTCCATTCATCTCTTTCTTCGGTTATCCAATCTGGTTGGATAATAGAAATGGCACAAAGCAATGCTTCCACCTCTTCATTCTTTCTTGCGAGTGCATATGCAACAACATTTAGCTTCCCTTTTTTGTAGATTATTTCAAAGTCATAACCCAACATCTTTGTGACCCATTTTTGCTGCTCTTTTGAAGATAGTATTTGTTCCAAAAAGTGTTTAAGACTATCATAATCAGTTTTTACCTTGAAGTGTCTTCCCATTAGGTAATTTCGCCATTTCTTTAGTGCATGCAATATTGCTAACATTTCCTTCTCATAAATAGGTTTCTGTAAATACTTTCCTTTAATTGGACGAATTTCAAAAGAAATTGGTCTTCCATCTTGCATTAAAACAACACCAATTCCATTTCCTGAGGCATCACATTCCACAATAAAGGATTTTGTGAAGTCTAGCATAGCTAAGACCAGTGCTAGGAACATTGCCTCTTTAAGATGTTCAAAGGCCTTAGTTGCTTCAGGAGTCCATGAAAATGCATCTTTCTTCAATAATGTTGTTAGAGGTGCTGCTATTCTCCCATAATTCTTAACAAACTTGCGATAATAGCCTGTTAACTCGAGAAATCCTCGCAACTGCTTTATTGTCTTAAGGACTTTCCATTCCTTAATGGCTTTAATTTTGTTAGGGTCTACTTTAACACCCTCGTGAGATATAATATGACCCAGATATTCCACCTCTTGTACTCCAAAGAAACATTTGGATGTTTTGCATATAATTGTTTCTCCTGCAATAGTTTGAGCACCCTGTCAACATGTTCAACATGATCCTTCCAAGACCTGCTGTAGATTAGTATATCATCAAAAAATACTAGCCCAAATTTTCTAAGGAAGGGTTTGAAAATGGAATTCATCAACCCTTGAAATGTAGAAGGTGCATTGGTAAGGCCAAAAGGCATGACCAAAAATTCATAATGATCCTCATGAGTTCGAAATATTGTTTTCGGAATATCTTCAGTCTTCATTCTAATTTGATGATATCCGAAATGAAGATCCAACTTGGTAAAATAAATTGATCCATGTAATTGATCCAATAATTCATCAATCACAGGAATGGGAAATTTATCTTTAATGGTGAGCTTATTGAGCTCCCTATAATCTGGACACATGTGCCATGATCCATCCTTCTTGTGTACCAATACTACTGGAGCAGAGAAAGAACTTTGACTAGGTTGAATTATACCAGCCTCTAACATTTCTGCAATCATACATTCAATTTCGCTCTTTTGGACATAAGGATATCTATAAGGCATGATGTTTGGAGGAACACTTCCTAGAATCAAATGAATAGCATGATCATGATCACGAATAGGTGGGAGTCCTTTGGGAGTTTCAAACACCTTGGAATAATTATCCAAGACTTTTTTGGATATCTGCAGAAATAGATGATTTTGATGTTGGAACTTCTAGTGAGCATAATTGTGCAATTACGCCTCGTTTTTATTTCTTTAGAAGCTTTGTCATGACATTAGAGCTTATTATCTTTCCCATCTTCCCTGCAATACCTTGTAATTTGACTTCCTTTCCTTCTGAAAAAAATTTCAAGAAAATTTTTTGAAAATTAAAAGCTACCATCCCCAAAGATTGTAATCGTTGTACTCCTAGTACAACATCAACACCTCCCATAGGAATGGAAAGAATTGGACTATTCAATACATATCCCCCCATGGTTAGCTTGATATTATGGCATTTTCAAGAGCAATTTATAGTTCCTCCATTTGCAACCATCACTTGACATTCTGGTGCTGGGTATAGGAAACAATTCAATTCCTTGGCTACCTTACAATGTATAAAATTATGGGTACTACCTGAATCAATCAACACTATTACCTTTTTCTTCTTGATATGTCCTTATGTCTTGAGAGTTTGAGGAGTGGTAATTCCTGCCAATGCATTACACAATATGGTCGGACTCATTTCTTCCTCTTCTAGGGTTGGTTCCTGGTGTATATCCTTTTCTTGTTCATTTTCTTCTTCCTATTCACAATTTATGTAAAATAATTTCTTCTCAGCACACTTATGACCTTTAGTGTATTTGCTATCACAATTGTAGCAAAGCCCTTCTGCTCTTTTTTCTTCCAATTGTTATGGTTTCAACCTTGTAGGCTGTGGAAATCTAGGCGTAGCAACACTTCCTTCTTTATATAAGTGAGTGGTAGGCTTCCTTGTCGCCATAATTTACATTCAATTTTTCTTGCCAACTTGAATGCCTTCTCTAATGAATGAGGTTCCAAAACGCAAACTTCATGTTGGATGTTATCCTTTAAAGTACCTATGAAGAGATCAATCCTGTGTTCCTCTGGAATATCAGTTACCCTTATATTCAATTTTTGGAAGTCCTCAATGTGCTCCCCCACTAAACCCTTTTGTTTGAGATTTATCGATTGGCTAAAGAAGGTGTTGCTCTTTGTATCCTCATAATGTGCTATCATTTCCTCCGTAAAAATTGACCAAGTGACAATTTTTTACGGGAGCAAAGCCATCGATACCATACAAATGTATTTTGTTCTAAATGTAAAGTTGCAATGCGTACCTTTTGTGTGTTTTGCACATTATGGAGATCAAAATATTGCTCCATCTGTAGTATCCATGTTACATGATCCTTTCCATCAAAATTCCTCATATCCATTTTTAGAATATGGTGGTTCTTCCTGCCAACATTAGAGTTTATGAAATCACGATTAACATTTATTTTGTTCTCATCCTGAGTTTCCTCTACTATCTTTTCACCATTAGGAACATTTCTTATATCAACTTTGTCAAACCTTCCATGTATGCTTTTAGATCATTCTTCATGTTTTCCATTTTTTCATCGATCTTAGCTTCCATGTTATCCATCTTAGATTCCATGCCAGCTTCCATGCCATCTATCTTAGATTCCACGCCTTTCTTCAAACCATCCATCTTAGTTTCCACACCTTTCTTCAAAACTTCCATGTCATTTTTTGTTACTCTTTGTGAGAGCGAAATTTGTTGCACTTGCTCTTGTAATTTTGATATGTCATGTTGTCATTCTTCGTCTTCATGAGTCATAGTAGAGCCTTCTAAAGGCTTAATGGGCATTGAATTCTTTTTAGGGGCCATTTTAGAAACCAATACTGATATCTATTCTACAATACACCCTTGGAATCAATTCAAATTGATTATTCAAACAAGACTTATGCAATTCGGGAAAAAAAAATACACACGTTTTACTTTCTTTTGCAGAGCTCTATATTGAAACTAAATTATCTCTATAATTGCAAATCATCAATATCTGAAATTTGGCCCTGTAGTAGTCCTCTGAAGCTTCTTTCAAATGCCACAGGTCTGACTTGATTTGGATTCTTCAAGGCAAAGTTATGTCCAATGTCTCTCAATGACCTAATTATGGACTGGTTCAGTAGAGCAAACTTGTACGACTTGCCACATGTCACTGTTTGCTCCTTTGGCTCTGAAATTTATAGACAAGAAACTAAAATCCGTGTACTTCCAGCCACTTTTTACAGAATTCCAATCCGATGCTTAGAGTGAGAGTTATGAATATTTTCCCACGATCACCTCTTTGAGATGAAATCAGGGAGCCTGAAAAAGACCTAACTTCCACAAATCATATATCCGAAAATATTGTGAACCAAGCTCTGAAATTTTGCGCTGATGTTCCTCAGGATCTCAGCTTTGCGCTCTAAACATTTCAGCTTCTGAACCTTCGTAGAAAAAATTTTATAGCTAAAATTCCGCAATGAACTTTTTAAGTGAAATTCAGGAGCCTGCAAAAAGCCCTACCTTTCAAAGATCATATCTTCGAAAATATTGCAAACAAAGCTCTGAAATTTTGCGACGGTGTTCCTCAGGATTTCAGATTCGCACCCTAAAAATTTCAGCTTTTGAACCTTTGTAGAAAAAAGTTATAGCGAAAATTTCACGATGACTTGGTTGGAGCCGCGAAACCCTAGAATCCAAAGCTATGATACCAAATGTTGTGAAACCAACTCCAAAAATAGAAGAAAGGAGATATCAACTCCTTATAAATAAGCCACTTCGAGGGGGAAACCTCCAATACATTACATAAATGAACAATGTAATCCTAGCCGACCTAACAATAATAATTTAAGGGCACAATAATAACAATATGGGGGTTATAGGGGTACAATAATAACAATAATGGGGTTACACTAACAATAATAAGGGACTATACTAGTAATATAGGGACCTAACACAATGCCTTAGAAATAGCCACTTCGAGGGGGCAACCTCCAATACATTACATAAATGAACAATTCTTGGATGATAAAAATGACCAAAACCTCATTTTATATATAGGAGTCCATGGGCCCATAATGTAATCCTAGCCAACCTAACAATAATAATGTAAGGGCACAATAATAACAATATTGGGGTTACAGGGGTACAATAATAACAATAAGGGGGCTACACTAATAAAAATAAGGGACTAAACTAGTAATATAGGGACCTAAAATGCCCCTCTCCCTCAAAAAAGTGTTGTCCTCAACGCTTGAGTAGCTCTAGGTGCTTCTGTATAAAATTATCATCCTCCCATGTAGAATATTTAGTGGGTAAGTTCTTCCACTTAATGAGATACTCTGAAATTGATCGATTTCGTAGCTGTCGAGTTCTTATTTCCGTGACCGCTTTAGGTTCCAATATGATTTTTCCTTCCTCATCAAGTTCCGGCAACATTGTTTGAACTAGAATATTTTCACCTATAACCTTATTTGAGCATGAAACATGGAAAACTGGATGCACTCGCGAAGAAGCAGGAAGCCCCAATTTGTATGCCATAGTACCAATATTTTGCAACACCTTGTAAGGACCATAGTACTTTGGCGATAATTTATTATCCTTCTTAGCTTTCTTGAGGGACATTTGTTTGTATGGTTGTAGCTATAAAAATACCCAGTCTCCTACATCAAAACTTCTCTCATTGCGATGTTGATTTGCCTGTTGTTTCATTCGATTTTGTGCCAAATTTAGGTTATCCTTTAAGAGTTGGAGAACTTCTTGTTGATGCTCGATGTGATCTTCCACTGTTTGAATCTTAGAATTTTCTCTTAAAGATGATGTGATAGACATTGGATGATATCCATAAAGTGCCATAAATGGGGTCATTTTTTCTGTAGTATGGAAGGAAGTGTTATACCACCATTTAACAAGAGGTAACCACTTGACCCATTGTGTTTTTTTATCAGATACAAAACAACGAAGATATCCTTCCAAACATTTATTCACTATTTCAGTTTGACCATCGGATCGAGGATGATAAGATGAGCTATGAGATAATTGAGTACCCAAACAAGAAAATAACTCCATACAAAAATTTCGAGTAAAAATGGGATCTCTGTTGCTCACAATAATCTTTGGGTTTCCATGTAGCTTTTGAATTGTGTCCATAAATGTAGTAGCAACTGTACTTGCTTTAAATGGATGAGATAATGCACAAAAGTGTGCATATTTGGTAAGTCTATCAACTACCACCATGATGACATTCTTTCCTTCGGACTTAGGTAAACCTGTGATAAAATCCATTGAAATCTCCTCCCAACGTTGACTTGGAATGGATAAAGGTTGTAGAAGTCCTGGGGTCTTAATTGTTTCCACTTTATTCTGCTGGCAGACCAAACATTCCGCCACAAACTTTCGAATATCAGATTTAAGGCCATCCCAAAAAAATTCTTTCTTCACCCTGTGGTAAGTTTTTAAAAATCTGAGTGTCCTCCTAAAGGAGAAGTGTGCAATTCCAGAAGAATCTTTTGTTTTAGTTGGGAATTCTTACAAAGATATAAGCGATCTTTGTACCATAAGGAATCATTTTTCCAACTAAATGTATCAGATGTACTAGGATCTTGCTGCGACTTTTGAATGAGTGTCCATACATCTTTTTCCTTCTTCCATTCATCTCTTGCTTCGGTTATCCAATCTGGTTGGATAATAGAAATGGCACAAAGCAATGCTTCCACCTCTTCATTCTTTCTTGAGAGTGCATCTGCAACAACATTTAGCTTCCTTTTTTTGTAGATTATTTCAAAGTCATAACCCAACATCTTTGTGACCCATTTTTGCTGCTCTTCTGAAGATAGTCTTTGTTCCAAAAAGTGGTTAAGACTATCATGATCAGTTTTTACCTTGAAGTGTCTTCCCATTAGGTAAGTTCGCCATTTCTTTAGTGCATGTAGTATTGCTAACATTTTCTTCTCATAAATAGGTTTCTGTAAATACTTTCCTTTGATTGGACGACTTTCAAAAGCAATGGGTCTTCCTTCCTGCATTAAAACTGCACCAATTCCATTTCCTGAGGCATCACATTCCACAATAAAGGTTTTTGTGAAGTCTGGCATAGCTAAGACCGGTGCTAGGCACATTGCCTCGTTAAGATGTTCAAAGGCCTTAGTTGCTTCAGGAGTCCATGAAAAAATCATCTGCCCAAACACGTATTGAAGGTGCTGCTGTTATACCTATAATTCATATATAAACCATACTCACAATACTATTCCTTTTGAAAATCTCATAACTAATTTATGAGTTGTGAGGACTTTTCCATTACGTAATGGATTTAATTTTCATTAGGTTCTACCTTAATTCCAGTGGAATCTGATATGATGGAATCTTTCCTCTTTACTCCCAAAAGAAAACATTGGAAGTTTTCATATAATTCTTCCTCCTTTGACCAAATTGAAACTGTTGTCAACATATTGAACAGTCTTAAATACTTTAGCAGATTGTTATATCATCAAAAAATACTAGCACAAATTTTCTAAGGAAGGGTTTGAAAATGGAATTCATCAACCGTTGAAATGTAGAAGGTGCATTGGTAAGGCCAAAAGGCATGACCAAAAATTCATAATGACCCTCATGAGTTCGAAATGCTGTTTTTGGAATATCTTCAGTCTTCATTCTAATTTGATGATATCCTGAACGAAGATCCAACTTGGTCAAATAAATTTCTCCATGTAATTCATCCAATAATTCATCAATCACAGGAATGGGAAATTTCTCTTTAATGGTAAACTTATTGAGCTCTAATCATGTCCAGTGAGTCAATTCTTGTGCACAAACCTCTTTGCAGAATTAAATAAGAAGGCGTCGATTGAGTCTCAGCTCTAACATTTACTGCAAATATACATTTCAATTTTTCTCACCCGGACATACAAGATCATCTATAGACCTGATGTTTGGAAGACATGATTCAAATGAATAGCATGATCTTGATCACAAATGATGGGAGTCTTTGGGATTTTTGACTTCCTTGAACGATTCTTGTAAGACTTTTTGAAAATCTGTAAAATCTCTGAGTTTGATGTTGAGAAAGTTCTCAATGAAGAATAATTCACAAATCACGCCTCATTGCTGTTATAAGATTTTCATGAAATTGAAAATTCATTATCTTTCCTAGCTTCCTGAAGTACCCATAATTTGAATTCCTTTCCTTTTGAAAAAAATTTCAAGAAAAGTTCTTGAAAATTAAAAGCTACCGTCCCCAAAGATTGTAACCATTGTACTCCTAGTACAACATCAGCACCTCCCATAGGAATGGAAAGCATTGGACTAGTCAATACATATTCCCCCATGGTTAGCTTGATATTATGGCATTTTCGAGAGAAATTTATAGTTCCTCCATTTGCAACCATCACTTGACATTCTGGTGCTGGGTATAGGAAACAATTTAATTCCTTGGCTACCTTACAATGAATAAAATTATGGGTGCTACCTGAATCAATCAATACTATTACCTTTCTTCTAATCCTGTTGCCTATCTTATGAAAATTTAGGAAATGGTAATTACTTTTAATTCATTACATGATATAGTTGAATCATACTATTCTCTTAGGATTGGACGTTAATAAATTGTATATCCTCTTCTTTGAAAATTCTTTGTTATTCTCTTCCTCTTTACCAGTCTAGTAAATAAGTTCTTTACTCAACACATATCACCTTTTGTGCTGTTCTATATAAGCCTTCAGCAAACCTTTTCTAACCTTTTTTTTTCAAATTGTTGTTGGTCTTAATAATAAACTTTCATATAGTTGTAGACGATCAAGAAACTTAACACTTCCATCTTTATAGATGTGATCATGGACTTTCTTGTCACCATAATTTTACATTCAATTTTTCTTGCCAGCCTGAATGCCTTCTCCAATGAATCAGGTTCCCAAACATGGACTTCATGTTGGATCTTATCCTTTAAAGTCCATATGAAGACATCAATCCTGTGTTCCTTTGGAATATTAGTTACCCTTATAATCAATTTTTGGAAGTCCTCAATGTGCTCCATGACTGAACTCTTTTGTTTGAGATTTATCAATTGGCTAAAGAAGGTGTTGCTCTTTGTATCCTCATAATGTGCTATCATTTCCTCCGTAAAAATTGACCAAGTGACAATTTTTTTACGGGAGCAAAGCCATTGATACCATGCAAATGTATTTTGTTCTAAATGTAAAGTTGCAATGCGTACCTTTTGTGTGTTTTGCACGTTATGGAGATCAAAATATTGCTCCATCTGTAGTATCCATGTTACAGGATCCTTTCCATCAAACTTCCTCATATCCATTTTTGGAATATGGTGGTTCTTCCCACCAACATTAGAGTTTATGAAATCACGATTGACATTTATTTTTTTCTCATCATGAGGTTCTTCCACTATCTTTAGCCATTGGAAATGCCTTTACTGTATCAACTTTAAAACCTTGATACCTTTGAATCATCTTCATGTTCCATGTTGTCTTCATTTTTTCATGATCTTAACTTCCATACGCTATTACATCTTGGCTTTATTCCGCTTCTGCCATCCATCTTAGCTTCCAAACCATTCATCTTATCTTCCATGCCTTTCTTCAAACCATCCATCTTAGTTTCCACGCCTTTCTTCAAAACTTCCATTTCATTTTTTGTTTCTCTTTGCGATAGCGAAATTTGGTGTACTTGCTCTTGTAATTTGATATTTCACGTTGCATTTCTTCGTCTTCATGAGTCATAGTAGAGCCTTCTGAAGGCTTAATGGGTGTTGAGTTATTTTTATGGGGAATTTTAGAACCAAATACTGATATATATTCTTCAATATGCCCTTGGAATAAATCCAAACTAATTTTTTTCAAACGAGACTTATGTAATTTGAATAAAATACACACCTTTTTCTTGCTTTTGAGGAGCTTGATATTGAAAATGAATTATCTCTCTGATTTCAGATCTTCAATATCTGAAATTGGACCCTGTAGTAGCTCTTTGAATCTTCTTTCAAATTCCAATGTTCTAACCTGATTTGGATTCTTCAAGACAAAGTTATGCCAAATCTCCCACAATGACCTAATTATGGACTAGTTCAGTAGAGCGACATTGTACGGTGTGCCACGCGTCACTGATTCCTCCTTCGGCTCTGAAATTGTTACATAGAAAACTAAATTCTATGTAATTGCGACCACTTTTTATAGAATTCCAATCCAATGCTTAGAGAGAGAGTTATGATGATTTTACCACGGTCACATCTTTGAGATGAAATTCTGGAGCCTGAAAAATCCCTAACTTCCACAAACCCTATCTCCGAAAATATTGCGAATCAAGCTCTTAAATTTTTCCATGATGTTCCTCAGGATTGTAGCTTCGATCTATAAAAAATTCAGCTTCTGAACCCTCGTATAAAACAATTTATAGCGAAAATTCCATGATGACCTATTTCGGTTAAATTCAGGAGCCTGCAAAAATCCCTAACTTGCACAGATCATATCTCCGAAAATATTGTGAACCAAGATCTGAAATTTTTCCATAACGTTCCTCAAGATTTTGGCTTCGCTCTGTAAAATTTTCAGCTTCTAAACCTTTGTATACAAAAATTTATAGTGAAAATTCCACGATGACTTGTTTGGAGCAGCGAAACCCTAGAATCCAAAGCTCTGATACCAAATGTTATGAAACCAACTCCAAAAATAGAAGAAAAAAGAGATCAACGCCTTAGAAATAGCCACTTCGAGGGGGAAACCTCTAATACATTACATAAATGAACAATTCTTGGATGATACAAATGACCAAAACCTCCTTCTATATATAGGAGTCCGTGGGCCCACAATATAATCCTAGCCAACCAAACAATAATAATGTAAGGGCACAATAATAACAATGTTGGGGTTACATGGGTACAAAAATAAAAGTAAGGGGGCTACACTAATAGACTAAACTATTAATATAGGGACCTAACATTACCTTTATTCAATTGCATACATTTGAATCCATGCAAGGGCTATTATATATTTCTCCTTGTCAGGATTATACCTTGAGGTCCTTAAAAGCAGATGAAGAGACCCACATTATTAAGAAAATAATGACCATTTTCAAAGACTCTCATGTGATCTTCCATATTTGTAAAAAATGTTGTGAAGAAACCCTTGGCCCTTAGCTGAAGCTCAATATGTCCTTTTGGTTGCCACCAATGCTTGATATGAGAGATTAGGTCATTTTCCATAGGCAAAATTCCAATAAATTTGTTGATCAGTGCATGATACTACATATATTGGATGTATCCAACAATTTAATCATATTTTACTTGATGTCTTGGATTTTGAATTGCCTTTGGGAGGTAGCGGTTTTGGCCTCTATTCTATTAGGTCGCACATAGGATTGGAGATTTTGCTTGATGGGTTTGTTATTAATTCCCATGAGCAGGTTGACGAAGTGTTGTGGAGGGACCATGCCTTCCAACATCAACGTATCTATAGGAAACATTTTGGTAGGAGGAGTATGACCCCCCCTCCCATGAAGAAGATACCATAAGCCCTTCAACACAGAAGAGTCTGCGACGAACCTCTAGTTTACAAATGTAGCATTGAATGGAATGGAGACGACTAGTACAATGCAATATGACTTGCAAAAATACTAGCCTAGCTTTATCATACATATTTTTAACCTTCTTTAACTTATTATGTGAGTTAATACCAAAGATAAATGTAAATGTGAGTGGGGTACCACTATTAATTAAATTAACTAAGAATCAACCAATTAAATTAAACATGAAATTAGAGGAAAAAGTAGTTATTTGACATATACATTTGTTCAAAACAATAATATATTATGAAATAAATAGTGTATTACCTTTGAATCACCTGGGAATATCATATTTTCATATGTGGGTCCCAATTTAATTCATGGTAAGGTCCTTTGGTCTCATTTGTTTAATACTTCTCTAGATTTCTTGTAGGAGGAAACCCTCTATACAATGGTCATTGTGGAAGCCATGCACTTATCATCAAACTAATTAACAAGAAAAATAAAAAGATCAACAAAGGTTCTTGATTTGAATTCAATTTTACTGCAGCAACATAACTATTCTTAACTATATAATTATCATCCCTAATTTCATGGACTTGATCTATGTTTAAAACATGTGAACCACCCATTGAAAAAAAAATGAGCGTTGAGTGGAGGGTAAGGAGTTGGGTTTATGATGATGGTAGGTTCTACAGGTGAAACCTTACTATCTCGTCATTCGTCCCTTGTCCTCATGCATTAATGTTTTTTTGGGGTGAGGGGAACTTTATTTCTATTTAAAAATGGCATGCAGTTTGTAAATGTAATATTCCAAATATGGAACAGCTCAGCAAGCCTGCTGAAATAACGAACTTCTGAGAATACTGCGCATAGAAATGAGTGTGTAGTTCATGGATCCCTTAGATCAGCTCATCTAAGATCTAAATCCAAAAGGAGAGAAAAAACAAATCAGACTAGGTGGGTTAAACAGATCTCCCACAAACTAGTCTAGCTGAAAATCACCCAAAGAGAGGGGCTGCAGCTCTATGTAAAGGACTGCTTCAGAAATAATGCAGATCCACTGAATCACATTAGGAGGCTGATATGGAGGTTTAGAAATCAAATGTAAAACAGAAAATCAGATGTACATTACAGCCCATACATTGTACAAGAGAAATAATGAGACAATACAGGAAAAAACCTCAGAAATGAGGTGCTACAACCATGAGAAAAGACTGTATAACCATGACAGCGTTATTTTTAGTGGCTGAAAAAATAGTTTATTAATCTTCAGATCTAGAGCAGATATGTACATACAAATTTAGATCTAATGCAGATCTGTGTACAAGAAATGCTGATCTATACATTCCCCTTGGGGTTTTGTGCAAAACATGAAGCACAGAGAGTAGATCTGAGATCTAAGCTTGCAGATCTGCAGAATGATTCGGAAATTTCTGAATAATACAGTGGTACAGTAGATCAGATCTGAAACAAACATGGATTGGATGGCCAATCCATGGATCACCATAGTGAAAGGAAGAATCCCAACACCGGAGATCTCTCCTCCAAAATGTAGACAAAACACCCTACAGCTGTAGATATGCAAATAACACTGTCTAGGGAGAGAAAAAATGCTGTAGCCTCTAAGAATGATTTGGCCTAATGAAAAGATGTATATTTGAAGCACAATCAGCAAATGAACTCTTCCAGGAGGTTAAAAGACACACTCACTGAGAAGAGCCACTAGTATAGGCTAGATCTGAACAGATCTAGTGTCTTCCACCACTGCAACTCACAAGGATAGCTCAGCCCTCAACAGGAGCAATGCTGTAGGTGTAAGGTGAGCTTGGCCTAAAAGCCTGATGTGGAAAAGATAGCACAAGTCTCCTCCAAGAGCTGCTCAAGGAAGGAGGTGGGATTCCTGAACAGGAAGACCCAACAAGGGATGTCTGAGTAGCCAATACCTTCAGAAATGATAATCTTCAACAACCCTCTCTTGTTGATCTCCTCCTCCTTTTATAAGATTGGAGTCTTGGCAAAACCCTAAACCACTTCATTGATTTAGCCCTTTTCACATTTAGAATCTCCTTCTAGAACTGCACTATCCCTTAAGGAGGTTCAATGGATCTAGTCTGCGCTGTTGACTTGGTCAAAGGTGACCCATTCTTGTGATTTAAACCCATTCACACCTGCAAGATGTAATTTACATAGCCCAGATATGTCTCTGTTCACATAGGCATTGATTTATTCTTAGTTTTCAGGAGTTTTACATGTCCTCCTTTACAATTTATTCATCAATCATGAAATGCAAGAATAAACAAGGAAAAATTAATATTCCTATTAGCTGCAACTAATTTAGGAATATTACAGTCCCCCCCTCCCAAATGTTGCTTATCCTCAAGCAACTGCAAGGGTGATACAAAACCTCCCCTTCTTCTCTTATGGCCTCTTCATCCAATAGTCTCCACCATTGCTCTGAATCTTCTGCAATAGTTCTCTCCTCCAATGGTCCTTCCTCCATGTGCAAGTTTGCCCTTGGTGAGTAAGGGCCAATGGCTCTCATCATGAAAGAATGGAAGGTTGGTATGGAAACCTTCTTTCTGATCCATGGCCTCCTCAAGATAGAAGTGATGACAATCATGGGGATTTTCATGATTCATGAAAGTTTCCCATCTCCATGCTATCATCCAAATGAAGTGGATCACCTCCTAGCTTGGTAATCCATAGAAAAAAGCTCTCTCAACACATATGAGAGGCATGCCCCCAACAAAAATATGGCTCACTCTACAAAGTGACAAGTGATCTATCATAGTGGCCATACAAAATATCATGCTCCCATTGAAGCATGCAATGTAAAGAGAATGGGGAACTCCTTCCCCCAAGGACACATCCAACAAGTGTGCCTCTCCTCCAATCATGCCCCCAACAAAGATAAGGACATCTTCAGCTTGTGGGATCATGATTAGAATCATGCTAGCTGCCATGTATGATAAATGAGAAGGAAGATGTTCACTCATGTGCAACCAGCGCAGTTTTATCCTCAACTGCCATAGAATAGGATATGACAAGTGCCTTCCCCAACACTTGTTTGCTGCCCCATGCCTCTGGAATGCTTGGAGAATGTACATCATAGTTGGTGTAAAGGAATCACACCATGAAGAATATAATAGCTTGCCAAGATCCTCCAGGGAATGGCCTGCATCAACATAGTTCATGGCCTTGAGTGGCCCATGAAACCCATCATAAATAATGCCCCATATTGGCACAATATCCTGCAAATGAGTGTTAGAAAAATATAAGTATATAGGAGATACATGATAACGCTCAGAAAGATAAGCCTCTCTATATACTTGTTTTTCATCAGTGGGGTAACTCATGGATGAGTTCCCTCTCACACTCAATGAGTAAGGAGGTGTGAATGGTGGCTCCTCCCAAGAGCTATGTTCCTCCTCCTTTACCAAATAGTCCATGCACATCTTCATATGAGAGTGCACCTCTTCCTCTAAGCCTTCCCATATGAATCCACCCAAAAGAGTATGATATGCTCTAATGAAACCGGTGGGTTTGGAAAGCAAGTTCTCATAGGTGGCATCTAGTAGTATTTCCTTGAGCTTGGAGTCACTAACCAAAAGAATAAGATTATAGAAATAGATAACTCCATCAACCACCTTGAACCTTTCATCCTATACTTCCCCTTCAAGAACCCCCCATGTGAAAAGGTCCTTGGAGTATTCCATCATGAGTTGGGAATCCCAATAAGGATCCAAGCTCTCCAAGAATGACAACGCTGTAGAAGTCTGAAATGCAACCCCTGTCTTCTCATGGCTCCCATATTTGGCATCCTTGATGTCAAAATCACATGTGGGAGCATCAAGATCTCCTCTTTGCTACCCCATTTGCAGCTGATCTTGCTCAAGACAAGATTTAAGCATATGGAAATCAACTTCCCCTCGGAAAGTCCTTGTCTTCCAAAAATTCCTCATTTTTGCCCAAGTGTACAAGAGGGTTAGCATCCCCTTGCCATGTTCATAAATATTCTTTGTGAATGAAGAGACTTTGTGAATGAAGAGATCATGGGCTTCCCCAAATATATGGAGTTTCCATGTGTCCTCATGCTCATGCCATCATAGATCTCTGATTTCTCCTCTCTCAGCGCAGATATCTGAGTGGGAGTTAGCAATGCCCCTTTCAAGAAATTTCTCATCTCTCTTATAAATTCATGAGAGATTATCTGTGCTGTGCTAGCTTCTCCCAAGGCTCCCTCCTTCACCAAGTATGTATATGCTGCCCATAGTTGAGATAACACTTTAGATTTCCTCCTATCAAGAGGTGCTCCTGGTAAAGTACCTCCTTGCAAAGAGGTGTCAAGGCATAGAGTAGAATGTGCATGTAGGTAGACAGATTTTCCCCTACATTTAATCCATAAGTCCTCTTGCCTTCTTTGTGCTTCCAAGATTTGAAGCAGAGAAGGGTTCATGTTCTTCTCCTTGTGATGCCCTTCCTCCTCTTCTCCTTCTTCTATCTTCAAGATCTCATCATTGGACAATGATGGTACATGCTGCTCATATGTTAGGCCAAGAGCCTTAGGTGTGAGATCTTGTGGAACTCCTTGCAAGTGTGCAAGAGTTTCTTCCCTTGGAGAAAGTGCTCCATCCTCCTCTTCATGAGATGCTTGAGGTGCCTTTGTTGTGACTGCGTTATCATCTCCTTCCTTCTCCTCCTCCTCTTCAATAAATGAAATTGCCTCATCATCAACAAGAGACCTTAGATCTTGGTCATCTATTGAAGGAGGAATCTCCATGCTTTCCTTCTGAGAAGAGAATCCATCATCCAAAGGAGATCTTTCCCTTGGAAAGGCATCAAAAAACCTTACACCTTCTTCCATGGTCTTTAGAAATGAAGGTTGATTCATAGATCCTTCCAACTCATGCAAAAGATTTGTCTGATATGGTTTGATAGTGTCAACAGAAGATGTTACACATGGAGCTTCATCAAACCTTTCTATCAATCTTGCAATAAACCTTGCATAAGTAGATGTATTTGCATTTTTCAAGGAAAAGGACTCAAACAACCACCAATCATATGCTTTACCTTCAAAAAGCAGTGCTGCTACTTTGATGGCTTCAATCTCTGAAACTTGATGTTGTTGCATAAAGTTGTCTAGCTCCTCCACCCAAACCCTAACTGGACATTTAGGTGATCCATCAAAGGTAGATAGATAGAATCTACCCATACCATGCTACTCCTTCTTTACGCCTTTGCTCTCCTTGATATTGCAGAACCCTTGGAAGTTCAAGTTATATTTGAACTCCTTGGATTGATCTTCATACTCCTGCAAATACCCTCTAAGAGTCTCCTTCTCGGGTACACCTCCTTTCTTCCTATTTATGAGGAAATCATAGACATAACGCTGAAGCTTTGGTGATATGGCTGAGTGCACATATCCATGAGATGAGGGTTCAGAATGTTCCTCATGTATAGATCTTGTAGATCTGATTGGAAGATCTTCTTGTTCTTGAAACTTCCTGGGAGTTTCACTGCTTCTTCTCTCTTCTTCTTGTACAACCTCCTTGGAGAGGTTCTTACTGGATCTTAAAAGTGATGAGGGTAAAATAATCTTCTTCATCATTCTGACCTTGATCCTTGCTTTACAGCACTTTGGCTTGAAGCCATAGGCCGAGCTAAAGATCTTGCTTTGATACCACTGTAATATTCCAAATCTGGAACAACTCAGCAAGCCTGCTGAAATAATGCACTTCTGAGAATACTGTGCATAGAAATGAGTGTAAAGCTATTGGATTCCTTATATCAGCTCATCTAAGATCTAAATCCAAAAGGAGAGCAAAAATAAATCAAACTAGGTGGGTTAAACAGATCTCCCACAAACTAGATTGGCTGAAAATCACCCAAAGAGAGGGGCTGCAGCTCTATGCAAAGGAATGCTTCAGAAATAATGCATATCCACTGAATCACATTAGGAGGCTGATATGGAGGTTCATAAATCAGATGTAAATCAACAAATCCGATGTACATTACAACCCATACATTGTACAAGAGACAATACAGGAAAAACCCTCAGAAATGAGGTGCTACAACCATGAGAAAAGACTGTATAACCATGACAGCGTTATTTTTAGTGGATGAAGCAACAATTTATTAATCTTCAGATCTAGAGCAGATATGTACATAAAAAGTTAGATCTAATGCAGATCTGTGTACAAGAAATGATGATATATACATTCCCCTTGGGGTTTTGTGCAAAACATGAAGCACATCGATTAGATCTGAGATCTGAGCTTGCAGATCTACATAATGATTCAGAAATTTCTGAATAATACAATGGTATAGCAGATCATATTTGAAACAAACATGGATTGGATGGCCAATCCATAGATCACCATAGTGAAAGGATGAATCCCAACACCAGAGATCTCTCCTCCAAAATGTAGACAAAACACCCTGCAGCTGTAGATCTGCAAATAACGTTGTCTAGGGAGAGAAAAAATGCTGTAGCCTCTAAGAATGATTTGGCCTGATGCCAAGATGTAGATCTAAAGCACAATCAGCTAATGAACTCTTCCGGGAGGTTAAAATACACACTCACTGAGAAGAGCCACTAGTATAGGCTAGATATGACCAAATCTAGTGTCTTCCAATGCTACAACTCACAAGGAAAACTCAGCCCTCAACAGGAGCAACACTGTAGGTGTAAGGTGAGCTTGGCCTAAAATCTTGATGTGGAAAAGATAGCACAAGTCTCCTCCAAGAGCTGCTCAAGGAAGGAGGTGGGATTCCCGAACAGGAAGACCCAACAAGGGATGTCTGAGCTAACAATACCTTCAGAAATGATAATCTTCAACAACCCTCTCTTGTTGATCTCCTCCTCCTTTTATAAGATTGGAGTCTTGGCAAAACCATAAACCACTTCATTGGTTTAGCCCTTTTCACATTTAGAATCTCCTTCTAGAACTGCGCTGTCCCTCAAGGAGGTTCAATGCATCTAGACTGCGCTGTTGACTTGGTCATAGGTGACCCATTCTTGAGATTTAAACCCATTCACACCTGCAAGATGTAATTTAAATAGCCCAGATATGTCTCTGTTCACATAGGCATTGATTTATTCTTAGTTTTCAGGAGTTTTACATGTCCTCCTTTACAATTTATTCATCAATCATGAAATGAAAAAATAAGCAAGGCAAAATTAATATTCCTATTAGCTGCAGCTAATTTAGGAATATTACAGTAAACCATTAGGTGCACAATAATCGAGTGATTTTTCGTGCTTGTTCATCCTTAGTTGGATTTTTGTGATTCCATTTGGAAATATTCTTTGATAAATGGACCCTATTTGGTATCTCAAAAGCTATATGTAGAGCCTATAATTGACTTCTTGTAGGCATTATAACTAGCTTGTGATGTTACTAGTTATGCTCATTCAAATGTCATAGAGGAGTAAAATTAGGGTAATAAGAATTGTGCCACAATATGTGAGGTCAGAAGCATCTTGAATAAGATAAAAATATCATAAAATCATAAGAAATAAATGCAAAATAAATGAGGATGTGATGGAAATGAAAAGCTTTATACAAATGAGCTTTAGGCATTCCCACACTCGTGAAACATGTCAATGTAAAGTATAATATGAGATCATGGTGAGAGAATCCAAATATGGATACATTTGAGAAATAAATGTTGCTTCCATCATAGTTATACCTGGATATGAAGATAATACATCCTTTTTTTTTCCTCTCTCTCACACACATAGATATAGCTTCAATTATTGAAAAAGAGGCATGTCTAATATGTGAAGGAACAATGGTGTCTGGTAGGTGGAGGACAATAGTAACATAGGATACCCATAGGGGTGGGGTCTTCCACTAGATTTGGAATATTTTAGCTATTAATCCATACTATCCAAAACATGTAAATGGGTGTTAAAAAATGTTGGACCTACTTGAGGGATCCGGGGTGAAGCTATAAAGAGTCATACATGTCCTGTTGGTCTTCAAATTCATATGATACACTAGAATCAATGTACAAATATACATAATGTGAGAGGGTGTTGAAGTTGAGCACATGAGAAATGTTTGAGTCAGAGAGCAATGATGGTTCTTCTTACCCAAATAAATACCTCCCATCCTTGATGTACAAGGGGGTTAAAGAACTAAACTTTCTAAAGTGATTCCTAGAATAAAAGGAGTTGATGTTGATAAGTAAAAGTTTGTTGAAGATAGGGAATAAAGAGTCCCTTAAAAAAAAACATGAGGTGAATCATGAAGCAAAAAATATAATAAATTAACACTTTGACACAAGAGATAAGTTGGTCAATGAGTAGGGGACTCAAGCCTTCCCTTGAATAGAGATAAATGTTTCATTGACCTAGGCAGTGATCTTAAACCAAACTAGCATAACTTTTTTGAATGTTGAGTTTTAGAAACTTAGAGGCGAGTAATGTAGAAGGTAGTCTAAGAGAACATTCAAATGAAGAAAAAACAGGGACACAAGGAAAATCATCAATAAAAATGACAAAGCAAACATACAGGGTGGGTGAAAACCTCAAGAGTTGCCTAGATGAAATGAATATGATGAAATTTGATAAATATAATCTTTAAAAGGAACAACACACATTATCAAAGACCCGTGCTCTATATAAGGGTGAGATATTACCAATAATGGAATAAATAATGAAGTAATCTCAAAGGATTAATTTTTCCCTAGTTTTTGATTTGGTGATGTTTTCGTATTTTGTCTTTTATGAATACTAAAATAATATGGACACATCACAAGAAAGGATAAGGGTGCCCATAATGTGATAAAATGTTTCAATCCTATATCTGGATAGATAAATATAATGAATGATGGCAACTAAGTGTGGGACCCATGATGAGTCCCCTTGAAGGGATGAATGAATGGAGG
Source organism: Pinus albicaulis (assembly GCA_034641835.2). Taxonomy (NCBI): domain Eukaryota; kingdom Viridiplantae; phylum Streptophyta; class Pinopsida; order Pinales; family Pinaceae; genus Pinus; species Pinus albicaulis. Next base: position 701,925,137 of record CM076574.1, read on the forward strand.
AAAAAAATAAATGGACTATAGGTCATTAATGGGATGAGAGCTATTGATATGCGACTAATCATTAAAATAATAAACCAAAAGAATATAATTTAATCATGAGTACAAGAGAACAAGTCAATAATAAGATGAGAGGAAAGCATGAGTCTTTCTTAGTGATAGGATGAAATATACAAACATGATTTCCCTATGATATGATGAAATATACATAATTCCAATCTTAAATAAGGAAAGAAGTGACATGGGAACTGACATGTAATGAGATGCTAAACCATGAAAACCCATGAAGGTAGAGTACTACCATTTGTGTTATGAAACCAACTCCAAAAATAGAAGAAAAGAGAGATCAACGCCTTAGAATTCAGCCACTTCGAGGGGGCAACCTCCAATACATTACATAAATAAACAAGTCTTGGATGATACAAATGACAAAACCTCCTTCTTATATAGGGGTCCATGGGGTCACAATATAATCCTAGCCATCCTAACAATAATAATGTAAGTGAACAATAATAACAATATGGGGGTTACAGGGGTACAAAAATAGCAATAAGGGGGCTACACTAATAACAATAAGGGACTACACTAGTAATATGAGGACCTAACATGCTCCTCTCCTTCAAAAAAGTGTTGTCCTCAACACTTGAGTAGCTCTGGATGCTTCTATATAAAATTCTCATCCTCCCATGTAGAATATTTAGTGGGTAAGTTCTTCCACTTGATGAGATACTCTGAAATTGATCGATTTCGTAGCTGTCGAGTTCTTGTTTCCGTGACTGTTTCAGGTTCCAATATGATTTTTCCTTCCTCATAAAAATATGGAAATATTGTTTAAATTAGAATTTTGTCACCTATAACCTTCTTTAAGCATGAAACATGGAAAACTGGATGCACTCGCGAAGAAGCAGGAAGCTCCAATTTGTATGCCATAGTACCAATCTTTTGCAACACCTTGTAAGGAACATAGTATTTTGGCGATAATTTATTATCCTTCTTATCTTGCTTGAGGGACATTTTTTTGTATGGTTGTAGCCGTAAAAATACCCAGTCTCCTACATCAAAACTTCTCTCGCTATGATGTTGATCTACTTGTTGTTTCATTCGTTATATCGAACTTGTACGGCATGCCACGTCTCATTGTTTCCTCCTTCGGCTCTGAAAGTGCTACACAGGAAACTACAGTCTGTGTAATTGCGGCCACTTTTTACAGAATTCCAATCCGATGCTTAGAGAGAGAATTATGACGATTTTCACAAGGTCACCTCTTTGAGATGAAATTCAGGATCCTGAACAAGCCCTAACTTCCAGAGATCATATCTCTGCAAATGTTGCGAACTAAGATCTGAAATTTTTACAGATAGTTCCTTAGGATTTAGGCTTATCTCTATAAGAATTTCAGCTTATGAACCTTCTTAGAAAAAAATTTAGAGTGAAAATTCCA